>CM053273.1:77606228-77741285 GCA_028583415.1 Protea cynaroides | reverse complement strand
ATCGAGAGGATCGTTGGGAGATGAAAGCGATCAACCTACGTCCAAAACCTCGGGTGTCTTGTAAGATCATCCAAAGCACAACCCGATACCCCGGGGTGGACATTACGAGAGGATCTCCCCGTTGACCCAATACTTACTTTATCAGATTCGCACTAGGTAGCCTGTCTGCCTCCCTTATATTATTATGAGGACGATGATCTATGCTACGCTGCCTGGTCAGGTAGGCAACCTGCCCTATGGACGTCTGATCACCACCCTGCTTTCCCGCCTAGGTGTTGATTTAGTGGATGAGAGGATTCAGGAGAAGACCTTCTTATCGGTTCTGGACTAGGAGGCCATCTATATGATGGGCATGCGGGATGCTCAGGTTAGTGATGACGAGAGGAACGCTCTGGTGCGTCCTCGTACTTGGGTGGAGGTGGCCGACACTGAGGCAACAACAGCAGCAGCAACTGGAGCAGGGGTTCATGGGGGTGATGCTGGGGATGAGGATCGCATGTATATGGATGTAGACGCTATACCTCCTCCATCACCTCCACATTCTACTGGAGCTGGTCCTTCACACATGGCTGGTCCTTCACGCCCACCATCTGATGATATGATGGGGTTACTGCACGAGATCAGGGAGGCTCAGCGCACGACGGATCTGAGAGTGGGAGAGCTTCTAGATGCCCATCGTGCGTCTGACCAGTAGATGGCTGCATTGACCGCTAGTCTCCAGACGACCCAGACACAGGTAGCCTGGTTGACTAGGGTCTATGCCGAGGACTATGACAGAGACCGCGAGACACCGCCTCCTCCATCACCTCCAGCTCATTGATGTATTTTTTTCTTTTTATTCTTCTTTTGTATTACAGAGTAACTGTCCAGGTTGTGGGCTGTACTCTGCTTTGTATATAAACTTGCTTTGGTTTGACGTGTATATACATTTGTCTTTCACTCAAGTGTATATGAACTTGTTTCTCATTTAATAGATGCATTATTCTCTTTATAAATTTGGTCTCAAACAACACACATGCTTATAGTGTGTTATTATTATAGCTTTTAAATTTTATCCTATCTCAGTTCACAAACTTTTGTAGTAGTATCCTGGTTTAACAGACAGGGCCTGAGAGCTCTGATACCAAGTTGTCACACCTCAATTCCGTACTATTCAGAACGGTGTGATGAACCGCTAAATAACCAATGGTTCAATCCAGGATCTCAAATAGGTTGTGTCCATTAGCTTAAACCATACACATCCACAACCATAATCAAAATAAATACACAATAGCGGAAGTCTTAATATTAAATAAACTGAGAATCTGACTATGATAATCATAAATAAAATATCCAATTATGTTGTATCAACTGAGACATAAATAAATAAAATATCAAATTACATTTCCTTAATAGTTTAAATAAAAATCTAATCGAAAATGCATGAGTTGCACTCGCATGAGGAGTCATGCGTCTCCACTATACCTTCAGCCTCCATTACAGCCACGTACCCGTACGCAGAAGCATTCATATAATCTTCCACAGTGGTACCTGCATCATCAACTAAAAATACTCAAATTCAAAAAGGGTGAGCAAACATCACGGCTCAGTGAGCAAACAAAACAATGCAACAAACATATGCATGCATTCAATTCATATCTATGGTCTAGTATATAAGTTTGCAATGTGCTATAGAAAGGTTCGGTGGCCGCCTCGCCTCTATACATAGGGTGTGTAAGCCCACCCAACGGATCAAACACCGTTGTCGTCCACATCCACCCCACATTGGAATAGAGATAGAGCTAAAGTGCTTAGGACCACACCGCATCACACTTCCCCTGATGCTCTACCCATACCAACACGTAAGCCCCTGTTGGCAAGGTCTTGCAAATTGGGCTCGCAACTAACCAATCCTAATGTCGAATAGTGTATCCAAGGCCTCACCCTAGCATCCCTCAATACGTCCATAGAGATAGAGCTAAGACCCCCCGACAGAGTCAGAGACTACACGGTCCGAGACCACCTCCCCTGATGCCCTACGACGTAATAGTTCTGCTAAGGTAATGGCAATACGATGATGTCAGTGGACAAGACTTGAGTAGAGAGAGGGGAAAAGTGCTTAGGACGGCACCGCATCACACTTCCCCTGATGCCCCACTCGCATCAAGTTCACTTATCATGCACAAACATTCACATGCCTATTCCTAGCATCATCATCATCATCATCATGTTGTAAATAAACTGAATTAAATATGCATGAACAGTAATAACAGGAATAGTAGATGACATGTGATATGCACATTACAATCATACAATCAGAGAATCATACATGGGATTGGACTCAATAAATAAAAACAGTTTATTATTAGCCAATTAGTTTAGGTCTTGTTCCCTCACCTTTGCTTGAGTGTAGATCCTCTTTCAAGCCTTTAGAATCACATTTATATCAATAGGAAAACCTAACAAATCGATGGATTTTAATTAGAATTCATTCCAAGCACTTTAGGCTTACAGTAATGCTAGGGTCGTAGGTAGGGTCGTAGGCTGGGTCGCGGGTTTCTGCGACCCCAGGGTATAGGGTCGATCCTAGGGTCGGTTGTCCCATTGACCCTAGGTGCGACCGCAGCTTCCCTGGACTTCTCGGGAGCTTGGGGTCGATCCTGTGGTTTGCTTTGGTCGATTCCCAATCGACCCTACGTGCGACCGCACGTGGTTTAAGTCAACTTTTGATTCTACAATCTCTTCTTTCATGTTTGGGTCATTTGGCTTACTTCCATAGTCCATTCTATGCTTGTTCTATGGCTTAAAACTCCAGGTTAAACACTTACTTTGTTTACCATGATTCCCTCTATGGATTCCATCAAAATCTTTCCATGGATGGATGATTTGGGTTTCTCCTAGATCATACCCTCTCCATGAACTATTCTAAGGTCTTAAACAATTCGTGGAAAACATATCCATACCTAAGGTTTGCTGAGATTCAGAGGTTTTTCTGAATTTCTTCTCTTGAGTCTTCTTCTCCAACTTTCCTTCTCTTCTCCTTCTCTTCTCTTTCTCTCACTTCCAATTAGGGTTCCAAAAGGACTGAAAGGGGCTAAGGGACGTGTAAGACCCGCACTCCATGGACCCGATCTAAACTTTGATTTCATGTCGTAACAGGTCTTCCGATCATCACCGGGACAAACGGGACGAGCGGATGACAGACAGGTACAAAACGGACCATCTTTTGTATGATTTTATTCATATCAATCGATCGGTATAGTCTGCGCAGCAGACTACTAAGATACAGAACAAGATCTCTACGGGTCCCACTTTCCAAAGTTCGAACCCTAAGACTTTCCTAATCTTAGGAGGCTTCCTAAACCTAAATCCTAGCCTATTTAAACCCCTCTAAACCTCCTAGAATCCCTTCCATTGACTCTCACAAACCCTAGAGAGGAGAAGGAGATTGAAAAAGGAGAAGGAGCTAGGAAGAAGAAGGAAGGATCGCCATTACAGTTCGACGAAGAACACCTTACGCAAATCGACGGTAAGTGCCTGAACCTTCCTCTACTCTATGAACTTTAGTATGGTTAGTGTAGTTGAATCAATACCATGCAAAGCAGGTATTGATCTAAACCCTACTTTGCCGTCAAACCCTAATTTAATTGATAAACCCTAGATTCACGTTTTAGGATGAATACCATCAAAACTAGGACTTGAATGGAGTTGAAAACAACTCTAACTCAATGCTCAGACCTAGATTGTGTAGAAGAAACCCTAGAATCAATAGGGGATGACCGACGGCAGTTGAGAAACCAAGTGTATAGTCTTCCGGAGACATACCGGTCGACTATACCGGTTGCACCCTATGCGACCAGTATGTTGCAATCGGTACCTCCCGAGGGATGGTCTGTGGGGACCGGCTGACCATACCGGTCGTTAGTTTTTCCCACAGTGCCGTGACCAGTACATGCAACCGGTCAGCTCTGTGAGATGTATTTTGTAACCTCGTTGGTTTTTTGACCAACATAAACCCTAAGAAAACTATTCTAATTGAACCCTAATATTGTATAGGACTTTGTGATAGCACGTTTGGATCTTGCGACGTGGAGAAAGCTATCAAACGAGCGTCAGGTAAGGGAATCGGACCTAAACCCTAATAATCTAATGGACAGTAAATCGTTGTTAATAACTATGACTCTATGGATTGATGTTTGTGCGTACTCGCATGTCATCCATTACCTTCAATTATTATTATTGTTCATGCATACTCGCTATGCTAGGCTGTGATTGTTAGGCATGTGATTGTTTTCGTTGGTGTGTGGAAAGGGAATGGCCTGGGGTCTGGGATCATTCCTCACACTAGCACCTTTTCGTAGTATTCTATCTTAGTATGCTTGGTGCGGGTAATACATCAGGGGGAGGACGTGGTACTGTGGTCTCCAGCCTGGCCACTAGGCTTTAGCTCTATCTCTATGACGTAGGGAATTATGTTGGGATAGGGTCAACCTTACGTATTGTTCTGTCTTAGTATGCCTGGTGCGGGTAGGGCATCAGAGGGAGGACGTGGCACTGTGGTCTCTGACCTGGCCACCAGACTCTAGATCTATCTCTATGCCGTAGGGAGCTGTGCTAGGATAGGACCTACTGTGATGACATATAGGATTGGTTAGTTGCGAGTCCAGTTTACAAGCCCTCGCCAACAGGGGCTTATGTGTTGGTATGGGTGGAGCATCAGGGGAGGTGTGTGGATGCCTTAGCTCTATCTCTATTCCATGGTGGGTGCATGTGGGTCGACAGCGATGTGATCTACTGGGCGATGCCATACACTCGTGTATAGAGGTGTAGTGGCCGCCAATCCTTTCTATAGCACAATGAAAACTTAAACTAGACCACAGCATAAAAATGATTGTTACTCATGCATATGAATGTTACACTGTCTGATTGTCTTACTGAGCTAAGTTGTGAGCTCACCCTTGTATATATACATGTTTTTAGATGTTGATGCAGGTTACACGGTGGATGATTACGTGAACGCTTCGGCGTATGGAGGTGTTACTGCTCTGGACGTGCAGGCAGGAGAGGACAAGCATGCCGCTTCATGCGAGTGCCCTTTCTGCGTGTACCTTTAGGATTTTATTTTATTTGTTTTAATTACTTTCAGTTGACATTAATGTAATGTAAAGATATTATTTATGTTTTGAGAATTTGGATAATGGAATATTTTATTAAATTTATCAATAAATACTCAGTTCATTTTATTTAAAGACTTCTGTTGTATTCTATTATATTCTGATTGTGGATTTGTGCAATGGTTTGTCTAAGTGGATATGGTCTTATTGAGATCCTGGTGTGAGCCGTTGGTTCAATAACGGTTCACTCACACCATTCTGGTTGGTTCAGAATTGGGGTGTGACAGGACGTCCTATTTATAGAGGAAAACCTCCCAAAATCTGTCCCAATGAGTTTAGGAAAGGTTCCCTTTGAATTAGGAAAGTTTCCTAATTTTCGGTTTCCGTCAGGTTGCCTAGGGTCGATGCTAGGGTCGTAGATCCCGTCGACCCTAGGGTTTCAGTTGTCCGACCCTAGGACTAAAAGTCATGGGTCTGACTTCCTGATGAGGTGGGGTCGACCCTACCTGTTTAGGTATGCGACCATACCCTCTATTTTACTGTTTTTGGGTTAGTTTCATACCTGGTCTTGCTATTTCCTTCACACACTTGGTCCATTTGGCTCGACCATGATAGGTAGACCTGGTACAAGGTGGTAAGACTGGTTAGTTCGATATGGGTCTTACATTTCAGTCCTGCCAAGTTTATGGATTCTTACACTGAAATTATACATGGTATGCCTAGTTTGGCCACCTTCAAGAACACTAGAGATGGTCCTATGATACAACCTCCAGTTTTTAAGAGGCGAGTAGGTAGGCCATCCAAAAAGATGAGAAAAGAACATGATGAGCAACCAGGTAGTCAAACTAGAAAGCAAACATCTTCTGTTAAATGTTCCCACTGTAGTCGAATTGGGCACAATTCAAGGGCACAATTCAAGGACATGTAAAGAAAAAAAGGAGAATTCATCTCAGCATTGATCCTCTTAGCAAGCATCCTCTCAACAAACATCCAAAAGAAAGGTCTCAACAAGTTTGTGTATGCCTTTATAAATTAGGAATGCATTTATTTATCCTACTCACTTGTTCTTGTATATGATTCTGTAGCGCAAAGGCAAGCAAGGCCTACTGGTTCTCAAATGCAAACTAGGTCACAAACATCTATGGCATCTCAAGAACCCTCTATCCAAGTAAGAGGGTTGGCACGAAATGGCAAAAAAGAGAGAGAATTTCAGGAGAAAATGGGCAGAAGCACGTAGGTAGAACTCTTAATCAAGGTGAAGTAATATTAACTCTATCCATTTTTTTATGTCAAGTATTATTCTTCTGATGCATTTATTTAACCTCTAAACTTTGCTGTAGGTTATATGGCGAAGTATATGCGGGCTTTTAATTTGCTGCAGGTTTTTAATATAGTTTCAAGTTTGTAAGGTGACATTGTTGTGCACCTGAATTTTTTTTGACTATATGGTGGTCTTCTTGTATGGTGACATTGTTGTGCACCAGAATGTTTTTGGAATGTATGGATCCATTTGAGCAGGGATACTTTTGGCTTGTAAGGTGTCATTCCAGGATCCATTTTTTGGTTTGTAAGGTGTATTTCAATGAAACATTTTTTGTAATATCCTATAGGTTTTTAAACCTCCACAATTTTTGTTTACCCAATGCTCTATTGGAAGGGTGACTAGAATGGAACTAGTGCTCACACAAATTATAGGTAGGTTACAGTGTTATTGTTGGTATCAGTTATGCATATTGATACAGTTTTCTTTTTGTTTACCCAATTGAATTAATTCCAATTCTGTTTCGTTACAGGTAGTTTTTGTTTAAAGCAACAAAGTGGATTTTGAGCTTGTGAAGCTTTCTTTGGAATGTGGAGGTAAAGCCCTTCCATAATGAGAGGAGACTCCAAGCCAGAGTTGAAAATGCTGAATTTCGATTTCTTTCCCCACTATTTACTTCATGAATCATAGACTCTAAAATGTAATTAATATATATTGTAACTACCAGTTAATAGCCCTTTTCCTTAATCTAACAACTGCTTAATGTGTTTTAGATCAATGGCTGAAATCCGGTTAACATCCAGAACTTACTTGAGTCCTCTCACCCACCGAACCCCCCCCCCCCCCCTTCTCCCTCCTTTTTCTTGGTTGGAAAGGGTTTACTCCTGAAGTTGATGTTTGTATTATTTTTTTCTCCTTTTTTTAACTTATATCTCTTCCAGTATTGATAGGGATTGGTTTGCTGATATCTTTTAGGAACAATACCACAAATATAGGTTCAAGAACCCCAACAAAATCTAGAGTAAAAAGCCATTATTTGTCATGAATATCACAAATGCCCAACACCACCCCACTTTCCTCACATCTGTGTGTAGAGAGAGAGAGAGAGAGAGAGAGAAGTGGAAGAACTAAAAAAAATTTCATCATTGAACCCCACAGACAACATTACTACATATCAAAATCGTATCAGGATGGAAAGTAGTTACCTTAACCTAAACAAGCTGAAGGTACTACAATATGTTACTGCAATCAAGTAGAGTAATAGCTTCCCTTCCCTTATTTAATGATTTGGTCATTCATATCAATTCATAATCAGTCTCTTGACACTAGAAAACCCACATCTCAGATCCTTAAATCGAACCTTAAAGTAAATTTTCCCTTCCCCTTAATTTCCCTTGCAACCAAACTGAGCCCAGTGAGAGGCAAATACTAAAATAGTATAATGGAGAAAGCAAGTGTGAACTGCTACACTAGGCAAACCAGAAATACCAAGATTCCAAAAAAGCATGTAACTAATTGCATTCCAAAAGCAAAGGTTCCAAAACATCCATTGAGACAAAAGCATAAAGTAATTTCACACATTAAAGAGCAAAGATAACCCCTAACCATTGAAGAACGAAGCAAGGAAGGACTTTCTTTCTTTATTCGTTTGGTTTTCCTAATCTACGACCACCCTCACTCTCTCTCAAACTAAAATTAGATCCAATTTAAAACTCCCCATCCATTTCTTGATTTGATTCCAGTCGTGAAGAACCTCAGAACCTAATTAAACACTAGGATAGTGACCAGCATAATAGATTATACATTTTCCTGTTTCTTTTATCGATGAACAAACATAATAGACTAGAATCCAAATTTGGTACTGAAAAACCAACCAGGACCAACATATTTTCTTACACAATTGAAGTCATGGCATAAACAATATGAATATCATATCACTTAAAAAAAATTACTAAATACAAGCTACAAGCTACAGTTAACTAATCAGTTCTTCCTTTAGGATTCTTCAATTCTAGCTTCTCGACAGCTTCGAGGAGCTCTTCATACAACCTAGAATTTTGTGTATTAGCTCTGATGGCTCCTCTTAAGTAACTTTTCAGATAAGCCGGAGACGTACTTCTACTACTTGCTATATTTAATGTTGTTGTCTATGAGCTTTCTCCTGTCTGCTAAGAGCATTCCCCTGACTCAGCAATTGCATGTGTGGTGTTACCACCCTCAGAACATACTGTTGTGTCTAACCATTCGAACATCCCGCATCCAGGATTATCCACCTGCACCAAGACAATTTTACAACAAAACTATCGTTGAAAATGACAAGTAAAAACATAGTAGATTAACACTGACTCTTGTGGAACGTGGGCAATACCAAAATTGTTGTTCATTGTTTGTTGTTGTTTTCGTCATTCTAACTTTGCATTGCCCTGCTCCACATGGACATTGATTCAATTGGTCCACCCACATAACAAACCTCTGACACCTTGGGCAACGATAGTATTTCCTTTCAAAAAATTTCCCGTTATTGGTTGTACATGTATCCATATTATCAATAGAATAAGGAGTTGCTGAAATGATTGAGGGTTTCTGAAATGCTACAGGTGAAGGAGAAGATAAGGAATTGCTGAGCAGAGAGAGAGGGATAGTGAGTTTCATTGTCATCAACGCTTGAATCACAAATGAAGTACTCATAACATCTAAGAACATGAAAATCAAAACAAAACAAAATGATATGAAGTGCAAGAAACCTACCTCACAATGATTCATTCTCCCAGTCATCGGAACTCACTCAAATCAAAAGACAAATACCTAAAATTAACACAAAAAAAATTCATTTTAAATAAAAGATAACAAACCATCAATGCTTGAATCACAAATGAAGTACTCATAACAACTGAGAACATGAAAATCAACTCCAAAAAAAAAAAATTTGAAATTTGAAAGAACAACAAGAAACAGAAATGGAATCAAAATAGAAGCGCATAAAAACCAAGCATTACAGAGAAACTACTAATGCATTTCAATGCAATGAAATATGTGTAAGGTTTCTAACAAGATTTTCAACCGGAGTCTCCCCCGTCTCAAATTACTTCAACATTGCATTACAAGTGCTAATGACAAGAAATTAGAAATGAAACTCACTATCCCCTCTCCCTCTCTCTCAAATAAAATACTGCACAGCCGAATTGTTGGGCTCCTCGTTCCCACAAGGATAGAACTTAGTTTCAAGATGATGGAGAGATGAAAAAGATTGGACAAGATGCTGGGAAGGTAATATTGGGGATAAGGACGATGAAGATATGATGAAGCAAGGGGATAAGGAAATACTAACCGGACATTCGCTATTGCCAATGGGATACCAGAGATTCGAACATGCATTATGGCCCAAACCTAGCACATCGACTTCTCTTAGGGCTCCTAAACCAAATAGCAATAGAGAATAAAAAAAGAAAAAGAAATTTCAATAAACAAATAAGAAAAGAAAAGGGCAAATTAGTAATTTCATCTCATTTTAATATTTTAAAGTTTCAACTAAAAAGGGTAGGAATGTCTACTCACATGTTCAGTCAAGTCTGTCAGTTAAATGAGGCCGGTTAGAGTTTCTGGAAATCATTGGAGAGTAGATAGAATTTGACATCCTTGTTGGGGGTTAGATGAAATTTTTTTTTTTTGTATAATTGGGGCCCATAAAACATTGTTATGTGGCTGAAAAACTGCTTCAATAGAATGCCATCAAGTTCTAACTAAGCTTTGATTTGGAACTTTCTTTCTTCTTTTCAGTTTATGTGAAATTCTTATAGTAAAATTTTATGTGTAATATTTTATATGTAAAGAAATTTTTAAAATTTGTTTCAAGTTGGTAAAAAAAAAGGCGAAGTTTCTTTTCCATCCCCTGTAAAGATCACCATATTTTATCTCTTGGAAACAAAATTGAATTTGTTTTCTTTTTATATATAAAATATTACACGTAAAATTTTACCTTTATGTCAAAACAAACGAAGCAATAGGAACCGTCTAATGGATGGGAATCCATGCCACTTTTGAATTGAAGTGAAGGGTGGGGCATTTGTTTTCCACTGTGAAGGAGAATCACTCATCTTTTTTTTCCATTGGAAGCAAGGAAGAACTACTCATTATAGGGGATGTAAACAAGGTGAATTTGAATTAGATGCATCAATATTCGCATCATATTAGCATATTTACTATTCGAATTCGATTTGATATCCGTTGGGTATTTTATTTGCGTATTCTAATTCATTATCGATCAAAGAAGGGTAAAGAGTAATGGATGCGCGAGGACATGGCCTGGTTGGTCACTTCTTATTTATTTTTATTTTTTTGTAAAAGAGAATTTTATTTAAGGAAAGAGCGGGTTGCAGCCGATACAAAGATCATGGCTTGGCCTCTATTTACTACTAGATCCGGAATAAATAGGTCGAATCTATTTATCTAAGGCTCTCTTTGGTATAATTTAAATAATTTATATTTATATTTATGAGTTATTTATGAAAAAATCATTTATGAGAATAAATTATGAATCATAAATAATAATCATTTGGTATCACTAGACATAAAGAAATAATAATAGACCATTACAATAATGATAAACACCTTCTAATCTATTTGTATATTTATATTAATTTATTTTAAATATAATAAATACTATAAATCATACCAAACAACTACATGTCATAATATTTATATAATTAATTCTATGATACATATCAAAGAGAGCTTAAGTATTCCAAATTCAAACATAATAATATCTGATAATTTTTCAATATATAAACATTAATAAAAAATAACATATATATATATATATATATATATATATATATATATATATATACACACACCCAACGGTGTCACATACTTGATCTGCTCTTTAGGAAAACTTTTGCCAAAATATATCACACATAATAATCTAAATTCTTAAATGATTATAAATAATATTAAATTATAATTAAAGCAAATATTTTTCAAACAAATATTTCAGCATTTGAATTTATATCTGATTATTATTCAGATATCAAAAAATGCATCCAAAATTCGTATCCAATATCTAATTATCTAGGTAAATATATGGATCACCCGGATTTTCAATTATCGATTACATCTCTATCCTCTTAAAGTTCATGAGCAACGAAGGGCTGAGGGGTAGGAGTATTTTGTTTTTCTTTTTTGCTAACGATGGGTATTTAGATCTTTAGCCTGACCAATCCTGCGGGCTCACTAACCCCACAACCTCGTGGACAGGTTTACTTCAGATTTGAATGAGAATCATTCCACTTGCACCCATAGCAAGAAAGGAAAAACATTTAACATCCCCGTGTGAGTGGTCCCAAGGTAATAAGAAGAGTCGAACTCAGTACCTTTCACTTCCTGAGGCGTAGGCTCCTTGTCGACTCAGCTAACCCCCTTTGGGTTAGGGGTAGGAGTGTTAATCGATTCAATCAGGGCAAAAAGATTTCAATCTTGTACAAGCCGAAAACCAAAGCATTAAAAAAATTCGATTTCAGTTAGGTTTGATTTCGGGTTTTATCAGGCTGGTTTAATAGGCTCTTAGCAAAGCATCGTTAGTTTGGATTTGGTTTTGGTTTTCTATATATATATATATATATGTGGTAATATATATATATATGGTAAAGGTTGATTTGATGGACTCCACGTGGACATTATTAGGTTGATTCAATTATGATTTCCTACATTTTTTTTTATAGTAAAAGTTTGGTTTAATGAATCTTATTTGTCCTGATTCCGTTTTATTTCAATCTATTGAATCGGTCTGAGATTCAAGTTTATCAATCGATCTGACCTGATCTGATTGCAATTTTTCATTAGTTTGAAAATACAGCCCAGTTACAGCCAATGAGGTTCTCAATTTTGACATCCACGGGTTGGGAGATAATTGTCATTGAATCAAGGCCCACTTGACCAGCCAAAGCACCGGTTCTAAAACGAGTTGCAGTTCACCGGGTCCAGTTTTAGTCTGGGTCGATTCGGTTTTATTTCTACACACCCTAGCTTATTTATGGTCCAAGTTTCAGTTTCGATCTAATTTAGTTTTAGGTTTTTATTGGATTGGTTTAATGGACTCTTATCTGTCCATATAGGATCGGTTTAGGTTTGCTATACGTATATGTAGTATCAAATTAGTTTAAGGAGCTCAATCAGACCATTATCGGTGTTCATTTATATAATAAAATATTAGCTTAATAGATTCTTATCAGTCCACTATCAGATTGATTCGGTTTCAATCCTATTATTTCAGTTTAGATCGGGCTTAAATTGATTCGGTCTGATTTTGATTTTTCAATAGCCTCCACAAACACGGCCCAATAAGATTCAATTTCAATTTGGTCCGACTGAATCTAACTGGTTCAATTTCGGTTTTCGGTTTATTTGACACCCTAATTGCTTGAGACCACAGACTTAGATTTCTTGCGGCCGCACTGCAACGGCATCTGAACCGTTAAAAGTACATCTACATGTGCCTGGATGCATTCTAACGGTCCGAAAGAGCACTGCACAACTGCATACGATCCAGGTGCAACCTGTGGGCCAAAAGGATAGTAGTCCCGAGATTCTGAGTTGACCACCGTCATTCCGATTATTTGACTGGTTAGAAACGAAATTCTAATCGAACGGCCAATAGGGTCGCGTCAAATGAAAGCTAAAACCACGTGGCCCTCCTGATCTCCATGTATGGTTTATAAACGTTCCATCCTCTCTTCCAATTTCTTTATCGCTCCTATTCAAATCTCTTTCGTAAACAATAGACGCTTACTGTAGCCTGTGAAGAACAATTAGTGAAGCTTCGAATGGTATGGTTTGATATTTCTACTCTTGATAATTTTTGGGGTTTGAAATTTAGGGTTTTTGATTGATTGTTTTTATGATTGTGTTTTCTTTACTTCATCTGTAGGCGCTTCCGAACCAGCAGACTGTCGATTACCCTAGTTTCAAGCTTGTTATCGTCGGTGATGGTGGTACAGGTAAAAGTGGATTTTTGTTTTCAAGATATATTTTTTTCTGTTTCTTGTATGGTTGTGGTTTGATTTCCGAAAGAATTGTGTTACAGGAATGAGTTTTATGTGATTGATAGAATTTCTGTTTTGCTTTTGAGTTGGCATTGTTCTTCGGTTGAACTTTGAGCTGACAAAACGAGTCTTTTCTTGATACAGGAAAAACGACTTTTGTTAAACGGCACCTTACCGGAGAGTTTGAGAAGAAATATGAGCGTAAGTCTTCGATGCATTCGATGAATCTGTTGATGTAAGTCGTTGTACATATTGGTTTTAATGATTTTATTGTGTGGAAAACGCAAATTTCAGCGACAATTGGTGTCGAAGTTCATCCGTTGGATTTCTCTACGAACTGTGGAAAGATCAGGTTTTATTGTTGGGACACTGCTGGCCAAGAGAAATTCGGTGGACTGAGAGATGGATATTAGTAAGTTATTAAAATAATGCAAATGGATAGTTGCTATTATTATTTTGGGGGAAATAATCCTATATGATTCGTGGTTTTGTAAGCAGGTTCGTCATGTTTGTGTGCAAATATCGTAAAAAATTCCTAATAGAAATCTCGTACGTGGCTGCTGGGATAATTGTTGTTATCTTTATTTTCTATTGAAATTTTTGTATATGTTGAATGACTGTTGCTGAGAATGTTCCTGGTTAGCTTCAATATTGTATTTGATTTGGCACGTTTTGAATTTGATGAAGGACTCATATTTAAAAAAAAAAAAAAAATGCTATTACCCAATGCTGGTTCCGCCTATGAGGGACTCCTATTGGGAAGGGAAATTAACCCTATGATCTGGTTGCTTAAATGTTAAAAACCATATCAAGGAAGTTGGAAGACAGTATACATGAAAGGCTATTCAAATAGCGTTCTGCAGTTTGTAGTTCATAACAACCTGCCCAAATAACATTTGAACAAATGTTTTATCCTAAGGCTTTTGATAGGGAAGCTGATCCTTATCCAAAATAGCATTGCTTGCTCAAAACAATCCGTCAAATGTGTACTTGGCATTGCATTACTCGTGAAAAACAAGTGGTTGCCGTTTCTGTGGCTTCAAGTGTATTATATGTTCAGGAAAAGCAATGGCATCCAAGCAATCTTTTTTCCTGGAAAAAAACTGTTTTAATATGATATATCTTATTTATCAATTAATGTCGGCTTTATTTGGAATTATCAGGGTTGAAATCCCTTGGATTAGAATTGGTTACTGTCAATTCAAGGTATGGATTAACTTTATTATGGATTGAGGTTCAAATTATTTCTTGCATTCTTTTGGAGTTCAAACCCTTTAGTGGTCATTAGTAAAGGGAGTAGGACTTGGGACACAAGTAGATTTTTTGTTGGTTTAATGATTAAAATTCTTCCTAGGATTTCCCCAACCTGAACTGGGTGTTTATAAAATTTGAATTTTCCCATCAAATGAGTTAATTCATTTTCTGGTAGAAATTGAACAAGCTGTTCTGTGATGATTCGAAGTGTTTCTAGAACCTGGATTTTATTTGCCTGTGCTTTTTAATCTATTATTTGATCTGGATTCTATTTACCTGTGAATGTTGTATGTGTTTTCCTGTGAATGTTGTATGTGTTTTCCTGGGAATTTTTTATGCGTTTTATCGGATGAATGTTAATTTTGCGTATGTGACTTCATTTTGGAATCCATCATTTCCTAATTGAGAATTTTTGTCTTTGTAGTATCCATGGACAATGTGCCATAATTATGTTTGATGTCACAGCTCGTTTGACATATAAAAATGTTCCCACATGGCACAGGGATCTCTGCAGGTGCATCTAGAAGCACTAGCTCCATCTCTCATAAAGTTTTATCACTCAAAGCACTGGAAATGTTCTTACCATTGATATCTGCTCTGTTCTTGGTTAGGGTGTGTGAAAATATTCCTATCGTTCTATGTGGAAATAAAGTTGATGTCAAGAATAGGCAAGTGAAAGCAAAGCAGGTCACATTCCACAGGAAGAAGAATCTCCAGTACTATGAGATATCTGCAAAAAGCAACTACAACTTTGAAAAACCTTTCCTCTATCTTGCTAGAAAACTTGCCGGGTAATGTCAAGAATGTACCTTTTCCTACCACAACTACCACTATTATTGTAATTTTTTCCCATCATAGGATGGTTTATTTCCACTTCTTGTCAATCTTTATAGACGAGATTTTTAATATAATTCAATTTGCATCGCAGGGATGCTAATCTCCACTTTGTCGACTCTATAGCTCTACTTCCTCCTGAAGTTCAAATCGACATGGCAACACAAGAACAGTGAGTGATCCACTCCTTTTCAACTTGATTATTTCTCGTATAATTGTTTCATGTCTTAACAAACACAAATCATTTGGTGGGGACAAAGAAACACCATTTTGTACAATCTAATCCACTTTTTATTAGATTTTTTAATCTTCTTGTTAGTGAATTTCCTTAGGGTTTTTTTTTTTTTTTTTTATTTTTGGGGGGTGGAATAGTGAGTTTATTTAGGTTTTACGGGAATATTTGAAACTTTTGGGTTCTTAAAAATATCCAAGGATGCAAACTTTGCCGATGTTACCTTATTTATGTAGCTGTGTTTACTAAATACATGTGCCGTTTAAATAAAAAAAAGTTGGGTCTATTGTTTAGCTCTTTTTCTATACTGGATGCATGGTGTGGTCTGTTGTTTCACTTCCTAAACCCCTTCCCAACCCCGGGGGAAAACGAGAGATAGATTTGATTACTGCAGAGCTGACCTCTTGCTACACTCATGGCCTATATGAACATGCCACATGGGTTTCCGGGCATCAAAAACTCCATAAAAAAGAGTAATAGAAGTCTGAATAGGATTCTAGTGATGTATGATAGAATTGCGATATTAAAAGATTTGAAAGTGATTACTGTGGTAATAATTGTTTGTTAACATGAACTGTCCATGGTATTTGTAGGCATGAAGCTGAGTTGGCGGCAGCTGCAGCACAGCCTCTTCCTGATGATGATGATGATACATTCGAATAGATGTGTAGATTTTATCCTTTTTCTCTCGCGATCCCCCCTCCTCTTTCTTTTCCTTTATTGTGTAGGTCTGGCTAATATTGTTGGGATTGTTCTAGTGCCGGCTGATATGCATGTTTTGGTCGAGTGTGGATCTGAAATGTACTTCTTTTCTCATGTTGTAAGGAACTAGTATTGATTTCCAGCTCTATAGACAAAATGACGCGGAAATTATATCTGCATTGTCTTAGTTATCCAAGTTTAGAGATCGTGGTGGTTCTGTAATGGTTACTTTGGCTTTACAAACTTTTCAGTTCCAAATTTTCGCGTGGGACTTCTCATTCGTTGTATGCCTTCCAATCTTATTCCAAAGTTGCTCGTGTGATCTCATTATTATTTTCCGGAATCTGTAATTCCAATTTTTTTATTTTTTGAGAACTAAATGACTAGCTAAGGAAGCCAGTGGGGATTGTTTCGTGTCGTCCAGTCAATCCGGCCATCCACCGGACGAGTTGGGATGGTCAGCAGGGTTGAGTGCATCAGCAGGCATGCCATCGTGCCGATCGCCTCAGTCCATTACGGAAAAAGATCGTCTCTAATCTGTCCAGCCGTCCAGTCGTGGATGGACGGACTGGATTTAAAGGATACGTCCCCTCATGTATTGGTATGCGTGTCCTTTTAATCCAGGCCGTCCAGTCGTGCAGTCCACGACTGGACGGACTGGAGACGATCCAAGTCCGTCCATTACGGCTATAGTGATTGGATGACATTAGTCGATCCAGCAGTCGCAACATTCAGAAAGGACAAAGTCCCAGAAGCTTTTTAGTGGGAAATTGTGGGTAATTGAGAACCCATTTAACATTATACAGTTAGTTATTTTAGTGTATGTGAATGATATTAGTGTGGTTCAAATGATGTCGATCTTCATCGATATTTTCAAATTAAAGATTTGGAGAAATTGATTTATTTCCTGGTCTATGCCAAAGATGGCTTCTTATTGACACGACAAAATTACGCACTGGATCTTCTTACTTATTCGAGCCTTCTTGGTGCCAAATATAGTTCCTTTCCGATGGAACAAAATTGTAAACTTTAAATTGAATCTGATGCACCATTATCTGACCCATCAGCTTGTAGGAGACTCATTGGTCGCCTCATATATTTGACGGTCACTCGTCCGGACTTGTGCTACTACTCAGTTCATATATTTAGTCAATTTATGCACAACCCTCGAGAATTTTATTTGGCTGCATCACATAGGGAGTTCTTCGATACATTAAAGGCTCTCTCTTGGTGTGTATACCAAAGATGGCCTCTTATTGATACAACAAAAATACTCACTGGATCTTCTTACTGATTCGGGCCTTCTTGGTGCCAAATCTAGTTCCTTTCCAATGGAACAAAATTGTAGACTTGATAATGAATCTGGTGCACCATTTTCTGACCCATCAGCTTATACTCATTAGTTGCCTCATATATTTGACGGTCACTCGTCTGGACTTGTGCTACTCGGTTCATATATTTAGTCAATTTATGCCCAACCTCATTTGGCTGCTGCATAGAGTTCTTCGATATATATAAAAGGCTCTCTCTCTCTCTCTCTCTCTCTCTCTCTCTCTCTCTCTCTTGGTGTGTGTCTCATCTAAAATCATACCAGTCCTAACTTGTTATTGTGATTCAGATTGGACCAGTTGCCGATTTACACGAAGATCCACTATCGGTTATATTACATTCTTTGGGACATCTCTGATCTCTTGGAAGACAAAGAAACAAGTCACATTATCAAGATCATCAGCGGAAGCCGAATATCGTGCCTTAGCCACAATCTCTTGTGAAATCACTTGGCTGAAGTCATTGTTTTCTGAGTTGGACTTGCAACATCCTTTTCCTATCTCCATTTTTGGTGATAATCAGGTCGTTTTGCATATAGCAGCCAACCCAGTCTTTGATGAAAGGCAAAACATATTGAAAAGGGCTCACTTTGTTTGGGAAAAACGACAAAATGGGCTTATTCAAACCTATCACATTCGGAACAACATACAAGGGGCTGATATTCTTACCAAAGCCTTGGGTCATGGACCATTATCCACTTTGATTAGCAAGCTTGGACTTCGGTCTCTTCCATCAGCTTGAGGGGGATGTTAGAATTGAGTATTCTAGTTATAGTGACGTGGCATGTTAGAATAGGGTATTCTAATCTGAGTGACGTGGCATGTATGTATTCAATATTCAAGATCAAGAAATAGTTTGTACATATAAATAAGTGTGTACTCTTTCTCTGTCTGCTCTGCCGACGTCTCTTGTTTGACACAACATAACCATAGAATTATACTCATAAGAAAACCTAAACAGGATCACCCAATGGAATTCAACATCTTGGCATTTCTAGCAACACTGAAGTTAACATGTACAAGCGTTATAAAGACAAAGAAAGCAATCTAAGAAAGTCAGAAGATCTCACTCTCTCTCTAAAAACATTATACTGTTATGGGCATTTCTTATTTATTATGTTTTCATCAAATGCTCAAGCAGATAAGAATGGGAACCTCACACTGAATGGTGCGGCTTTGGAAATCTTCCCTCCCCCCTAAAAAAATAAGGAAATAAAAAAGCCACGGCAACTTAGAGAACCCTTCCCGCAAAAATTAAATGTAAAAACATAACAGTACCCAAATAAACCTTTTCCTACTCCAACAGTCCTGCAATAAAGAGCTGTTGACTTGCAGCATGCAGCTGAATTACTCCCTCATCAATTCATGCAGCAGCTACATTGTTCCTGAGCTTTGGAATGACCTCGGCCATCCATCCCCAACACATTCCAAAATCCATAGTGCATCATGTTGATGGTCAGTTAAACCAAATCGAAATCGTAATTAATCACAACCCAAGATTTTGGATCAACCATGCCCCATATGTACAGATAAAAGAACAAAACCATATCTCTCAATTAATTCATGATGATCAGGAATGATACCCTGCAAATCCCAAAAGCATGGCTAGTTTCTTGCTGAACCACTGGAACTAACTCATTATGAAAGTAAACACTTCCAGATACAATAAAAAAAAAATTCCCAAGGTGAATGGAAAAGAGCTGAACATTATTTCATTATTTTTTGCCTGCAAAAGCACTTGGATCAAGTTGTTCATGAGACGCACGCATGTGAACAAAGATTTCACATAAGCAAAGCCTACAGTAAAATGAAATAAGGTTTCAGTTTGACTAAGTACTAAAATAAGGTTTCAGGTTTCAGTTTCAGTCAGCCTTGGTCTTATCCTGTAAGACCAAAACCAAATGAAGACCAGTTGAAACCACAGTACAATAATTAGGTGAAATTGAGCCTTCCAAAATCTTAGAACTGGCCAATAACCACGTGCAATAATTGGCTTTACATGGATAGGGTCGACCCGGTCAAATTCCACAAAACATGGTTGAAACCAACCAAACCCAGGTGTGAACAACTCAAACACACATTATGTCTATGGTTCCTCTCATAACATACATATTTCAAATTGTCACACTTTTCTTTATGCCAGTGTTTTAAATATCTCTCATTTTCTCTTCAAAATCCATGAAACAAACATACACAAATAAACAAGAACAATTTTCACAAAAAAGATTAAAGCATTAAAGTGAAATATTCTGTCTGATTTTTTTATTTTATAATTCCATTTTAAAAAATGCCATCCTTTCGTTTGTCAATTATCCATTAATATATTTCTATTTCTTTGTAATAGTCATGGATTGGCTTGAGACGATATTGGTTAAATTTGAAAACTTTAAACAAGAATTTGAGAGCACGGGTTTAGATGCAAGAAATATTTCAATGTGCCATTATGCTGCTTTCAAGTTCAGACAGAGAGGTATATTGAACCGGATAAGTCATTTTAACCTGTACCAAAAAAATAATAATAATAAGATAAGTCATTTTAGCTTATACGATTATATTATTCTAATAAATATTGAGTGTTTTTTAATACTAATATTTAACCAGAGCGATGTCATGTATGCGATATGGATTTTCACACTGATAATTCCGAGGAAGTGCTGAAATGGGAAGAAGTCCATGACCATTATGAAAGATATCACGAGGCCTTCATTAGAGATATAGTTATAAATTTTGAAATATGCATGAATCTTACTAAAAATCATGTTATTCTAATTTCTTTTTTCTTTTTCACTATTAATGATTTTTTTGTATATATTATTTGTTTTTATCAGTTTGTAGGTTATCGACAACATATTAGATTAATGTCTATAATTCATAGTGCGCAACCTGAAACGATAAGTCAGGATACAAAATGAACCACTTATTCCATGTAATGATACAAAATGAACCACTTATTCCACGTAATGATACGTTATATGCTCTTGCCCTATATGAAAGAATAACAGATGCAATGAATATGCTTGAGTTTAACTTGAATGAAATGCATATAATGTGTAGACAAGCAATCGCAGGTGTTCATTTTAATTCTAATCTAACTGATCAATTATATGACTTTGGAATCGCTCGAAAGAATCTTGTTTGGATATTTACTAAAATCTTAAAGATATCTATACAGAACATGTAAGTTTACATGAACCTCTTTCACCTAATAACATAACAAAACATAAAGACATGCACATGCACATGCACATGCATGGTATTACGTGGGATTGATTACTTTGTGCACATGCACATGCATGGTATTACGTAAGATTGATTACTTTGTGTCCATGGTCCATGGATGTATATGTTGTTAATCTAAGCCATTAATTTTATAGATCATCCTTTGATTGGATATATGAAATTGTATGTGTAAAAGTTGCTGGATCCTAAGTAAAGTTAAAATTAATTTAGGTATTAATGATCATGCCCCTTTAAACTTTCTATATGAATATTTTACTTCAAATAATTTTACTTTTTACTTGTTTCTTTCTATTTTGGCTGGGGACATGTTTATACAATTTTAAGAGAACTAATAATTTCATATTGGAGCAAGAGAAAATTTTGATTTATTTATAAATACGTTTCTAATAATATTATTATTTTTTTTTTCATTTCTAACTCTATTTTTTCATATTTTTTATTTGTCTTAATATGGAAATCCTGATGGATGAGGTTCATGGAGTTTTGCTACCATCTTTACAGTCAATGGTTTATTGGAAATGAAAGCTGGCTAAGAGGATGCACTGTTTCACTACTTTGTTCATATTATTATTATTATTATTATTATTATTATTACTATGGTATTTGATAGTATTAGATCATTTAATATATATGGTGTTTTAATATATAATTTTACTTACATGAGACACGCATGCCTTATGAGCAAACAATATGGTTATGATATTTGAGATTTTTATATAGCAGTGATGTTTATGACATGAATTTTATTTTCATATTTTATTTTTATATGATAAGTGGATGTGTAAGACCCGTATCGAACTAACCGGTCTTACCACCTTGTATCAAGTCTACCTATCATGGTCGAGCGAAGTGAACCCAGTGCGTGAAGAAACCACAAGACTAAGTATGAAATATAACTCAAAAACAGTCAAATATGAGTGTGTGGTTGCATGCCTAAAAGGTGTGACCGACCCCACCTCAACAGAAGTCCAACCCATGATTTTCTAGTCGTAGGGTCACATGACTAGAAAAACGTAGGGTCGACGGATTCTCCGACCCTACGTCCGACCCTACGTCCGACCCTACGATGACAGACAGAAATCGAAAATTAGGAAACTTTCCTAATTCTAAGGGGATCTTTCCTAAACTCATTGGGACTTATTATGGAGGGTTTTTCTCTATAAATAGGACGTCCCTTAACCTCTTTCACTCCTTTACAACCCTAATTGAAAGTGAGAGAAAGAGAAAGAGAAGGAAAAGAAGAAGAGAAGGAAACTAGAAGAAGAAGACTAAGGAAGAGAAGGAAACTTCAAAGAAACCTCTGAATAAAGGTATGAACCTAATTCCTTACCTGAATAAGAGATCCTAGAGTAGTTATGAAGAACATAGGATTAGGAGAAACCCAAATCATCCATCCATGGACAAGTTCCAAGAGATTCCATGGAGAAAATTGTTATGGACAATGAATAGTGTATAACTTGGAGTTTTGAGCCATAGAACAATCTTAGAATGGACCATGAAAAGTAAGCCAAAGGATCAAAACATGAAAGAATGGACTTTAGAATGAAAGGTCGACTCAGAATATGTGTGGTTGCACGTAGGGTCGAATGATATCCAACCCTACGAGACCACAGGATCGACCACATGCCCTCGGGAAGTCCCAGGGAGGGTGTGTCACACCCCAATTCCGTACTATTCAAAATGATGTGATGAACTGCTAATAAACCAACTGTTCAATCAGGATCTCAAATAGGCTGTGTCCGTTTGCTTAAACCATACACATCCACAACAATAATCAGAGTAAATACACAATAACGGAAGTCTTAAATATTAAATGAACTGAGAATCTAAATGTGATAAAATAAATAATTTAACCAATTATTTCCAAAAGGACTAAGACATAAACTTAAATAATTAATTACATTGTCTGTATAATCCAAATAAAAGTCTAATCGAAAACACAGGAGTTGCACTCGCATGTCGAATCATGCGACTCCATCATCACTTCAGTGTCCATCACCGCAGCTTGCCTGTACACAGGAGCATTTATATAATCTTCAACCGTGGTACCTGCATCATCAACTAAAATATTCGACGTCGAAAAGGGTGAGCACACATCACGGTTCAGTGAGCAAACAAAACAATGCAACAAATATATGCATGCATTCAATTCATATCTTTGGTCTGGTTTATAAGTTTGTAATGTGCAATAGAAAGGTTCGGAGGCCGCCTCACCTCTATACATGAGTGTGTGAAGCCGTCCAATGAATATCGGTATTGCTGTCTCACATGCACCCACCATGGCAACAGTGTACCCAATGAATATAGGCATTGCTGTACCCCATGCACCCATACCAACACGTAAGCCCCTGTTGGCGAGGACTTGCAAACTGGGCTCGCAACTAACCAATCCTAATGTCAAACAGTGTATCCAAGGCCTCACCCCAGCATCCTTCAATATGTCCATAGAGATAGAGCTAAGGCCCCCCGACAGAGTTAGAGACTACACGGTCTGAGACCACCTCCCCTGATGCCCTACGACGTAATAGCTCTGCTAAGGTAATGGCGATACGACGATGTTAGCGGACAAGACTTGAGTAGAGATAGAGCTAGAGTCTGGTGACTAGGAAAAACCACAGTGTCACGTCCTCCCCCTGATGCCCTACTCGCATCAAGTACGCTAACCACACACAAACATTCACATGCCTATTCCTAGCTTCATCATCATCATCATGTTATAAATAAATAAAATTAAATATACATGAACAGTAATAGCAGGAATATTGGATGACATGTTAAATGCACAATACACACATACACGCATAGAATCAATCAATCATGGTATCAGAATCAATAAGTAAAAATAACTTTTTATTATCTAATTAGTTTAGGTCTTGTTCCCTTACCTTTCATTGAGTGTAGATCTTCGTTCAAGCTTTAAGAATCACTTTTGAATCACTACGAAGACCTAATAAGTCGATAGATTTTAATTAGAATTTATTCCAACAAATTTAGACTAGCTGAAATCATAGGGTCGTAGGTAGGGTAGCACCTAGGGTCGGTTACCCAATCGACCCTAAGGGTAGGGTCGGACGTGGGGTCGGTTATCCATCGACCCTATGTGCGACCACACCCTCCCTGGGACTTCCCGAGGGCATGTGATTGATCCTGTGGTTTTGTAGGTCCATTGTAGGATTGTTCTATGGCTCACAACTATGATTTTTACACACTTTCCATTGCCTATGATGATTACTTCCATGGATTCCTTTGAAACTCATCCATGGATAGATGATTTGGATTTCTCCTAATCCCAACTTCTTCATATTCCATTCTAGGTTCTTAATTTATGAAGGGAATTAGGTTCATACCTGAGGTTGGCTGAGATTCAAAGGTTTCTCTGAAGTTCCTCCTCTTCCTTAGCCTTTTCTTCAATTTTCCTTCTCTTCTTCTCTTCTTTCTCTTTCTCTTTCTCTCACTTTCAATTAGGGTTCTAAAAGGAGTGAAAGAGGCTAAGGGACATCCTATTTATAGAGGAAAACACTCCAAAATAAGTCCCATCGAGTTTAAGAAAGAACCCCTTGAAATTAGAAAAGTTTCCTAATTTATGGTTTCTGTCTGTCAACGTAGGGTCGCACGTAGGGTCACAGGACCCGTCGACCCTACGTTTTTCTAGTCATGTGACCCTACGACTAGAAAATCATGGGTTGGACTTCTGTTGAGGTGGGGTCGACCCTACCTGTTTAGGCATGCGACCCTACCCTCATATTTACTGTTTTTGGGTCAAATTCATACTTGGTCATGTGATTTCCTTCACGCACTTGGTCCACTTCGCTTGACCATGATAGGTAGACCTGGTACAAGGTGGTAAGCCCGATTAGTTTGATACGGGTCTTAGAACTCTCCCCTTCTTATTAAAAATTTCATCCTCGAAATTGGTATATACCTTTCGAGTCGAAAAGATGAGGGTATTGCTTTCGCATAGCATTCTCTTCTTCCCATGTGATCTCTTCTATATATCGGCTTCTCTAGTTGACTTTAACATAGTATATGTCACGATTATGTAGACGTTGAACCTTTCGACTTGTGATCTCAGTTGGTGATACTTCGAATGTTAAATCATCAGTTAAATCTGGTAGATCTGCTGTCAAAACGTGTGTTGGATCCCTGACATACTTCTTCAATAATGAAACATGGAATACATCATGCACGTTTGACATAGACGGTGGTAGTCCTAGCTGATAAGCCACTTTTCCATGTTTAGCTAGAATCTCATATGGCCCGACATATCTCGGACTAAGCTTCCCTTTCTGTCCGAACCGCTTTATACCTCGCATAGGTGATACTTTCAAGAATACCTTATCACCTACGACAAATTCAAGGTCTCGGCGTCGAGTATCTGCATACTGTTTCTGACAATTCTGAGCCGTTCTTACTCTTTCCTTGATAATGTCAACTACTCGACATGTCTTTTCAACAAATTCTGGTCCAACAATACTACGTTCTCTAATTTCATTCCAAAACAGAGGAGTTTGACACTTCCTACCATACAGTGCTTCATAGGGTGACATCTGTATAGTAGCCTGATAGCTGTTGTTATAAGCGAACTCGATCAATGGTAGTTTTTCATCCCATGATCCTTTAAAATCAATTACACAGGCTCGAAGCATGTCTTCTAAAATCTGAATGGTACACTTTGACTGTCCGTCTGTCTGAGGATGGAATGCAGTACTAAACTTCAATGTTGTACCCATAGCCTTTTGCAATCCTTCCCAAAACTTTAAAGTAAATCGTAGATCTCTGTCAGACACAATGCTTTTAGGTACACCGTGTAGTTTGACAATATTATCCACATACAAGTTAGCTAACCTCTCCAGTGTATACTGAGGTCGTATAGCTATAAATCGAGCTGTTTTAGTCAGACAGTCTACAATCACCCAAACCGCGTCAACTACTCGGGGAGTCAATGGTAACTCGGTTACGAAATCCATAGTGATGCAGTCCCATTTCCATGCTGGTTATGGTAGCGGCTGTAACAGTCCTGCAGGTCTTTGCCTTTCAGCCTTTACTCTCTGACAGTTTAGGCATTGAGATACAAATTTAGCTACACCTGTTTTCATTTCTCTCCATCAATATAATTTCTTTAAATCATGATACATTTTTGTACTTCCAAGATGTATCGAATAGACGGTGGTGTGAGCTTCTTTCATTAGTCGGTGTCTAATGTCCAAATTTTCTGTTTCAGGAACACATATTCTTCCTTTGTACTTCAGTACCTTTTCATCGTCCAAGGCGAACTCAGGGATAGTCCTACCATTTTTAATGTCCTCTTGTACCGTTCTTAGATAAGGGTCTGATTTTATAGCGGCTTTCACTTCATCTATTATATCAGGTACTATCTTCAGTGTTGCGAACATATTTGAAAATCGATGAATAAACCCTTGGTTGGTTGGTTCATCCGGTGCATCTATCACAAATTACTCATTACCAAGATTGAATACTTTTCTGTAGTACACATTACTGCAGTTGTGTTAACCTCTCCTTGAGATTTTATCATTGCTTTTTTGCTTAGCGCATCAGCAACTACATTAGCTTTTCCTAGATGATACTGGATATCACAATCATAATCCTTTAATAATTCCAGCCATCTTCTTTGTCGCATGTTCGACTCCTTCTGATTAAAAAGATATGTGAGACTCTTATGATCTGATTTAATCTGAAATTTCTCTCCGTACAAGTAATGTCTCCATATTTTTACAGCATGTACTACTGTCGCTAACTCCAAGTCATGAGTGGGATAGTTCTTTTCATGTGTTTTCAGTTGTCTTGAAGCATATGCAACTACTTGTTCTCCTTGCATAAGTACACATCCTAAACCCAACCCAGATGCATCAATGTATAAAACAAATGGTTGCCTTGGAATAGGAATAGTCAAGATGGGAGCAGATATCAATCTTGTCTTCAATGTTTGGAAACTGTTCTCACATTTTTTAGTTCAAATAAACTTCTCTCCTTTCTTAATCAAACTGGTGAGCGGTATGGCGATCCTGGAATAGTCTTCCACGAATCGTCGGTAATACCCAGCTAGACCTAGAAAACTTCTAATTTCTGCAACACTCTTCGGTGCTTCCCACTTCACAATGGCTTCAATCTTGCTAGGGTCCACTTTAATTCCTTCAGCGGATACAACATGGCCTAAGAAAGCGACTTCACTTAGCCAAACCTCACACTTTATAAATTTGGCGTAAAGCTTCTCTTTCCGTAATCACTGCAGAGCGGCTCTTAGATTCATAATATGAGTTTCCTTGTCCTTGGAGTAGACCAATATATCATCAATAAATACAATGAATGATGAATCTAACATATCATGGAATACCCAATTCATAAGTTCCATAAAAGTTGTTGGTGTGTTAGTCAATCCAAAAGACATGACAAAAAATTCATAATGTCCATATCTCGTCCTGAATGTTGTCTTGGGAATATCACCGTCCTTAATCTTCAACTGATGGTATCCTGACTGAAGATCGATCTTGGAGAACACCTTGGCACCTTGCAACTGATCGAACAAGTCATCGATCCGAGGCAATGGGTATCGATTCTTGATTGTTAGCTTATTCAATTCTCGGTAGTCTATACAGAGTCGAACACTACCGTCCTTCTTCTTTACGAATAATACTGGCGCACCCCATGGTGATATGCTAGGTCTGATGTAACCCTTGTCCTGTAGTTCCTATAACTGTACTTTTAATTCCTTCAGTTCAGTAGGAGCCATTCGATAAGGTGCTTTAGATACTGGTGCGGCTCCGGGTATCAGATCTATAACAAACTCTGTAGCTCAGTCGGGTGGTAGTCCTGGTAGTTCTTCAGAAAATACATCTGGAAAGTCACGCACCACATCAATATCCTCCATTCGTGGTGCTTCCTTGGTGAGATCGACCATTGATACTAGATACCCAACTCCTCCTTTCTCGAGACATTTCCTAGCCTTTAATGCAGAGAGAATGAGTTTTCGTTTATGGGGAAGTTTGGTTCCTGCAAAACTAAACTCTGCTCCTTCATTGTCTTTAAATGTCAGCTTCTTTTCCGCACATAATAAGTTTGCAGAATTCTGAGCTAACCAGTCCATTCCCAAGAAGACGTCAAAGTCTGCCATCTCAACTTGAATCAAGGTTGCATCCAAAGTCTTCTCGTCAATAAGAACTGGACATGGCCCATAACCTTTTTCTAATGTCACTTCAAATCCCATAGGTGATCGTACAAGCAGTTTGTAGTCTAAAGATTTGAGGGGTAGATTTAGCTTCTTTCCAAATGACACAGATATAAAAGAATGAGTAGCTCCAGAATCAAAGAGTACTCTGGTGGGAATGCCATTAATAGGTACGATACCTGTGAATTGTTTTAATTTAGTCTACATGCTCACACAATGTAACACAATGAAAGGTTCAGGTCATACCTGTGACCACATCAGGCGATGCGGCAGCATCCTCGGATGAAACAGTGTAAACTCTTCTTTGCTGTAGTTGCTTTCTGGGCTTAGGACACTCCCTTGAAATATGTCCCATTTGATTGCAGTTAAAACACCTTACTTGTCACACCCCAATTCTGGCTAAATCAGAAGTGTGAGTGAACCGGCTCTGAACCACGGTTCACACCAGGATCTCAATTGACCGTGTCAACCAATCATTCCCAAGCAGTTTAACTTAATCAGAGAATAATACATAGCAGCGGAAATAAAAGATAAATGAACTGAGTACTATGTTATAATTAAAATAAATATTCAAATTATTCCACCACTCACAAAATTTAAATAATAATTATTACATTGTATTAAAAGAAAATAAATCATCACTGAAGGAAAACACAGAATGAGCACTCGCATGATGCATCATGCTCGTCCTCTACAGTCTGTGTATCTAGGGCAGCCACCGTACTATAAACTGGGGCAGTCATAAAGTCTTCCACAGTATACCCTGCATCAAGATCTGAAAAAGAAATAGAATATGTTCGGGTGAGCTCACAACTTAGCTCAGTAAAGTACAAGACCAATGTGTCACACCCCAATTTTGGTCTAACCAAAATGGTGTGATGAACCGCTAACAAACCAACGGTTCAACCAGGATCTCAAATAGGCTATCCCTGCGTTATCCAAACTTACACGCATCCATAATCATAATCAGAGTAAATACACAATAGCGGAAATCTTATAAATAAATGAACTGAGAACTAAAATGATATTAATAATCTAATAGAAAATTATTCTGTATCAACCGGGACATAAGTAAATATCAATACAAGTCTTTAATAAATCCAATAAAGAAACCTATAAAAAAATATCTAATCAAATACACACGAGTTGCACTCGCAAGAGGAGTCGTGTGTATCGTCTTCAGCTCCAACTTCCATAGCTGCTACATGTCCATATGCTGACGCGTTCATATAATCTTCGACTGTATAACCTGCATCATCAACTAAAATATTCGATGTCGAGGGGTAAGCACACAACACGGCTCAGTGAGTAGCCAAAACAATGCAACATTACATATGCATGCAAAGAAAAATCAATTTATATCTTTGGTCTTGGTTTATAGTTTGCAATGTGCAATAGAAAGGTTGGGTGGTCAAAGGTTAACGTTTATTGACACCGCCTCTATACACAGGGTGTGGAAGCCCGCCCGATGGTTAACGTTTATCGTCGTCCCCATCCACCCTACCATAACATTATACAACAAAGGTTAACGTTTATTGCTATATAATGCTATACCAACACGTAAGCCCCTGTTAGCGAGGGCTTGCAAACTGGGCTCGCTACTAACCAATCCTAATGCCAAACAGTGTATCCAAGGCCTCACCCCAGCATCCCTCAGAACATCCATAGAGATAGAGCTAAGGCCCCCGGTAGAGTCGGAGACTACAAGGACCGAGACCACCTCCCCGATACTCTACGACATAATAGTTCTGCTAAGGTAATGGCGATACGACGATGCCAATGCACAAGATTTGAGTTAGAGATAGAGCTAAAGTGCTGAGACCCGTCAAAGGTTAACGTTTATTGACGTTCTCATCACACCTCCCCTGATACTCGCTCGCATTAAGCACATCAACCACACACATACAAGCACATGCCTATTCCTATCACCATCATCATCATCATGCTATAAACAATAAAGTAAATATGCATGAACAAGTAATAGAAATATTGGATGGCATGTTGTATGCACATTACAAACATATTCGCATAGAATCAACATGGCATAGGACTCAAGAAATAGAAAACAGTTTATTATTAACCAATTTAGTTTGGGGTTAAGGTTCCTCACCTTAGCTTGCTAATAGATATTTCCCAAGCATTAGAATCACCGTTATAACGTAATTATATTGCTAGCAAACCTAACTAAGTCGATAGAATTTAATTAGAATTAATTCAGAATTTAAAAACCATTCTGTCAGGCGAGGGTCGATGCTAGGGTCGATGCTAGGGTCGATGGGTCTATCGACCCTCCGTCCATTCTGAACTTCCCGAATGCTGAGGGTCGATGGTTAGAAACACCTAGGGTCGGATGGTCTATCGACCCTCGGTGCGACCCTTTGTGCACTCTGATCCAATTTCCACTTTTAACCCATTCTTCGTGTTTGGGGTCCTATGGCTTGCTTCCTACATTCATTCAACAGTCATTCCATGGTCTAGAACCATGTATAATCCATCTAGACAGTTTTTGTGCATCCTCCTATGGTTTTCCATGAAAATCTAACCATGGATGGATGGTTTGGGTTTCTCCGAAATCCTACACTCAACCATATCTAACCTAAGGTCTGTAGAAACTCATGGAATTAGTATCCATACCTGAGAAGATTACTTTTCTCTGCAAATTCTTCTCCTTTTTGCTAAGCCTTCTTCCTAGCCTCCTTTCTTCCTCTTTTCCTTCTCCTCTCTTTCTCTCAATTCAATTAGGGTTGTGAAAGGAGTGAATGTGGCTTAGGTACGTCCTTTAAATAGATTAGGAATGTCCTATAATAATCCCATTGAGATTTGGAAAGAATCCCAACCAAAAATTAGGAAATTTCCTAATTTCAGTTTCGTCAGAAACCGAGGGTCGATGGGAGGGTCGATGATCCCGTCGACCCTAGGGTCTTAAGCTGTCCGACCCTCCCTTCAAAACTGAGGGTCTGACTTTCTGTTTTGGGAGGTCCGTCCCTGCTTAGCTGGGTGTGCGACCCTCCCCTAAAATTAAGTGTTTTTGGGTCGATTTTATACCTGGGATCTCGATCTCCTTCATGCCCTTAGTCCATTTGACTCGACCATGATGGGTAAACCTGGTTCAAGGTGGTAAGACCAGGTTAGTTTGACACGGGTCTTACACAATGCAACATACAAAATGTATGAAATAACATTATAAATTGGGTCAGGTATAACTTGCAAATATGCTATGGTAAGGTTTGGTGGCCACCGCACCTCCATGCACGAGAGTGTGAGCACACCCAACAGTTAGGCACCTACCACACTACTGTTGTTGCCCCACATCACTCACTCCGGTATGGAGATAGGACTCGAGTCTGACGGGCAGGAAGAACCACAATTCCACGTCCTCCCCCTGATACCCCACACCGTACCAGTACCTAAACCCCTACTGGCAAGGGCTTGCAAGTGGGTTCCATTTATAACCAGTCCTAAATATCAATACAGTATCAATGACCTTATCCCAGCACGGCTCCCTACGACATAGAGATAGGGCTCGAGTCTGGCAGGCAGGAAAAACCACAACCCCACCTCCTCCCCCTGATACCCTATTCGTACCAAGTCTGCTAAGGTAGATGGCGATACAAAAAGATGTTAGCTGTGGATATATCCAGGGTTCCACTCCCCTTCACATTCCACACACTAACTAAAACATACACATGCCTAACATCCAACAATCCTAGCATATGAAATGCATGAACAAATAATAGTAACAAAAGAAGTAACTATATGGCATGTGAAATGCACAGACATCAAGCAATCATTTTAAACATAAACTTCTTCACAAAGGTTTACTGTTCTTTAATTAATTAGGGTTTGGGGTCTTGTCTCTTACCTGACGCGTGATAACAATCCCGATCTGTGTCACAGGGTTCACTCACATTGTCTACAGGTCCTACATAATCATATTCAAATGTTAGAATTGATGTATTAAGGTTACAGAGGTCAGAACCATGTTTGGCCAAGCATACCAGGCTTGGGAGGCATATCCGTCGCAGGTACCGATCTCAGTATAGTGATACTGGTATGTACCACCTGTATGTATACCGATTGCGGTATATACCAGTTGCACCTATGTGAGACCGGTATGTGCCTCTAGTATACACCGCAGGCCCATACCGCCGGACCTTGTGTCCAACCGGTATAGTCCGTGGTTTGGATCCGAGACCCCAATCTAGGATCTCCCTTTCCCTTTGGTCATTGGCTCGATTTTTCTAGGGTTTCTCCTAACCCACGCTAAGGTCCAAGCATCCTAATGGCCTTCTGATTTCGGCTAGAACGCCGTATCAAATTAGATCAGATTTGAAAGAAGAAAGATCTAGGGTTTAGGATTGTCGCGCCGCTTCGCGGCTCCGATCCGATATCATAATGTTACTAACAGCATAGAGCACTTACCGGCGGTGTTCGTCGGTTGGCGGCTAGCTCCTTCAATGGAAACCTCCTTCCTGGGCAGGCTCTTCCTCCTTGCTCCTTCTCAACTCTTCTCCAGATGGCTAGGGTTTGAGAAGGATCAGAAAGAGTGCTATTGTCTCTATTAATAGTGGGAGGCCGTTCATAGGAAGGTTTCCCGCAGTTGGAAACTTTCCAAGTTTCAATTCGGAGTGACGGACCCGCTGGAGTCCGTCTCCAGCCGAAATTAGACATACCGGTTGTACATACCGGTCTGAGTGACTTAGACCGGTATAGTCAGACCGGTATACCATACTGGCTGCACATACCGGTTGCACTAACCGCAACCGGTATAGTGAGACCGGTATGAGATTTATACACTTTTTCGCATGTTCTCGTACCTGAAAATTGAGTGGTTCGTCACCCGACTTCGCCTTCTGGTCCGGTTATGATTGGGAGATCTGTCATCATATAGAACCATGGATTAGACCGGATTTTCAAAGTACGGTTCTTACAACTCTACTACCCTTAAAAGAAATTTCGTCCTCGAAATTTGCATGTAGGTCTCACAATTCCCCCTCCCTTAAAAGAAATTTCGTCCCCGAAATTGTACGTACCTTTAGAGTCGAAAAGATGGGGGTATTCTTGTCGCATGGCATCCTCCTCCTCCCAAGTAATTTCTTCTATGTCCTGACTTTTCCAAACTACCTTGACATAGTGGATAGCTCGCCTTCAAAGCTGTTGTACCTTTTACTAATGAGCTGGATTGGCACCACTGTAACCACCCCATTTTTGCCATCCCAGCTAAACAAAGTCCTGCTGGCGTGTGGACAACAAAAGGAGAAAGATGTTCGAATGTTTGGATTTTTGACTGTGAATTTGAGGAAGTTTTCAATGGGTCTGTGAATTTGAAGAAGTTTTCAATGGGTCCACAGCAAGGTCATGGGTTATAATTCTGCATGGATGCATAGGTCATAGAGTTATCTTCGAAATGAGACCAGAATTGCTCAATTCTGATATCAAATGAAGAAGATATGACCATTTTAGTCGGATGATACATATAAGGGAGGTTTATGAAATTATTATAAATAATCCTAGGAGCTTCATGCAAATTATCCTAAGTCGGATTGTTTGAATTTCAAATCATCATATCTTGATCATCCGACATCGGATTCAGATGATTCCAAGACCATTATTCTTCATTCATGATGTTCTACAAAGTGGACGTAAAAAATCCTGGGTAGAAGTCACCAGTGGGTCCCATGCAAGCTTTCATGCAAAATTATCGTTAGAACTTCAAAGCTTCATATCTTTTCCGTTCTACATCGGATTCAGATGATTCCAAGACCATTATTCTTCTTTCATGATGTTCTACAAAGTGGACGTAAAAAATCCTGGGTAGAAGTCACCAGTGGGTCCCATGCAAGCTTGCATGCAAAGTTATCGTTAGAACTTCAAAGCTTCATATCTTTTCCGTTCTACATCGGATTCAGATGATTCCAATACCATTATTCTTCATTCATGATGTTCTACAAAGTGGACGTAAAAAAATCCCGGGTAGAAATCACCAGTGGATCCCATACAAAATTACATATGAAAATGGTCATTTAATCTTCAAAAATTCATATTTTGATCATCCCATATCCAAATCAAGTAATTTCAGTTTCATTATGTTCAATTTTTAGTGCTCTACAAAGTGCACGTAAAATATTTTTGGTAGAAGCCTCTCATGCAGAATGGTCAGCCAAATTATCGATAATTGGCCCGCTTAAACTTCAGAAAGTCATAAGTTGGCCATTTTATTTCCAAATGAGGTGATTCAAGTTTTAATATTCTTCATTTTTAATGTTCTACAAAATGAACGTAGAAAATTTGGAATGAAGGTTATCAGAAAATTCCATGCGGGATGACAACGAAAATGACCCATGAAATAATAAAAAGAGAAAATCCAATTAATTCCAATCAATCCAGTCAACTCGGTTCAAGCCAGTTCTGGTCCAACCTAGCTCAACCTATATCAATTTAACTCAGTCAATCCAAGCCAGTCTCAACCCATTTTGAATCAGTTCATCCATGTGCATAGTATTTATATGTTATATATATTGTATACTATACATATATGTATGTTATTAAATATATGTGTATATATGTATATAATATATGTTATTATATATTGAGATAAAATCCAAAAGATTTTGGAAAATAAAAAGGAAAGAGGAGAGAGAGGAGACGTGAAAGAGAAGGAAGATTTAGGGTTGAGATAAAATCCAAAAGATTTTGGAGAAGAAAAAGGAAAGAGGAGAGAGAGGAGACGTGAAAGAGAAGGAGGATTTAGGGTTGAGATAAAATCCAAAAGATTTTGGAGAAGAAAAAGAAAAGAGGAGAGAGAGGAGACGTGAAAGAGAAGGGGAATTTAGGGTTGAGATAAAATCCAAAATATTTTGGAGAAGAAAAAGGAAAGAGGAAAGAGAGGAAACGTGAGAGAGAGAGGTTTTTTTTCTTTCTTTTGGGAAGTAAATCCAAATAAAAAAAAAAGGAAAAAAGGAGAAGATTGAGATAAAGAGAGAGGGCACGATTTTGGGGAGAGAAAAAAGGGATAAGAGAGAGAAAAGAGGGAAAAAACGTGAGGGAGAAGGGGATTTTCTTAGGGGACTCGATTTTGGCTTCTAGATGATTTCCAAAAGAGAAAAAAAAGGGGGAGAGAGAGGACGTGAAAAGGGAGAAGATTTAGGGTTTCTAGATTTTTTTCAAAAGAGGAAAAAATGGGAAGATAAAAGAGACGTGAGAGAGAGAAAAAAGGGGAGGATTTTTCCAAAAGAGAAAAAAAGGGAAAGAGAAAAAAAAATGTGAAAAGCTTAGGGAGCTCGATTTTGGGAGAAAAAGAAGGGAAGAAGAGAGAAAAAAGAGGGGAAAGAGAAAAAACGTGAAGAGGGGGAGAGGCTCACATTTTTTTTGGGAGAAAAGGAAGAAGAGAGAGAAAAGAGGAAGAAAAAACCAAAAAAAAGAGAAAAGAAAAAAAAACTTGAAAAGGGAGTTTGACAGAGTTTGGGCTCTCGGTTTTGGGAGAAAAAAGGGAGAAAGAAGAAGAAGAAGAAGGGAGGAGCAAGTAGAACCTACGAGCATCTAGGTAAGCTGCCTCTACTTCTATTTTTCTTCTATTGTTTTGCTTGACTACAAATTTCCATCTCATAAACCACTCTACCTCACCATTAACCAATTTCCATCACCAATCTAGCCTACACTTGGCTTTCAATCCCTATACAACCAGCACTCTAACCGATTTCATCTCATACTTCAATCATCAGCCTTGTGCTACCACCTACCCGTAACCCCACTCACTTCCATCTCCTACTGAACCAACCAACACCTCACACCACTTACCTGAATCTAGCCATGTTACAATACCCGAACCTGTCCATCAAGCCCTAGACCAGTTCCCCTCATCCAACCATTGGATCAACATTCCTCATCTTACCTTTGATCTTTCCATTAAATATGGGCCATTGATTGAATCTATGATCATGATATGCTTGAATAAAAATCTGAATTTTGATTCTTTATCGTGTTGATATGATGCCCATTCAAAATCTGATCCATTGAATGTGAAATTTGTTTTGATCGTGTGATGAAAATTTATCCATTGATATTGAATTAATATTTGAATGAATGAATTTGACTAAATGATGTGAATTTAATCTGAATCGCTAATCTTTAAGATCCAATCATGTAAATGGATGATTAATTAATCTGAACCATTGATTTTAATCTGATGATGATTTAATGATGAATTAATTTGAGCCATTAAAGTCTGATTAACTGATGATATATGATCTGAACTGTTGATTTAAGATCTTAAATTACTTTCAATCGTCGATCAAATGTGATTTCGGTCACATTGTGGATAATCAATGCATTGAATCTAGACCGTAGATCTGAAAATACGTTTTGATTGATTGACTCACATGCTTTGGTTGTCTATCACACGTCATATTTTGATGCTATATTGTTCACATGCTATATTTGGATGCTTATATGCACACACTGCCACAGTTGGAATAATCACACTGCCATGATTGGAATGATCATACTAACATTAAATGCTTATTGCCATATTTTGGATGATTACTACCATGTTTGGATGCACACTTACCATGTTTGTATTGATTCACATGCTCACTTGCCATTTTTGACTGATTTGTTGCTAAATTTGAATATATTTCCAACACTGCTATATTTGGAATACTACCATTGATATAGTTGGAATATTTCCATTTGCCATATTTGTCTTGGAAAGAGAAAAAATAAAAAATAGCAATTAGGGCAAGATATACCCTGAAATAGAAAGAATTGAACAATTAGGGTAGGAAACCCTAAGATGGAAAGAAAACAATAATTAGGAAAAGTAAAACCCTAAAAATAAAAAATAGCAATTAGGGCAAAATAAACCCTAAAATAAAGAGAATAATTAGGGTATGAAACCCTAAAAAATGAAAATCACAATGAAAAGGAATAGGAAACCCTAGAAGCCTAAAAATGGAAACAATAAAAATGGTAGGAATTTAGGTCTCATCCCTAGATCCTATTGACAAAAATAGAAAGAATTTGGTACACATCCCAAATAAAAATGGTAGGAATTTAGGTCTCATCCCTAGATCCTATTAACAAAAATAAAAAGAATTTGGTACACATCCCAAATAAAAATGGTAGGAATTTAGGTCTCATCCCTAGATCCTATTAACAAAAATAGAAAGAATTTGGTACACATCCCAAATAAAAATAGTAGGAATTTAGGTCTCATCCCTAGATCCTATTGACAAAAATGGAAGGAATTTGGTACACATTCCAAATCCGACTCTCACCAATTCGAACTACATCGTACCTGATTTCTAGGACAAACCCTAGAATACGTAGGCAATTTGGGAATCCCAAATACGGTACAAAGCTACCCATCAACCATACATCCAGCATAAACTTCAACTTGAACAACAAAGAATCTAATTGAAGCAAATGCATAAATCACTTCCATAATCATTAATCACACAAACCATTTCGAACTATGTTTTTGGACTTGATTTCAAGGATTGGAATACGTAGGCAGTTTGAAATGTCTTACACATCTCAGATTCAGTCCAAGACCGAACCATCTTTGGTCCGGTTCACTGTATAATATTGTACATTACATTTGCTTGTTTATTTGCTTTAAAACATGATTGACTGAACCCTAGGTTAGAATAACTTAGCAACTTGGTTTAGGACATCCCCCATTGAACCCTAGTCATTCAGTTGACCAAGCACAGTCAAAATTAAAATTTAAGGAAAGTTTAGGAGGCCGATATTGATCGGGCGGTTTGGGTGCCTAACACCTTCCCATAACGGTACCCTGAATACTTACCCGATCTCTTGCAGACCAAAGAATCGATACATTGGGTCACGAGTCAATATAAGTCTTACCTTAGGGTGAGGCTACATTTTTAGAGGTCCTAGACCTTAATCTAGGTGGCGACTCCAACAGAACAAATCGATCTTCATCGATACAAGATACACATTTATCCAGAGGAGGATCATCGATTTCCCATTGTCCTCACAACCACCTCGAAGGTTAAGTCTTTTGTCAAATCTGGGGGGTCTGCAACAAGAATGTGCAAAGGGTCTCTCACGTACTTCTTTAGTAAGGACACGTGAAAGACGTTGTGGACGCTAGACATCGCTGGTGGCAATGCAAGTTGATAGGCCACTTTGCCGCATTGGGACAGAATTTCATATGGTCCCACATATCTAGGACATAGTTTTCCTTTTTTGTCGAACCGCTTCAGTCCTCTTACTGGTGACACCTTCAAGAAAACTTTATCACCAATCATGAATTCAAGGTCTCGCCGCCTGTTGTCAGCATAATGCTTTTGACGCACCTGAGCTGTCTTTACTCGGTTCTTGATTTGATCTACTGCCTTACAGGTTTCTCCTACAAATTTTGGTCCGATGATCCTTCTTTCTCCAATTTCGTCCCATAATAATGGTGTCTGACATTTCTTGCCATACAAGGCCTCATATGGGGCCATTTGGATCGTAGACTGGTAGCTTTTGTTGTAGGAAAACTCAATGAGGGAAAGCTTCTCATCCCAAGCCCCCTTAAAGTCGATAGCACATGCGCGAAGCATATCTTCTAGGATCTGGATGGTCCTCTCTAACTGACCATCCGTTTGAGAGTGGAAGGTTGTACTGAACTTTAGTTTCATTCCCATTGCCTTCTGTAGCCCCTCCCAAAACTTCGATGTGAAGCGTGGATCTCTATCAGATACTATGCTCTCTGGGACACCATGGAGTCTGACTATATTGTCCACGTACAATCTTGCCAACTTGTCCATGGTGTATTGCGGTCTGACTGGGATAAATCTGGTGGTTTTGGTAAGGCGATCTACAACTACCCAAACAACATTCACTGACCTTGGAGTCATGGGTAGACCAGTGACAAAATCCATGGTAATACAATCCCATTTCCATGCCAGTTCAGGTAACGGTTGCAATAATCCTACGGGCCTCTATCTTTCTGCTTTGACTTGCTGACAGTTTAAACATTGAAACACATATCAGGCCACATCTGCTTTCATACCCATCCACCAGTATAATCTCTTTAGGTCATGGTACATCTTGGTGCTCCCAGGATGTACTGAATATGGGGTAGAGGGAGCTTCCAACATGATTCGGTTTCTGATTTCTAGATCTTCATTCTCAGGTACACATAAACACCCATGATATCTGAGTACCTTGTCTTCATCCAAGGTGAAATCAGGGTTAGCTTGACCCTTTTCCAAATCTTCTTGAACTGTCCTGAGGTATGGGTCCTGTAGGACTACTGCCTTTATTTCTTCCTTCAAGTCGGGTAAAATCTTCAATGCTGCAAACATAAGGGTAAACTGGTGTATCAACCCTTGCTCAATAGGATCATCTGCTGAATTTATTAAGAGCTGTTCTTCATCCTCTGATGAGCCAGAAACAACAGCCCACAATGTTACATTTGTACTTGGTCCCGCTTCAGGGTTTGATGCCCATTTCCTGCTCAGTGCATCAGCTACAATATTAGCTTTACCAGGGTGATACTGAATGTCACAATCGTAGTTTTTTTGGGTGAAAAGATAGATCAGGCTTTTGTGATCAGACTTAATCTGGAATTTCTCACCATACAGATAATGCCTCCAAGTCTTGATAGCATGAATGACCGCTGCCAATTTTAGGTCATGTGTAGGGTAGTTCTTCTCATGCTCTTTCAGCTGTCTTGAGGCATAGGCTATCACCTGTTCTCCTTGCATCAGTACACAACCCAGTCCCAAACCTGAAGCATCTGTATATAGTGTGAATGAATGGTCTGGAGCTGGAATAGTCAATATAGGTGCTGATGCCAGTCTTGACTTCAACGTCTGGAAGCATTTCTCACATTCTTTAGTCCATACGAACTTTTCCTCCTTTTTGGTTAACCTGGTGAGTGGAACAGCAATCTTGGAATAATCCTCCAAAAATCTTCTATAGTATCCAGCTAAGCTCAGGAAACTACGAATTTCAGCAACTGTCTTCGGCGCCTCCCATCCTATTATGGCAGAAATTTTACTGGGATCGACCTTGATTCCTTCAGCAGACACCACGTGACCAAGGAAGGCCACTTCATCTAACCAGAATTTACACTTCTTGAATTTTGCATAAAGCTTCTCTCTCCTCAGTCTTTGTAATGCTACTCTTAGATGCACTGCATGTGTCTCCTGGTCCTTGGAGTATACTAAAATATCATCGATGAACACGATAACCGACGTATCCAACATGTCATGAATACCCGGTTCATTAGCTCCATGAATGATGCAGGTGCATTAGTCAACCCAAAGGACATCACAAGGAACTCATAGTGTCCATACCGCATCCTGAAAGTTGTCTTGGGGATGTCTGCTTCCTTAATCTTGAGTTGATGATACCCTGACCTCAGGTCAATCTTTGAGATACACTCGAACCTTGTAATTGATCAAACAAATCATCTATTCTTGGTAGTGGGTACCTAATCTTGATAGTGAGCTTGTTTAATTCTCGATAATCCATACAAAGACGTACGCTACCATCCTTTTTCTTGACAAAGAGCATAGGTGCTCCCCAAGGTGAGATTCTCGGCCTTATAAATCCCTTGTCTAACAGTTCTTGCAGCTGAGTTTTTAACTCTTTCAACTCGGTGGGAGCCATCCTATAAGGTGCTTTAGAAACCGGTGCTACTCCTGGTAGGAGGTCTATCACAAACTCAGTAGCTCTGTCTGGTGGCAACCCGGGTAGGTCTTCTGGAAATACATTAGGAAATTCCTGTACTACTTTGATGTCCTCCATTTTTGGCAAGTCAGCGGTCACATCCACCACTGATACGAGGTATCTTATCCTCCCTTTCTCTAAACACTTCTTTGCTTTTAGGGCTGAGAGTATAAGATTTCTCTTTCTAGGCAGCCTAGCCCCTTTAAAGTTGAACTCCGACCCTTCACTATCCTTGAACACTATTTCTTCTCAGCACATAATAGGTTTGCTGATTGTTTAGATAACCAGTCCATGCTAAGAATGACATCGAAATCTGACATCTCCAACTGGACCAGATTGGCTTCCAACTCTCGTCCTGCAATAAGCACTGGGCAAGGACCATAATATTCTTCTAATACTACCTCCATTCCCATGGGAGACCGAACTAATAGACTTGGTTGTAGAGTCTTGATGGGTTGATCTAGTCTTTTTCTGAATGACACTGACACAAAGGAATGGGTGGCCCCCGAGTCAAACAAGACTCTGGCGGGTAACCCTGCTATATTTATTGTACCTGAGGTTTTTCAAATTCTCCCTTAGTTTCAAATGCACAAACAATTAATGCAACAGTTAAGGAGCAAGTACCTGTAACCACATCTGGTGATGCGGCTGCCTCTTCTGTGGTAACAGCATACACCTTGCCTTGCTGCTGCTCCCTCTTTGGTTGTGGGCATGTTCTGGCATAATGCCCCACCTGTAGGCAATTGAAGCACTTCACATTAAGGTTCGTCCCCGGTTCCTGTGGTGTCATTGCAAGAGCCGGTCTGGAAGGCACTATGCTAGCTGGTGCCCTAAATGGACGGTATAGCCTGTTGTTTCTTCTCCCTTGGGACTCAGGATTAGGCCTCTTCAGACCCCTATTTTGTGCGAAGAAACATTCTCTCTGACTGGCCTCGATGACTCGAGCCACCTGTACAGCTTCATTATATATACTCAACCCTCGACCCAGCACATGCTCTCTGATAGCACCCCGAAGACCCATAGTGAAACGACGAGTCTTTGTTTCCTCCTCCTGCATACTGGTTGGAGGGAAAAAGAATAACTCCTCATACCTTTGTTGGTATGCCTCTACTGTCAACTGAGTTTTCTGTAAATTTAGGAACTCCCTCTCCATTTGATTACGAAAAATCCTGGGAAAATATTTCTCGAAGAAAACCTCCTTGAAAATGTGCCAAGTGATTATTTGGTGCTTTGTTTCCAGATATGATCTAGTGGAACTCCACCACCCATTGGCTTCCTCCTTCAGCATTTGAGTGGCATATAATACTTTATCCCCATCCTGACACTCCAGTAGTCGAAAGTTCTTTTTCATTTCGACTATCCACTGTACTGGCCACAGTGTTTTACCCGACTTCCTTGTAAAAGTTGGTGGTTTGAGCTTTAAAAATCCATCCACTATCCTGGAAAGACTACCCTGTGCATAAGGAACCTGTCCATATGGTGTCTGTCCATACCATTGTGGCTGATAAGAATAGCCACTCTGATTTCCTCCCTGATATCCCCCATAGCATGCACCCTGATACGGTCCCTGATACCCTCCTTGATCTTGGTTAGGAATTGGCGTCCCTGTAACCGGGTGGGAAACTATGTTCGGTTGGCCCTATTGTGGTGGTTCTTCAGTAACTGTGCTAACTCCCACTGGTGCTGCATGGACATTCTCGGCATTTGTGGATGGCATGTTTGCAGCTGTCGACACAGGCCCAGGTGGCCTAAACATTTTTAACATTTCCTCAAAGAACTTCTTCTGTTGTGCCACCATATTGGTGACCAGGTTAGCCATTATTGTTTCGGAGCCTATAGATGGTTGCCCCTGTGACGGTGATTCTTCATTGGCCTTCACCAGATTTTCAGTTTCGTTTTGGGGGTTAAGTTCCTCCCCATCTACTCTCTCTTCATTCTCTTCTGAGTTTTTTGTACCTGAACTCTTGTCCATGGTAGGTGCCCTTGAGTGATGGAGTCTGCAATGAACTCTACATCCATTTCCTCTCACCATTGAGGCAATTCAATTCCCTGTATGATATCTGAATACATTGAGATACATGAGACAGTTAGAGAATTATTCCAATTAACATTTAGTCTCAACGCATATGCAACATATGTATACATCAATAGGGAAGAAACATAAGCAAAATTTTCAGTTATCTTTTGAAATTTCATATGTGCAATCCTTTATTCTAGTCTTATCATGCAGGCGTGAGGTCTGGAATCAAGTTCAGTCGATTCTCAGAATGGTTTTGGTATTCCCAATCCCCCTAGGGTTTCGACGACAGTACCGGTCTCTCCTGGAGTGAGACCGGTATGGCTGGCCATTCATACCGGTCTGGCCATACCGCAGGTAGTACCGGTCGCACAGTCCATATTTATGTGCAATCGATATACCCTGCGGTAGGTACCGGTCACACCGTACCACAGGGGGGTACCGGTTGCACAGTCCAGCCCAGATGTGCGACCGGTATCCCTAAAAACCTTTAAAATCATGATTTTTAGTCTTATTTCTCATTTCTCTCTCTTAAGTTTACTCCGGTGGCGATTTCTCTCTGTCAACGGCTTTCCCACCCTTTGATTCACTAAAGATTGATGGTGACGAAAGGTTCGTAGCTTCACCACTCGTCTCAACGGATAAAGGTGATCAGTCTTCGCTTCATCAACAATTTGAATTAAGGCTTCAAAGCCCCTCCCCCCTCTCTGTAACGTCAGAGGTAGGCAAACTTGAGTTTACGCCTGAAAGTCTCTTTCTCAAGGCAGTTTCAAAGAGGGTTTCCCTAGAGCAGGATGGTGCTAGTAGTGAAGATGAGTCCTCGTTGTCAGGTGGTAAGTGACTGCACTTAGAATTGTTTAGTTTAGATAGAATTAAATCTTCGATCTCGGGTTTTCGAGTCTCTACAGTGCATCCGGTGCTCCTAAGATTGTTTCTACTTCATCCTAGAGTACCAATCTCGCCTCTCAGGTAAGCTCATCCTTCTCTTCTCTCTTTTAGAACATTTTTCATCATCTTTTATACCAAAACCTAGTTCTTTCTTGATTTGAAAATTTTGAACCATAGAAAACTCTTTTCTTCGCTTGAGAAAGGTTTTAGGGGTCTAAATGTGCAAAAAACCTCAACCAATTCGAAGTTCTATCGATTGGTTTAAAGAAAATCTCAAAATTTCGACTTTTAACCTAGGTTTCTAGGTTTTTTCGAGATTTTTGATAAATTTTGTTAATATGCCTCCATTTCTTTGCTTTGATGAAATTGTTTGACCTATGCTAGCATGGTACTATCACAATAAGTTATTCCATTCATACTGGGTTTGTTTTTAGGCTTTTCCACCATTTTTTAACAATAAAATTTTTTCTGAATTTGTCTCTAACTGACTCTTGTTCTTTGTTTAACAGATACACTATGTCTAGACGCCGTGGAGCGGGGAAACGATCATTTATGCCTGGTATGCACAGACCACACCCCCACCTGTCTTATATGATGAGAGGTACTTTCAGTCGGAGGCGGCCGCTTCACGCTTAGCATGGTTTCAAGCAAAGCGTATCGAAGCAGGCCGTTTTGTCAACTTGGAGCATCTTCACCGCTTCGATGTTGAGGCGGCTTTTTGGATAATAGGTTGGTTACCCCTCATCCAGTATAGAGAGACTTCCCGCCCTAGCTTGGTGAAGTTGTTCTTTGCCAACTTGGAGGTAAAAGGTGACTTAGATGATTGGGAGCATGCCAGAGACCTTCGCATCACCAGCTATGTGAAAGGGGTGATGATTTCATTTAACGCGGCCGAACTAGCTGCTCTTTTAGAGATTCCTGACGACGGGGAACTCATTTATTGTCTGCCCAGAGCCAAAGGATATCTTACTGAGGGCATGAGGGCAGCCATAGCCGAGCAGATCTTATTACCAGGCAAAGTCATGTTGGCTTCTAACCTACGTCCTTAGCCTCGCCTATTCTACCGGATCATACAGCATGACATTGTTCCCTAGAGTGGACACTATGGAGAGTTATCCTAGTTGACTCAGTACCTCACCTACTTTGTGGCTACTAGGCACCAGATTTGTTTGCCTTACTTGATTATGCGGGTTATGATCTATGCAGCCATGCCTGGTGTGTCGGGCAATCTCCCATATGGTCGGTTGATCACAGCTTTGCTACAGTGTCTGGGTGTGGATATGCAGGGTGAGGTAGCTGTGGAGATCACCATGAGTTCTGATATAGATGCCGAGGCCATCTATAAGATGTAGATGGACGATCTAGAGCTCAGTGACAAGGAGTTACAAGCTCATCCTCTCCTACCTAGGAACCATGTGGCCCTTGCAGTAGCAGCAACTGCAGCAGCAGTAGAGGCAGCCGAGATGGGAGATGATGGGGGTGCACACATGGAGGACATCCCAGCACCTGCACCCCAGCATTCTCTAGTTGCAAGACCTTCTAGGCCTTCTCCAGTTGCTGGACCATCTAGGTCTTCTCCAGTTGCTGGACCATCCCATCCCCCTTCGGACCCAGTGATGAGCATGATCATGGAGATTAGAGACACCCAAAGAGGCATCCTAGATACTCAGAGAGAGATGGGTCAGGAGTTGGGGCGTCTAGCTCGTAGCCTACGGGTCATACAGGACCAGGTTCATTGGCTCAGAGAGGTGTACGAGCGGGACTATGATATTACAGACCCGGTACCATCCAGGCCCGCTACACCACCATAGTCAGATGTAGTTTTTATTTTATTTTCATGTGGTTTATTTTGTTACTAGAGTAACTGTCCGACTTGTGGACTGTACTCTATTGTTCACTTGTACTAAAGAAAATTTATGAAATGGTTATTTGATTCTCTTACTACTTCAGTACATATATTAGTTCTTCCATTAATAGTATATTATGCATCTTTCTTAAGTCTCAAACAACAAGCAAGCTTATGGTGTGTTCTTATTAAAGCTTTTAATTTTCCAAACTCAGCTCATTGAACATAGTTAGATGCAGAATGGTTAGCTGGACAGAGCCTAAGTGATACCAAGTTGTCACACCCCATTTTTGAGTGAACCAGAAGTGTGAGTGAACCGGCTCTAAACCACGGTTCACACCAGGATCTCAATAGACCGTGTCAACCAATCATTCCCAAGCAGTCTAACTTAATCAGAGAATAATACATAGCAGCGGAAATAAAAGATAAATAAACTGAGTACTATGTTGTAATTAAAATAAATATTCAAATTATTCCACCACTCACAAAATTTAAATAATAATTATTACATTGTATTAAAAGAAATTAAATCATCACTGAAGGAAAACACAGAATGAGCACTCGCATGATGCATCATGCTCGTCCTCTACAGTCTGTGTATCCAGGGCAGCCACCGTACTGTAAGCTGGGGCAGTCATAAAGTCTTCCACAGTATACCCTGCATCAAGATCTGAAAAAGAAATAGAATATGTTCGGGTGAGCTCACAACTTAGCTCAGTAAAGTACAAGACCAATGCAACATACAAAATGTATGAAATAACATTACAAATTGGGTCAGGTATAACTTGCAAATATGCTATGGTAAAGTTTTGGCGGCCACCGCACCTCCATGCACGAGAGTGTGAGCACACCCAATAGTCAGGCACCTACCACACTACTGCTGTTGCCCCACATCACTCACTCTAGTATGGAGATAGGACTTGAGTCTGGCGGACAGGAAGAACCACAATCCCATGTCCTCCCCCTGATACCCCACACCGTACCAGCACCTAAACCCCTACTGGCAAGGGCTTGCAAGTAGGTTCCATTTCTAACCAGTCCCAAATGTCAATACAGTATCAATGGCCTTACCCCAGTACGGCTCCCTACGACATAGAGATAGGGCTCGAGTATGGCGGGCAGGAAGAACCACAATCCCACGTCCTCCCCCTGATACCTTATTCGTACCAAGTCTGCTAAGGTAGATGGCGATACGAAAAGGTGCTAGCTGTGGATATATCCAGGGTTCCACTCCCCTTCACATTCCACACACTAACTAAAACATACACATGCCTAACATCCAACAATCCTAGCATATGAAATTCATGAACAAATAATAGTAACAAAAGAAGTAACTATATGGCATGTGAAATGCACAGACATCAAGCAATCATTTTATACATAAACTTCTTCACAAGGTTTACTTTTCTTTAATTAATTAAGGTTTGGAGTCTTGTCCCTTACCTGACGCGTGATAACAATCCCGCTCTGTGTCACAGGGTTCACTCACATTGTCTACAGGTCCTACATAATCATATTCAAATGTTAGAATCCATGTATTAAAGTTACAGAGGTCAGAACTAGATTTGGCCAAGCAAACTAGGCTTGGGAGGCATAGAGATAGAGCTAAGGCCCCCCAGCAGAGTCAGAGACTACACGGTCCGAGACCACCTCTCCTGATGCCCTACGACATAATAGTTCTACTAAGGTAATGGCGATACGACGATGCTAGTGGATAAGACTTGAGTAGAGATAGAGCTAGAGTCTGGTGACCAGGATGAACCATAGTGTCACGTCCTCCCCTTGATGCTCCACTAGCATCAAGCACACTAACCACACACAAACATTTACATGCCTATCCCTAGCATCATCATCACCATCATGTTATAATAAATGAAATTAAATATGCATGAACAGTAATAACAGGAATAGTAGATGACATGTGATATGCACATTACAATCATACAATCATAGAATCATACATGGTATTGGACTCAATAAACAAAAACAATTTATTATTAGCCAATTAGTTTAGGTCTTGTCCCTTCACCTTTGATTGAGCGTAGATCCTCGTTCAAGATTTATGAATCACTTTTAAATCACTAGGAAGACCTAACAAGTCGATAGATTTTAATTAGAATTAATTCCAATAAATTTAGACTAGTTGAAATCGTAGGGTCGCAGGTAGGGCAACACCTAGGGTCGATTATCAATCGACCCTAGGGTGGAGGGTCGGACGTGGGGTCGGTTACCAATCGATCCTATGTGCGACCACACCCTCCCTGGGACTTTCCGAGGGCATGTGATCGATCCTGTGGTCTCGTAGGTCCATTCTAAGATTGTTCTATGGCTCATAACTATGATTTTTACACACTTTCCATTGCCTATGAAGATTACTTCCATGGATTTCTTTGAAACTCATCCATGGATAGATGATTTGGGTTTCTCCTAATCCTAACTTCTTCATATTCCATTCTAGGCTCTTAATTTATGAAGGGAACCAGACTCATACTTGAAGTTGGCTGAGATTCATAGGTTTCTCTGAAGTTCTTCCTCTTCCTTAGTCCTTTCTTCAATTTTCCTTCTCTTCTTCTTTTCCTTCTCCTTCTCTTTCTCTCACTTTCAATTAGGGTTCCAAAAGGAGTGAAAGATGCTAAGGGACATCCTATTTATAGAGGAAAACCTTCCAAAATAATTTCCATCGAGTTTAGGAAAGAACCCCTTAAAATTAGGAAAGTTTTCTAATTTACGGTTTATGTCTGTCATCGTAGGGTCGCACGTAGGGTCGCAGGATCCGTCGACCCTACGTTTTTCTAGTCATATGACCCTACGACTAGAAAATCATAGGTTGGACTTCTGTTGAGGTGGGGTCGACCCTTCCTGTTTAGGCATGCGACCCTACCCTCATATTTACTGTTTTTGGGTCAAACTCATACCTGGTCTTGTGATTTCCTTCACGCACTTAGTCCACTTGGTTCGACCATGATAGGTAGACCTAGTACAAGATGGTAAGACCGGTTAGTTTGATACAGGTCTTACAATTGGTTTATTGACTGTTCATCACATCATTCTGGTTGGTGCAAAATTGGGGTGTGATAACTTGGTATCAGAGCTCTCAGGCCTTGCCCATTAAACTTGAATACTTCCACTAGAGTCCATGAATTGAGTTAGGATAAATTAAAAGATTTAATACAAACACACCATAAGCACCTGTGTTGGTTGAGATAGAACTTAAACAAGACAATAATATACATATAAAGGTGGAACCATATATATAAGGTGGAACCATATATATATATACACAAACAAAAAGAGAGAATTTAAAATTTTCATGATAAACAAATAATATAGGGTACTATTTATAAGTCGGGCAGTTGCCTATGTATACAAAGGATATAGTACAATAACAAGAAGGAAGCATCTGTAAAGCAAAAACATTAGAATATCGAGTTGGTACTCACAAGATGTGAAACTCGATGTATGATTAGGAAAGAAGGAAAATGGCTAGTAACGCCTAAACCCCTGCAAAGGTAAAAAGAAAGATCTTGGGTTAAATCCAACAGAGATAGGAGAATAATAGTCATACGCTAAGAATAAGAGTAACTACAAGAAGATAAAGCTATACTCCTGGGTGACGTGGAGACTTAGAGTGAGATCCGCCATACGCTGATCCATTACCTGCTGAGCATTAAGAAGAGTTACAACTTGACCCCAACACTATCTGGGTCGAGAATGGGTAAGGAAAACTCATCTGAGCAGATGCTAAATAATGATAATCAGATTAGAGAAAATCAAAGGAAGTGAACAAACAGACCACTCCAGCCAACCTACCTGGACTATCCAAGTTGCCAATGTTACATCAACACCTCCGAGTCAAGCCATGTATAATACTAATTGGTATCAAAACTGTACCTCAGCACATGTGACCTATAACACAGTGCCTACCATACAACAAGTCCCAGTAACACACACCCCAGTGCAGAAGTTTGGTGTACAACAAGCAGTGTAACAAGGTGGTTACCCTTATCAGCCACCGATGTATGGGATAGTTGCATCATGACAAAATGATCCGACCAAGGATTGAGGATCCGACCAAGGATTGATGATCCGACCAAGGATTGAGGAATATTTTTTTGAAGACGAAGTCTTAAACGTTTTCAGCAAAGGATCAAATCTATTATGGCCATATAACTAGATAGATTTATATAGGATGCGATGCATTATTGATTTACTCTTATGATTATAGAGGATGCACATGCCTAATTTAAAATTCTCGTGTCTTGACAGGATACCTTCTTGATTTAACCTGTCAATTGGAGTTATAGATATTGTTTCTTTAGTATTAGTCCTGATTATACCAATCTGAGTTAGTCTCATGATCGACAACATGAATAGAGATAAGAACTGAATGAATAGTTAAATGTTTAATCATGTTGAGCATACGTCTTTTCGATTTATACCTGATCTATTGATGTACCAAAACTCTCCAGATTTACTCTTGTAGTGCCTTGACAAATGGCATTATATACTCGATAGAACCTGTAACCATGAGGTTAAGAATAATAAAACCTCTATTTTCATATATTTGGACCACCGTGTAACTTAACGACCTTTTGATGCCGGTTGGATTATCATAGATTTACTCCTGATCTTTTAAACCTAGGTTCACTAGATAAAGCAAGTGTTTGTCATTATGCTAAATTGAAAGAAGGAAATGAATTGTTACATCCATTGAAAAGATGTTTAGTGATAATGGAATTATTGAAAGAAAGATGATTGAATTCAGATTAGATGCTATAGCCAAGAGACCTCAGATGAAGTAATGGAAAATCAATTTTGAGATTACTGATTGGATGGGTAGAAGTCATGTCTATAAAATAGTGCATGAGTAAAAAGTAAAAACTATCAAGAGTAACTAGGGATGAAATAGATAGCACTCAAGTAGAGTTAAAAATGGCTATATCGGTATAAATTTTGACAAGGCAGAAGATTCCTAACAACAAATCTAAGAGTAGATACAAGGATAAAGTCAAAAATCATGGCATTGATAGTATTAAGATTAGTACAAGTAATACTGAGTTATGCCCAATGTCGATTGAGATGATTAAGAAAAGACCAAAAGACTTTGGCTGAATTAATGAATTTATAAGCATATGCCCTAATGCTTAGAGGTAGACTTGGGATATGAAGTAACAATCATAAGATATTTTTTGAGGTATATGAAAGAGAAATCAGGGTAGAACAGCAAGGATAAAAGAAACCTAAGCTAATGAGTTTTTCAATATATGAGATTTTAAGCGATAGTCTTTGAGAAACTAAGAGATGAAGGAACTAGACAAGCTCTTAAGACCTTTAAACCAGATTTTGCTAGTTTAAGCTCTTTTGGACTAGATGTTGTATTGGTTGAGTGTTATGAGCAATGTCTGAACCATATGGATGGATAGAAATTGGATGTAACCTAATTCGACTGGAGATGACAGACTTTGACATCATCTTGGGAATAGATTGGTTGTCTCAACACTCTACAAAATTATTTTGTGCATAGAAGAGGTTTTCATTCAAGAATAAAGATGGCATATAAGTTAGTTTTATTGGAAGCATGTTGCCTAAGAAGTGAAAGCTGATCATCTCTATGCTAAAGGCGAAGAGATGCTTTGAAGAGAAAAAGTTGGACATATGGTATCTGTGGTATACGTTACCAAAGAAGCATCACAGATGGAAGATATTGCTGTAATGCATAAATTTCCTGATGTGTTTCCAAGAGACTTACCTGGGTTACCATCTGATCATACGATCAAGTTCGTCATTGACTTGTTACCAAGGACGATACTTGTGTCAAAGGCACCTATAGAGTAGTTCCTATGTAGTTGAAGGGATTCCGACTCAACTACGGAGTTATTAGACAAGGGTTCTAATCGGCTAAGTATTGTATCATGGGGAGCGCCAATTCATAAAGAATAAGGACGGTAGTGTTAGATTATGTATAGACTACTGGGGACTAACCAAGCTCATGATTCAAGAATTGATATCTATTACCTCAGATCGATGACTTGTTTAAACAGTTGCAAGGAGCAAAGGTATTTCCTAAGATTGATCTTCGATCGAGATATCATCAGCTGAAGAATTTGGACAGCGATATTCCGAAGATAGTTTTTAGAATCGGGATTGGACATTATGAGTTCTCGATTATGACGGTTGGATTAACCAATGCCCTTACATCTTTTATGGAGCTGATGAACTGGGTGTTTCATGACATGTTGGACACGTTGGTCATAGTTTTCATAGATAATATTTTAGTTTATTCTAAGAATGAAGCAACTCATACAACGGATCTTGGAACAGCTTCACAACAGATGAGAAGTGAAAAGCTTTATGCCAAGTCCAAGAAATATGAGACCTAATTAAACAAAGTGATCTTCTTAGATCATGTAGCATCATAAAAAGGGATTAAAGTGGACCCTATTAAGATAGAAGTAATCTTATGGTGAGAACCTAAAGAATATTACGAAGATCAGAAGTTTCTTGGGTTTAGTTGGTTATTACAGACGATTCATGGAGGACCACTCTAGGATCACAATACCTCTTACCAAGCTAACCAGGAAGGGAGAGAAGTTTAATTGGACTGACAAGTGTGAAGAGTGTTTCCAGACTCTAAAGCTAGATTGATATCTGCTCCCATCTTGACTATTCCTATCCCAGGACAACCATTTACCTTATACACTGATGCGTCTGGATTGGGTTTAGGATGTGTGCTTATGCAAGGAGAACAAGCAGTTGCATATGCTTCAAGAAAACTAAAAGAGCATGATAAGAATCACCCAACTCATGATTGGAGTTATCAACTGTGATTCATGCAATCAAGACTTGGAGATATTACCTATACAGAGAAGAATTTCAGATTAAATCAGATGCAAGAGTCTTACATATCTCTTCACCCAGAAAGAGTTGAACATGAGACAAAAAAGATGGCTAGAATTATTGAAGGATTATGATTGTGATATCCAATATCATCCAGGAAAGGCTAATGTAGTTGCTGATGCGGTAAACAGAAAGGCGATGATAAAATCTCAAGGAAAGGTTAACACGACTACAGCAATGTGCGCTACAGGAAAGGTATTCAATTATGGTAATGAACAGTTTGTGATAGATGCACGTGTGGATCAACCAACCAAGGGTTTATTCATCGGTTTTCAAATATGTTCGCAACATTGAAGATTATACCAGATATAATAGATGAAGTGAAAGCCGCTATTAAATCAAACCCTTATCTGAGAGCGGTACAAGAAGACATCGAAAAAGGTAGGACTATTCCTGAGTTCACCTTGGACGATGAAAAGGTATTGAAGTACAAAGGAAGAGTATATGTTCCTGAAATAGAAAACTTGAACATTAGACACAGACTAATAAAAGAAGCTCACACTGCCGCTTATTCAGTACATCCTCGAAGTACAAAGATGTATCATGATTTGAAGAAATTATATTGGTAGAGAGGAGAAAGCAAATGTAGCTAAATTCGTGTCTCAATGCCTAAATTGTCAAAGGGTGAAAGCTGAACTACAAAGACCTGTAGGACTGTTGCAGCCGCTACCAGAACCAGCATGGAAATGGGACTGCATCACTATGGACTTCGTCACTGGGTTACCATTGACTCCTCGAGTAGTTGACGTGGTCTGGGTGATTGTAGATTGTCTGACTAAGACAACTCGCTTTATAGCTATACGACCACAGTATACCCTGGAGAGGTTAGCCAAGCTATATGTGAATAACTTTATCAGATTACATGGTGTACCTGAAAGCATTGTGTCTGATAGAGACCCACGCCTTACTTCAAAGTTTTGGGAAGGATTGCAAAAGGCTATGGGTACAACATTTAAGTTCAGTACTGCATTCCATCCTCAGACAGACGGACAGTTGAAGCGTACCATTCAGATTTTAGAAGACATGCTTCGAGCCTGTGTTATTGATTTTAAAGGCTCATGGGACGAAAAACTACCCTTAATCAAGTTCGTCTATAACAACAGCTATCAGGCTATTATATAGATGTCACCTTATGAAGTACTGTATGGGAGGAAGTGTCGAACTCCTCTATTCTGGAATGAAGTTGGAGAACGTAGCATCATTGGACCAGAATTTGTTGAAGAGACTTGTCGAGTAGTCGACATTATCAAGGAAAGAGTTAAAATAGCTCAGAATCGTCAGAAATAGTATGCAGATACTCGATGCAGAGACCTTGAATTTGTCGTAGGTGATAAGGTATTCTTGAAAGTATCACCTATGCGAGGTTTAAAACGATTCGAACAGAAAGGGAAGCTAAGTCCGAGATATGTCGGGCCATATGAGATTCTAGCTAAACGTGGAAAAGTGGCTTATCAGTTAGCACTACCACCATCTATGTTAAGTGTGCATGATGTATTTCATATCTCATTATTAAAGAAGTATGTCAGAGATCCAACGCACATTTTGATAGCAGACCCACCAGATCTAACTGATGATTTGACATTCAAAGTAGCACCAACTCAAATCACTAGTCGAAAGGTTCAACATTTATGCAACCGTGACATATACTATGTTAAAGTCACCTGGAGGAGTCAAGATATAGAAGAGATCACATGAGAAGAAGAGAACGCTATGCAGAAGCATTATCCTCACCTTTTCGACTCGGAAGGTATGTACAAATTTTAAGGATGAAATTTTTAATAAGAGGGGGGGAGTTGTAAGACCCGTATCGAACTAACCGGTCTTACCACCTTGTATCAGGTCTACCTATCATGATCGAGCCAAGTGAACCCAGTGCGTGAAGAAACCACAAGACCAAGTATGAAATATAACTCAAAAATAGTCAAATATGAGTGTGTGGTTGCATGCCTAAAAGGTGTAACCGACCCCACCTCAACAGAAGTCCAACCCATGATTTTCTAGCCGTAGGGTTGCATGATAGAAAAATGTAGGGTCGAAGAATTCTCCGACCCTACTTCCGACCCTACGATGATAGACAGAAATCAAAAATTAGGAAACTTTCCTAATTCTAAGGGGATCTTTCCTAAACTCATTGGGACTAATTATGGAGGATTTTTCTCTATAAATAGGACATCCCTTAGCCTCTTTCACTCCTTTACAACCCTAATTGAAAGTGAGAGAAAGATAAAGAGAAGGAAGAGAAGAAGAGAAGGAAACTTGAAGAAGAAGACTAAGGAAGAGAAGAAAACTTCAGAGAAATCTCTGAATAAAGTTATGAACCTAATTCCTTACCTGAATAAGAGATCCTAGAGTAGTTATGAAGAACATAGGATTAGGAGAAATCCAAATCATCCATCCATGGACAAGTTCCAAGAGATTCCATGGAGAAAATTGTTATGGACAATTAATAGTGTATAACTTGGAGTTTTGAGCCATTGAACAATCTTAGAATGAACCATGAAAGTAAGCCAATGGATCAAAACATGAAAGAATGGACTTTAGAATGAAAGGTCGACTAAGAATACGTGTGGTCGCACGTAGGGTCGAATGATATCCGACCCTACGAGACCACATGATCGACCACATGCCCTTGGGAAGTCCCAGGGAGGGTGTGGTCACACATAGGGTCGAATGGTATCCTACCCCACGTCCGACCCTACACCCTAGGGTCGCAAAAACTGCTACCCTAGGTGCTACCCTACCTGCGACCCTACGATTTCAGTTATTTTAAATTTATAGGAATTAATTCTAATAAAAATTTATCGACTTGTTAGGTCTTTCTAGTATTTTAAAAGTGATTCATAAAGCTTGAACGAGGAACTACACTCAATCAAAGGTGAGGGAACAAGACCTAAACTAATTGGCTAATAATAAACTATTTTCGTTTATTGAGTCCAATACCATGTATGATTCTATGATTGTATGATTGTTATGTGTATATCACATGTCATCTACTATTCATGTTATTACTGTTCGTGCATATTTAATTCAGTTTATTTATAACATGATGATGATTATGATGCTAGGAATAGGCATGTGAATGTATGTGTGTGGTTAGTGTACTTGATGCAAGTGGAGCATCAAGGGGAGGACGTTGATGGATTCATAATTTTATACATTTATTTTTCTTATATTTAGTCTATTTAACATATTATATGTCTTATGGTACTCATTTGTAAAGATTCCTTATATATAAGACATTGGTGAAAAATATTGGTAATTTATGTTTAAAATAAAAAATTTTGATATTTTTAATAATGACCTTCTAAATTTCATGCAGGTTTTTAATGTGGAAAGAATTTTAGAAATCAAACGTGATCCAAAAATCAGATCTGGAAAGCTGATTTGAATTGAAACCAGAGAAGGATGATTACCACACATAGAAGGTTTACTATTGGAAGGATTTGATTGATTGTCAGAAATCTTGAGGAGAATATATACCTCTATGGAATATTACAAAGATTGGTAAATCTAGAGGTGGCATTTGGTTAATGATGGAATGATTCTCTATCTAATCTAGCCAAGAGGATTTTGTTTAATCTTTATTTCCATATAATAAGGTTACCAATTCTAGACATACCAGTTTTAATCTTCTCTACTCTGGCTATTTAAGCAATGTAAAGGCTACGTAATAGAGCATCCAAAAAAATTATTGAAAATATAGTTTTATTTCTTTTGTCTTTCTTTTCTATCATATCTAGCTAAGTTCTTTAGTTGATTCAAGGGAAATTCAATCCGGTTAGTAAAATTGTGAGACTTTGTTATTAATTTTAATTATTCTTCTATTCAAATATCTGTTTTTTTTTTATTTTTTTCAAGTTAATGACTGTATGATTCAGTTTATTAAGAGGTCTATTAATTGATTGAGTTATGTAGTTTTTTGTTAACCTGAATCCATAATCCGTAATTGTTATGGTGTTCAGAAAAAGTAGCAATTGAGCAGAACAATTATGATCCAAGTTATTATCACTTATTTAAAAGAAACATAGAATGAATTAAATAATCTGACGCTTGTTAAATTGTTATTCATCTTTAACTCCCTCCAAGAGTGTAATGCTATCAATAAATTCATGAGGATTGCTTAATACCAATGTATTTATTGATAACAATTAAATTGTGTGCTGGGCTCAAATTAATGAAATTAGGGAAGGTAAGGATTGTTTGACTTTTTGATAATCCGTGGTTAAATATTTGAATAGAGAATAATATCTATGAGGTCAGTGATCAATTTGCAGCCGTGAATAAATTTCCTTGAATCAACATCATCTTCCATTGAATTTTTATTACTTAATTTTCTTGTCAAATAAATTACAGAAGAAAACCCCCCTTTTTCTTGGTAAGTAGACAATTTGATTAACTAGTCACTGTGGATCGACCTTTACTTATCATTACTATTCATTATAGGTAGAGTAATTTATTTTTGGTTGCGCTCGACACGCATCAAAATTTGGCGCCGTTGTCGGGGACTAGTTTTAATCAGATTGTGATTTTTTTCATTTTATTTAATTTTTTTAGTCACTTGTGTTCTTACCTTTGTGTGAAGTTTTTTTTGTTTTTGTTTCAGGTGTCCATCATTTTTCTGACAGGTATTGCTTGCGCCTGAAATTTCGGACGACTTAGGGGCGCTATAAGAAGCTTATTTTGAAGAACATTAAAAAAAAAAAAAAAAAGAAGCATGATTTACTATTTTTAATTTTACTTGGTTTTCTTGCACTTTGTGTTGTTGGTCAGAATTTTTTTTTATTTCAAATTTTGAAATTTTTTTTTTCTAACACATCATACAAAAATTAAAAAAAAAAACTTAAAAAATAAAACAAAAGAGAAATCCTAATTCCTCCCCCCACACTTAAATCTGACATTATCCCCAATGGAAGTTAAAAATGTAATGGAAAGATGTAAAGAAAAGTAATTAAAAATGATAAGAAAAACAAATTCGATTTCTTAGGTTGCCTCCCAAGCAGCGCTTGTTTAACGTCGTTAGCTCGACTCATTACTCTTCAATCAGAATAAACGAGATCCCCCAGTTGTACTTCGTCTATAGTATGCTCATGAAAGCCTTCATAGAATGTCTTGAGTCGATGCTCATTAACCTTGAAAACCTTGTTAGTTTCGAAACTTCGAACTTCAACTGTACCATAAGGAAACACATTAGTAACTTCAAGAGGTCCAATCCAACAAGAACGTAACTTACCAGGCATCAATATAAGTCTCAAATTGTAAAGCACGATTTTTTGTCCAATTACAAATTGCTTGCTCATAATCCTCTTGTCATGAAACGCCTTAGTCTTGTCCTTGTATATGTTGGAATTCTCGTAAGCCTCAAGTCGTATCTCCTCCAGTTCATGCAATTGCAATTTTCTATGCATACCAGCATCGTCCATCTCCATGTTGCAACTCTTGATTGCCCAATAAGCCTTGTGCTCTAATTCTACAGGAAGGTGACATGACTTACCAAAAATTAACCGATAAGGGGACATCCCAATAGGCGTCTTGTATGCTGTTCGGTAAGCCCATAATGCATCATCAAGTCGAAGGCTCCAATCCTTTCTGTTTGGTTTCACAGTCTTCTCCAAAATAGATTTGACTTCTCTATTGGATACTTCTGCTTGTCCATTTGTCCGAGGGTGGTAGGGTGTAGATGTTTTATGAAAAATACCATACTTCTTTAGCAACGCCTCCAGTGGTCTATTGCAGAAATGAGTTCCTTGATCACTAATCAGTGCTCTTGGTATCTCGAACCTGCTAAATATGTTAGACCTGATAAAACCTATAACAACCTTGGAATCATTAGTTTTGGTGGCAATTGCTTCTACCCATTTCGAAACATAATCAACTACAAGCAATATGTAAACAAAACCAAAAGACGAAGGAAATAGACCCATAAAATCAATACCCCACACATCAAAAAGTTCACATATAACTATTGGGATTTGTATCATCTCATTCCTATGGGTTAAACTTCCTGTCTTTTGGCACTGTTCACATGTCTTACAAATGACATAAGCATCACGAAATAATGTAGGCCAATAAAAATCACTATCTAACACTTTTTTAGCTGTTCTTTTGGGTCCGAAATGACCTCCACAAGCATAAGCATGACAAAAAGTAAGGATAGACTGAATTTTAGAATCAGGCACACATCTCCTAATAATTTGATCCGAGTAATATCTCCAAAAGTACGGATCATCCCATACATAGTATTTTGCCTCGCTTTTAAGTTTGTCCTTTTTTGCTCTACTTATTCCATCAGGTATGACCCTACCAACTAAATAATTTACCAAATCAGCGTACCATGGAATCATACTTTGTAGAGTGAATAAATGCTCATCGGGAAAGAATTCGTTCAAGGGCTCGGGATTCTCTTCTCTTGCTAACCGACTCAAGTGATCTGCTACTAGATTTTCAGCTCTTTTTTTGTCTTTGATCTTAAGATCAAACTCTTGCAACAGAAGAATCCACCTGATCAATCTAGGCTTCAACTCCTTCTTCGTCAATAGATACTTCAATGCTACATGGTCAGAAAATACAATCACTTTAGACCCAAGTAAATAAGATCAAAATTTATCCAATGCAAACACTATAGCTAAAAGCTCTTTTTCGGTCGTAGAATAATTGCACTGAGCCGCATTGAGTGTTCGGGATGCATAATGAATCACATAAGCTTGCTTGCCAACACGTTGTCCTAAGACTGCTCCAACCGCATAATTGCTCGCATCACACATTATCTCAAATGGTGAACTCCAATCAGGGGGTTGGATAATGGGAGTCGTAGTCAATACAGATTTTAGCTTGTCAAAAGCTTCCTTGCACTCTTGATCAAACTCAAAGGAAACCTCTTTTTGCAACAGTCTGGACAATGGTAAAGCAATCTTTGAGAAGTCCTTAATGAATCTGCGATAAAAACCGGCATGGCCAAGAAACGAACGCACTTCCTACATACTTGTGGGGTAGGGTAAGTTTACAATTAAATCAATTTTTGCCTTATCGACCTCAATACCCTTACTTGAAACTACATGTCCTAAAACTATTCCTTGTTCTACCATGAAATGGTATTTTTCAAAATTCAGAACAAGGTTTGTTTCAATGCAACGTTCAAGCACCTGAGATAGATTATCCAAACAAGCATAAAATGAATTACCATATACGGTAAAATCATCCATGAAAACTTCAATGTAATTTTCTATTAAATCTGAAAATATGCTCATCATGCATCTCTGAAATGTACCTGGTGCATTGCAAATCCCAAAAGGCTTTCTCCTAAAAGAAAAAGTCCCAAATGGACATGTAAATACTATTTTTTCCTGATCCTCTGATGCAATCACAATCTGATTAAAACTAGTCCCCGACAACGGTGCCAAATTTTGATGCGTGTCGAGCGCAACAAAAAATAAATTACTCTACCTATAATGAATAGTAATGATAAGTAAAGGTCGATCCACAGAGACTAGTTAATCAAATTGTCTACTTACCAAGAAAAATGGGGGTTTTCTTTTGCGTTTTATTTGACAAGAAAATTAAGTAATAAAAATTCAATGGAAGATGATGTCAATTCAAGAAAATTTATTCACGACTGCAAATTGATTACTAACCTCGTAGATATTATTCTCTATTCAAATATTTAACCATGAATTATCAAAAAGCTAGACAATCCTTACCTTCCCTAATTTCATTAATTTGAGCCCAGCACACAATTTAATTCTTATCAATAAATCCATTGGTATTAAGCAATCCTCATAAATTTATTGATAGCATTACACTCTTGGAGGGAGTTAAAGATGAATAACAATCTAACAAGGGTCAGATTATTTAATTCATTCTATGTTTCTTTTAAGCAAGTAATAATAACTTGGATCATAATTGTTCTGCTCAATTGCTACTTTTTCTGAACACCATAACAATTACGGATTATGGATTCAGGTTAACAATAAACCACATAACTCAATCAATTAATAGGCCTCTTAATAAACTGAATCATACAGTCATTAACTTGAAAAAAATAAAAAAAAACACAGATATTTGAATAGAAGAATAATTAAAATTAATAACAAAGTCTCATAATTTTACTAACCGGATTGAATTTTCCTTGAATTGACTAAAGAACTTAGCTAGATATGATAGAAAAGAAAGACAAAAGAAATAAAACTATATTCTCAATAATTTTTTTAGATGCTCGATTACGTAGCCTTTACATTGTTTAAATAGCCAGAGTAGAGAAGATTAAAATTGGTATGTCTAGAATTGGCAACCTTATTACATGAAAATAAAGATTAAACAAAATCCTCTTGCCTAGATTAAATAGAGAATCATTTCATCATGAACCAAATGTCACCTCTAGATTTGTCAATCTTTGTAATATTCCATAAAGGTATATATTCTCCTCAAGATTTCTGACAATCAATCAAATCCTTCCAATAGTAAACCTTCTATGTGTGATAATCATCCTTCTCTGGTTTCAATTCAAATCAGCTTTCCAGATCTGATTTTTGGATCACGTTTGATTTCTAGAATTCATTCCACATTAAAAACCTGCATGAAATTCAGAAGGTCATTATTAAAAGTATCAGAATTTTTTTATTTTAAACATAAATTACCAATACTTTTCACCAATGTCTTATATATAAGGAATCTTTACAAATGAGTACCATAAGACATATAATTAGGATTTATCTTTTGTTTTATTTTTATTTTTATTTTTTAAGTTTTGTTTTTAATTTTTGTATGATGTGTTAGAAAAAAAAAATAATTTCAAAATTTGAATTTAAAAAAAAATTACTTCAATAGATTAAGAGAATATGTATGCCATGGATTGAAACTATTTGAATGTGAAAAAAAATTACATATATGAATTAGTTGAAATAACTTGTTAAATGAGCTTTGAATAACATTGATAGTTGCATTTAGAGGTAAAGCATGCAGGTTTAGTCGATGGAATCCAACCAAGTGAGCTTTTGAGCCAAACTAGATTGAGATATCTATGTCAGTCTTTATTTTTTTTTTGAAGAGTGATATTCTACTATGCTTTTGTATCTCTAGAACTTGCTTTGAACCATGTCAAGATTACATTGATATGTGTGGACATAAAGATGATAAAGGCAAATAGGATTTTACAACCACTTAGCTTAAATGACCAACCTTATATATTTTTACCCTTAGTGGACCCACTTTGAGCTTTTAAACTTTATTTTTCATTGAACCCTAAACCATGAGCCTTGAATTATTTATTTTTCTCATGTTTTACCAACCTTTGAGCTAATAGAGCATTGAGAATTATCTAATGGGTTTGAAAGAGATATGTATTGAATAAGTATGGGGTGCTATTCTTAAAAGTGATGGTTGTATGTCAAGAAGTGGGATGTAATGGGAGTAAATGGTCCTTGTTATGTTTAAAATGTCATGCTATTCAAAAAAAAAATAGAGTTTGGGATGTTTTGTTGAAGAGCTTTATCTATGAGTCCTTATCATTTAGATTGTTCAATTTTTTTTTGTCTTAATGCTCTATTAGTTTCTTGGATTTTAATGTCAATATATTTTTCTTATCCGTACCCTGAACCTTAGCCCCATTACAATCTTTATAAAGACCTTTTGATTCATGTATGTGTGTATTCTAAGTAATGGAGATTGTGGTGAATAAGCAAGCCTATGGTAATGCATCTTCATAGGAAGATCTTGAGTGAAACAATTAAACCTTGTATTCTTGAGAGAGTAGAGAGAATCCCAAGAGAAAATCTACTAAACATTAGCATGTTCCATTTTGAATAAGACTGGTATGTTAAATATTGCTCATATTTACTAAGTGACCTTTGACTGTGACATATATTGTTCTCTTGATCTCTTGAATTATTTTCTGATTCATGGTACACATATTCTTTGAATGCTGTGGGATGAAACTGAAAAAAAAAATATTTAGTTTGCCCAAGGACGTGCAAGAGCTAAGTGTGGGGGAATTTAATGGATTCATAATTTTATATATTTATTTCCCTTATATTTAGTCTATTTAACATATTATATGTCTTATGGTACTCATTTGTAAAGATTCCTTATATATAAGACATTGGTGAAAAGTATTGATAATTTATGTTTAAAATAAAAAAAATTTGATATTTTTTATAATGACCTTCTGAATTTTATGCAGGTTTTTAATGTGGAAAGAATTCTAGAAATCAAACGTGATCCAAAAATTAGATCTGAAAAGTTGATTTGAATTGAAACCAAAAAAAGGATGATTACCACACATAGAAGGTTTACTATTGGAAGGGTTTGATTGATTGTCAAAAAACTTGAGGAGAATATATACCTCTATGGAATATGACAAAGATTGGCAAATCTAGAGGTGACATTTGGTTAATGATGGAATGATTCTCTATCTAATCTAGACAAGAGGATTTTGTTTAATCTTTATTTCCATGTAATAAGGTTGTCAATTCTAGACATACCAGTTTTAATCTTCTCTACTCTGGCTATTTAAGCAATGTAAAGGCTACGTAATAGAGCATCCAAAAAAATTATTGAGAATATAGTTTTATTTCTTTTGTCTTTCTTTTCTATCATATCTAGCTAAGTTCTTTAGTCGATTCAAGGGAAATTCAATCCGGTTAGTAAAATTATGAGACTTTGTTATTAATTTAATTATTCTTCTATTCAAATATCTGTGTTTTTTATTTTTTCAAGTTAATGACTGTATGATTCAGTTTATTAAGAGGCATATTAATTGATTGAGTTATGTGGTTTATTATTAACCTGAATCCATAATCCGTAATTGTTATGGTGTTCAGAAAAAATAGCAATTGAGCAGAACAATTATGATCCAAGTTATTGTTACTTGCTTAAAAGAAACATAGAATGAATTAAATAATCTGACGCTTGTTAGATTGTTATTCATCTTTAACTCCCTCCAAGAGTGTAATGCTATCAATAAATTCATGATGATTGCTTAATACCAATGGATTTATTGATAAGAATTAAATTGTGTGCTGGGCTCAAATTAATGAAATTAGGGAAGGTAAGGATTGTCTAGCTTTTTGATAATCCGTGGTTAAATATTTGAATAGAGAATAATATCTATGAGGTCAGTGATCAATTTGCAGCCATGAATAAATTTCCTTGAATCGACATCATCTTCCATTGAATTTTTATTACTTAATTTTCTTGTCAAATAAATTACAGAAGAAAACCCCCTTTTTCCTGGTAAGTAGACAATTTGATTAACTAGTCTCAGTGGATCGACCTTTACTTATCATTACTATTCATTATAGGTAGAGTAATTTATTTTTGGTTGCGCTCGACACGCATCAGACGTGACACTGGGGTTCATCCTGGTCACCAGACTCTAGCTCTATCTCTACTCAAGTCATGTCCACTAACATCGTCGTATCGCCATTACCTTAGCAGAACTATTACGTCATAGGGCATCAGGGGAGGTGGTCTCGGACCGTGTAGTCTTTGACTCTGCCGGGGGGCCTTAGCACTATCTATATGGACATGTTGAGGGATACTGGAGTGAGCCCTTGGATACACTGTTTGACATTAGGATTGGTTAGTTGCGAGCCCAGTTTGCAAGCCCTCGCCAATAGGGGCTTACGTATTGGTATGGGAAGGGCATCAGGGGAAGTGTCATGCAATGTTTGATCCAGACACTTTAGCTCCTTCTCTATTCCATGGTGGGGTGGATGTGGACGACAATGGTGTTTGATCCATTGGATGGGCTTACACACCCGTAGAGGTACGGCGGCCACCAAACCTTTCTATTGCACATTACAAACTTATAAACCAGACCAAAGATATGAATTGAATGCATGCATATGTTTGTTGCATTGTTTTGTTTACTCACTGAGCTCAAGTTGGAGGACTGACCCTCGCACGCGTAATTCTTTTTAGTTTCTGATGTTGCAGGTATTACGGTTGAAGATTATGTCGACACGCCAACATATGAACATGTGGCGGCTATGATGAGCAAGTTGTGGAGAACGAATATGACTCGTCAAGCTAGCGTTTCAGCTATGAAAACGCTTAGTGTTTAATAAAAGAATTTGGATATTTGTAATATATATTAAATTATGTTTTGGTTACTTGGAGATAAATAGAATATTAATTATGTATCATGACTAGACCTCAGTTCATTATCTGTAAAACTTCCTCTATTTACTTTATTATCTCTGATTCATGTGGAATGTGTTTCGATTTATCAAAGGTGGGGATAGCCTATTCGAGATCCTAGTTAAACCATTGGTTTATTGACGATTCATCACACCATTCTGGTTGGTGCAGAATTGGGGTGTGATAGGATGTTTGTTAAAATATTTTTTTATATAAATTAATGGCTTAAGGCTATAATGATGCATATGGGTCTGGTTTTAAATTCAATTGCAATATTTGATTAGCAACACTCAACAACCTTTATTTACTCAAATTCAAAATTAAAAAATCCAAAATTCCTTTTCTAGCTATCCAAGAAAAATAAATTTACAATTCTCTTTTTACTCTAATAATTTTTTTTAAAATTATCCATGCCCTCTCCTCCTCCCATTATACCATAGTCCCCCATGGCTAGCCTATCTCCTATGAGTCCGGTTCTTCTCCGGCTCTCTCCACAAGGCTACCTTCTCCATGACCCCATCATTAGCCATGGGGTGTAGGACCTGCCCTCTACCCCACCTTTGACCTGCCATCACCCCACGGCTCCACCTATGCCCTTACTCAGCCCTTCGCCTCCATCTCTACCCTCCCTTGCCCTTTAAATTTCCCCACAACCCACTCCCCTAACTCCACCCTATGCTCTTTGCATCTCCCTTCCCTCCCTCCCTCCTTCCTTGCATCCATTCGATCTAAATGTCCATGAATTTTAAGTGAAATTCAAATTTCAAGTGTTCTTTGACCCAAACTTACTTAAAACTCCTATGTTCAAATCCCACTTTTAGACCTTCCGATCCATTCCAGTTTAGAGTCTCATCACACCTAGAATGCCTGGAACCCATCGTAGAGAGCCATATATAGCATCATTTTCAATTCAGATGAATCATTCCATCATTATGGCATGGTATAAATTGTGCCCTGGTATAAGGTATATTGATTCCACTTGCTATATGCGAATCAAACCTGAACATCAAGTATGATCACTTGTTCGTACCAAAGTCTGTTGGCATAGAAAGGTTGTGCGTTTTGACTCATGTATGCAGAGTTAAAGGTATTTTCTCGTGCCAAGATTGATCTGAATCAATCGATTAAGGCTGATACCCTATTATTTTCGACTTGGACTTGTCCGAGCTTTTAAAATATGTGAAATGAATTTAGAAATTTTTATGGAGTTACTCACATTGGCTTACTCTTGAAAATGTCAGTAGTTTTCTCATATGACTTCTCTTTATAAGGATAAAAATAATTACAAATAATGTAATAGAACATGACATGGCCCCTAATACAATTCTAGCTAGTGCACCTTGCTTAACCAAGAGCTTAAGGTAACAACAATCTCTACAAGAAGAAAAAGAATCATTGTCTAGATTCTAGATTATCTTGCACAATCACATTATATTAACATAGGACTAATGTTTTCATCAAAATATAGCCACAGGGAGGAATATTAATCATGTTTCAAAATAGAAATTCTATGTACAAATATAAAGTAAACATTTGAGACTCTATGTATTGGGTTCAAAAGCTAAGAATGTCATACCCCAATTCCGACTGAACCAGAAGTGTAAGTGAACTGCCACTAAACCAACGGTTCACACCAGAATCTCGATAAGACCGTGTCTACTTATACAAACCATTGCACAAGACCATAATTAGATTATAAATAAATACAGCGAAAGTCTTAAATTAAATTAACTGGGTTCTACATTGTAAATATAGTAACCAATTATTCTCCTCACCAAAACATAAATAAAATATCTTTACATTGTTTATAATCCAACTGAAATAAAATAAATAAATCAAAAATATCCTAGAGGTACACGTAGTAAGGGCACTCGCATGAAGCGTCATGCTCGTCCTCCAAGCAGCAACAACACCTCCATATACTAGAGCATCCACATAGTCCTCCACAGTATAACCTGCATCAATATCTGAAAAATAATGCGTACACAAGGGTGAGCTCACAACTTAGCTCAGTAAGAAAATTAGACAATGCAACAAGCAATATGCATGAGTAACATTCACATTTCTAATCTGGTTTTTAAGTTTGCAATTGTTATAGAAAGGATTGGTGGACACCACACCTCTATACACGAGTGTGTGAATCCACCCAATGGATCAAACATCAGTTATCGTCCCACATGCACCCACTATGGAATAGAGATGGAGCTAAAGTATTCAGATCACACACCGCCAATACTTTCCCTGATGCCCTACCCATACCAACATGTAAGCCCCTATTGGTGAGGGCTTGTAAACTAGACTCGCAACTAATCAATCCTAGATGTCATCATAGTAGGCCCTATCCCAATACAGCTCCCTGCGGTATAGAGATAGGGCTCGAGTCTGGTGGCTAGGCCGGAGACCACAATGTTATGTCCTCCCCCTGATACTTTATCCACACTAAGCATGCTAAGATAGTAGCAATACAAAAAGGTACCAGTGTAAGGAATGATCCAAGACCCTCGGTCCTTTTCATTCCACACACCAAAGAAAATAATCACATCCTAGCATAGCGAGTATGCATGAACAATATAATAACTAAAAGTAAAGATAACATGTGAATATGCACAAACAACATTCCATAGAACAATAAATATTAACAATGTTTTACTGTTATTAAGTTATTAGGGTTTAGGTCCGATTCCCTTATCTGATGCTTAATTGCTAGCTTGCTCCGCATCATAGAGTCCAAACTCGCTAACACAAGGTCCTACACGACATTAGGATTTAGTTAGAATTAGTTTCATAGGTGTTACATTGGTCGAAAACCAACTGGGTCAAAAACTAACCCATTCTAGCCATACCGGTCGCATATATCCATCGTAGGTCACTGTATAGTAAAGTGACCTGTATAGTCGACCGCACAGCCTTAGCAGGCTACCCGAGAGGTACTGGTCGCATATACCGATAGCACATAATGCCACCGGTATGGTAGATCGGTATGCCTCCAGAAGACCACCAACTTGGTGTACATCTTCCGTCGATCACCCATTATGGCTTCTAGGGTTCCTCCAATGCATTCTAGGCCTGTGTAATGTTTTAGGGTTTGTTTTTATCCTTCATTCCAAACCTTATGCTAAAAATCCCTAGTTGAGAACTCATATCTAGTCCATTGGTCGAATTAGGGTTTGACGGAAAATTAAGGGTTTTAGATCAATACCAAGCCTTGCATGGTATTGATCAATCATCTACAATGCTTAACCTAGAGAAAAGTACAGGCACTTACTGTTGGTTCATGAACTATGGTTTTCTTCGTCCAACGAAGGCTCCTCTTCAACCTTTTTCAGCTCTCCTCTTTAGATCTCCTTCTCCTCTCTAGGGTTTGTGAGAATCAATCAAAGAGGTTTAAGGAGGTTTAGAAGTCCTTTAATAAGCTAGGATGGAATTTAGGGAAATTTTTCTACGTTAGGAAATTCTCTAGGATTGAGATTTGGCAAGCAGGACCCACAGAGATCTATTTCCAAATCTGACTAATCTGCCCGCACAGACATACTGATCGACCAGTATATAGACCGGTATCATGAGACTGGTATGAAAATTATCATCAATTTTGGTCTGATTTCGTACCTAATTGTCATCCGCTCGTCTCGTCTGATCTGGTTATGATTAGAAGACATGTTACGACATGAAATAGAGGTTTAGATTGGGTTCATGGAGTACGAGTCTTACAACTCCCCCACCCTTAAAAGAAATTTCGTCTCTGAAATTTGCATATAGGTATCACAACTCCCCCACCCTTAAAAAAAATTTTGACCTCAAAATTTGCACAGTCCTTCTTCGTTGAAAAGGCTGGGGTACTCCTTTCGCATCGTGTTCTCCTCCTCCCAAGTGATTTCTTCTACATCTTGACTTTTTCAATGTACTTTAACATAATGAATATCTTTGTTTTGGAGGTGTTGGACCTTTTGTCTTGTAAGCATCACAGGTATCACCTCAAATGTCAAATCCTCTGTCAAGTCTGGTGGGTCTGCTGTCAAGATGTGCGATGGATCCCTAACATACTTCTTCAATAGTGAAACATGGAACACATCATGAACGCTTGACATGGATGGTGGTAGGGCCAGTTGATATGCTATATTACCATGTCTGGTTAGTATCTCATACAGTCCCACATATCTGGGGCATAGCATTCCCTTTTTACCGAACCGTTTCAGACCTCACACAGGTGATATCTTCAAAAATACCTTGTCTCCCACTGTAAACTCCAGGTCTCGACGTCTGTTATCTGCGTAATGCTTTTATCGAACTTGAGCTGTCTTTACCCTTTCTTTAATTTGATCAATCGCTCGACAAGTTTCTTTTACGAACTCTGGTCCTATGATCCTTCTCTTTCCCATCTCGTACGACATTTCTATCCATAGAGTGCCTCATATAGAGCCATCTGGATCATAGCCTGATAACTATTGTTATAAGCAAACTCGATGAGCGATAGCTTCTAGTTCCAAGCTCCTTTGAAATCTAGGGCATACGCTCAGAGCATATCTTCCAAGATTTAAATAGTTCTCTCTGACTGGCCATCTGTCTGAGAATAGAAGGTTGTACTAAGCTTCAGTTTGGTTCCCATGACTTTTTGTAATCCTTCACAGAACTTGGATGTAAAGCGGGGATCTCTGTCAGATACTATACTGTCCGACACACCATGAAGTTTGACTATATTATCCACATATAGCTTGGCCAACCTGTCCATGGTGTATTGAGGTCTGACAGTGATGAAGTGGGCTGTCTTGGTAAGTTGATCAACTATCACCCATACTACATCACTGAGCTTGGTGTCAAGGGTAGGCCAGTGATGAAATCCATTATTATAAAGTCCCACTTCCATGCTGGCTCTGGTAGTGGTTGTAATAAACCTGTGGGTCTCTATCTTCCTGATTTTACTTGCTAGCAATTTAGACATTGAAATACGAACCGAACTACATCCGCTTTCATACCCCTCCACCAATATAATCTCCTATAATCTTGATACATCTTAGTGCTTCTTGGATGTACCGAATATGGGGTATAAAGAGCTTCAATCATAATTATGTCTCTGATATTTAAATTCTCACTTTTTGGTAAACATAATCGTTTGCGATACCTGAGTACCTTGTTTGAATTTAAGGTGAAGTCAGGGTTGCTGTTACCCTTCTCTAGATCTTCTTGTATAGTCCTGAGGTGTGGATCCTGTAAGATTACTGCTTTTACCTCATCTATCAGATCTGCTGAGATCTTCAAGGCTGCAAACATCAATGTGAACTTATAAATCAAGCCTTGCTCCACTGGATCTTTTACTGACTCTAGTATATGTTGTTCTTCATTCACTATTGAGCTCGAGGCTACAGCACACAGTACAGCGTTTGTACTGGATCCTGCCTCAGGTTTCAATGCCCACTTTCTGCTTAAGGCATCGGTCACAACGTTCGCTTTACCTGGATGGTACTGGATGTCACAATCATAGTCCTTTAGTAATTCTAACCACCTTCTTTGCCTCATATTCAGGTCCTTCTGAGTGAAGAGGTAAGTCAAACTCTTATGATTAGACTTCATCTGAAACTTTTCACCATACAGGTAGTGCCTCCAAGTCTTGATTGCATGAATGACTACTGCTAATTCCAGATCATGCGTCGGATAGTTCTTTTCATGCTCCTTTAACTATCTTGATGTGCAGACGATTACATGTTCTCCTTACATCATAACATATCCTAGTCCCAAACCTATTGCATCCATATATAGAGTGAACGACAAGCCAGTGCTGGTATGGTCAAGATAGGTGCAGAGACTAATCTTGACTTTAGAGTCTTAAAAAACTTCTCATACTCATCTATCTATATGAACTTCTCTCCCTTCTTGGTTAGTCTGGTGAGTGGAACAATAATCCTTGAGTAGTCTTCGACAATTCTTCTATAGTAACCAGCCAATCGAAGGAAGCAACGAATCTCAGCAACTGACTTCGGTGCTTTCCATCCTATTATAGCTGCAATCTTTCTTGGATCTACCTTGATACCATCTGCAGATACTACATAACCCAAGAAAACCACTTCCTTCAGCCAAAATTCATACTTCTTGAACTTGGCATAAAGCTTCTCCCTTCTCAGCCATTGTACTACTGCTTTCAAGTGTGATGCATGTGTCTCTCTGTCCTTTGAGAAGGCCAATATGTCATCAATGAATACGAAGACCGAAGTATCCAACATGTCATGAAACACTCGGCTCATCAGCTTCATGAATGACGCTGGGGCACTGGTCAACCCGAACGACATTACAAGGAACTCATAATGCCCATGCCTTATCTTGAAAGCAGTCTTCGAAATATCTCCTACCTTGATCTTCAGTTGGTGATACCCTGATCTAAGATTGATCTTCAAGAAAACATTTGTACCCTGCAACTGATCGAACAGATCATCTATCCTAGGCAAAGGGTATCTGTTCTTAATGGTTAACTTGTTCAACTCTCGATAGTCGATACATAGTCATACACTACCATCCTTCTTCTTTACGAACAATACAAGCGCTCCCCATGGCGATAATTCTGTGGGTCTTCAACTTATCTAGTAGTTCTTGTAACTGGGTCTTCAACTTTTTTAAATTCTATAGGGGCCGTCCTGTAGGGTGTTTTAGATACTGACGCCGACCCTGGCATAAGGTCTATCATGAACTTTGTAGCCCTGTCTGGAGGTAGACCTGGTAGATCCTCTGAAAACACGTCTGAAAACTCCTGTACCACATCTAGGTCTTCCATCTTTGGCACCTCTGTAGCGACGTCGATCACCGACACTAGGTATCCAACTCCTCCTTTCTCTAAGCATCTCTTAGTTTTTAGAGCAGAGAGGATCAACTTCCGCTTCCTAGGTAACTGTAGTTCCTATGAAGCTGAACTCCTTTTTACTGTCATCCTTGAAAGCAAGCTTCTTTTCGGCATATATTAAACTAGCCGAATGCTGGCCTAGCCAATCCATTCCCAAGATGACGTCAAAGTCTGTCATCTCGAGTTGAACCAAATTTGCTTTTAGGTTCCGCCCATCAATAATAATTGGGCATGGCCCATAGCATTCACTAAAAATCACTTCTACTCCTAATGGAGAGCGGACTATCAAGCTTGGAGTTAAGGGCTTAACAGGTAACTCCAGTTTTTTCCCAAAAGATATAGAAACAAATGTATGTGTAGCCCAGGAGTCAAAGAGTAATCTAGAGGGTACACCAGCTATATCTACAGTCCCTGAAATTTACTCATCCCTTAGTCTACATGCTCATACATAACAATGTAGTAAGCAAAATAGTAAGGGATGAAATCATACCAATAACCACATCAGGTGATGCAACTGCCTCCTCAGTGGTGACTGCAAATACCTTCCCTTGTTGTGGCTATTGCTTTTTAGGTAGAGTACCAGTCCTTAAATAATGGCCTACTTGCTAACAGTTGAAGCACTTGATATTATTACTCTGACCAGCTATCGGCTGTGATGGAACGGTATTAGCCCTTGCTGGTACTATAGTATTCTGAGCATTGTAGAGGTAGAAGGGTCTAGTGTTTCCTCCACCAGAAGTCTCAGTAGCAGGCCTCTTCAGTCCCCTGTTTTGAGCAAAAAATCTGTCCCTTTGGCTTGATTCGTTCACTCTGGCGATCTGCACAGCTTCGTTATACACCTTCTCTAAACCCAGAACATGCTCTCGAATACTTCCTTGCAATCCCATAGTGAACCTACGGGTCTTTCCTCCTCTTGCATGCTAACTGGAGCGAAGAAAAACAGTTCTTCATACCTCTTCTGGTACGCATCTACAGTCATCTAGAATTATTGTAGGTTGATGAATTCCTTCTCCATCTGATCCCGAAAACTCTTTAGGAACTACTTATCGAATAAGGCCCCTTTGAAAATCTCCCAGGTGATTTGGGTATGCTTCGTCTCTAAGTATGGCCAGGTAGAATTCCACCAAGCATTGGCATCTTCCTTGAGCATGTGTATAGCAAACAACACCTTCTCGTCTTCAGTACAAGTCATCAGACGAAAGTTCTTTTCCATCTCAGCAATCCATTGTGCAGGCCATAATGGTTTCCCTAGCTTCCCTGTGAAGGTAGGGGGCTTTAGTTTCAAAAACCTATCCACGGCACGGCTAAGGTTGTTCTACCCCTGTGTATTCGTTTTATAACATGGTAGTGGGTTCGCATAGACCCCTTAATAGGCAAATGATGTTCGAATCTACTGTGGTGGTTGCAGATTCTGTTCTGGACCCATCGGTCCAGTGTTGCCATCCATCGGGTGTGAGGTATTATTCCCTCCAGATTCAGGCATACCTTCTGTAGGGATGTACCCCGATGGCCTGAACATTTTAAGCATCTCATTCAAGAACGCCTTCTGCTATGCTTCCATTTGGTAGACCAGATTCGTCACTATAGTCTCAGAATTAGTGTGAGGAGGGCCTGGCAAATTTGTTGGTTCCCTGTGACTCTACCCTTCTCCACCATTCCTCATTGGTGTGCTATTCCCATCCTCTCTCATTGGGTTCCCTTCTTTTGGGTTCAGGTTTTGTTCATCAATATTTTTCGTCTCCATATTGGCCTCAGTTTGAAGCACCCTTAAATGGTGGCATTTTCGTGAACCTCTGCGGTCATTTCCGCCTACCATCTCAGATTACTTTTCCCTGTTTGGATTTAAGAAAAAGACATAACACATGAGATATATTCAAGTAGTCACATTTTCTCATAATAGTGTTAGTCTTCAATAAGTGCGAAGTGAAAAACCCCAATGGAAACCTTAAAATCAAAATTTTAAAATTTTCTCAAAATTTTTCTGAGCTTGAATAACCTGTCCGGTCGCAACATACCGGTCGCGGCACTGTAGTGCTTGGTGCGACCGGTATGTCCAAGCGGACAAACCTCTCGGACTTCCTGAGAGGTACCGGTCAATGTACCGGTCGCAGCACTGTATGGTATGTTGCGACCTGTATAGTCGACCAGATAAAATTCTCTCTTGACCGAGAGATACCGGTCATAAGTATCAAAGGGGTACCGGTCGATCGGTATAGCCCAAACCGTCAACCGGTATGGTTTAAAAACCCTTTAAAACCGTGATTTTTTTTACTCATTTTACCTTTCCTTTTTCCTTTCTCTCCGGTGGCGAGTCTTCTCTGGCTTGGTGAGTTGCTACAGTTTGATTGGTGCTTGTAAAGGAGATTCTTCTCACTCAAGAGCACTCCACAACCTCTCCAAGTAAGTTTCTTCCTTCCTCACTCTCTTTTACATCATTTATTCGTGGTTTCTTGCCCAGAAACTAGGTTTTTTCTAGATTTAGGAGATTCTAACCATAGGAACTCTTTTTCTTCCGCTTAGAAATGGTTTTGGGACCTTTATGGACAAAAGCCCTCAACTTATTTGACGTTCCACCGTATGGTTTACTCAAAATCAAAATTTTATGGATTTTTTACCTAGGTTTTGGTCAAAATCGTTTTTTTTCGAAAATGTGGAAATTCTTGCTTGTTTGCTAATTGTTTGGTCTCTACTTGTTGCTATATGTTTACGTAAGTCCTCCACCCAAAAATTTTGGGTGAGTCCAAGGCCTTTGCTTGAAATACTGTCGTTATGCTATCAAAATTTCAAAAAATCTCAACTGATTCTCATTGTTTTGCTTTGTTTTGTAGTTTAAGAAAATGACTAGGCATCATGGTGCTGGTAAGCACGCATATGCTCCAAGCATGAACCGACCACACCCGCCCGTCCCACAGTATGATGCGTGGTGGTTTCATTCTGTGGCGGTCGTAGCCAGTTTCCCATGGTTCGATAGCAAGAATATCGAGTCTGGATGCCTCGTAAATCTAGAACAACTCCAACAGTTCAATGTGGAAGCTGCCTTTGATGCTCTTGGGTGGTTGGCAGTGATCACCACCAGTGATTAGCCATCCCAATCTAGTGAAGCACTTCTATGCCAACCTAGAGGTTGAGGGAGATCTCAATGACTTCAACCACTGCAGGGACATCCGCATCACTAGCTTTGTCAAAGGTGTTCACATTTCATTCAACACCCACCAGTTTGCTGATCTCTTAGGGATTCCCAATGATGGTGATTTAGTTTACTGTGTTCCAAGGCGAAGGGCTACCTTACTGAGGACCTATGCCAAGAGGTTGCAGAGCAGATCCTCAACCCAGGGGCACCCATGAAAGCTGCAAGCTTATGGCCACTTCCTCGTGTCTATTGCCACATTATTCAACATAACATTGTTCCTCAGAGCGGCCATTATAGCGAGGTGTCTCAGCTTATACAGTATCTCACCTATTGTGTCTGCACTAGAGAGCGGGTCTATCTACCATATATCATCATCAGAACTATGTTGCAAGCTACCACGCCCAACCTGATAGGCTACCACGCCCAACCTGATAGGCAATCTTCCTTATGGTCGGCTTATTACCACTCTCTTGCAACGCCTTGGCGTAGACATGAGAGATGAGATTGCGGTCGAGGATACCATGTCATCAGACATTGACTGGGATGCCATAGTCAGGATGAAGATGGACACCCTGTCAATTAGTGATGAGGAGCTAAAAGCTCATCCTCATCTACTTAAGAGGGTAGCAGTAGTGGCAGCAGCAACAGCAGCAGTCAATGCAGCTTATGCTGAAGAGGTAGGGGGTGATGATGATAAATAAATAGAGGATATTGCTACACCTGCACCCCAGCCCATACTCGCAGCAGGACCTTCTCAGCCTCCTCCTAATACTGTGATGGGTATGTTCATGGAGATTTGAGATGCCCAACCTGAAATGAATCATGACTTGGGGCACCTTACCCATAGCCTAAAGGTCACACAAGAGCAGGTATACTGGCTCACGGTCACAGATGAGCGTGCCTATGACATGGCCAAACCTATTTCTCTGATGCCCCCAACCCCATGATGGATCACCTTATTTTTCTCTCTCCTAATAGTACAGTTTTATTATAACAAGGTAACTATCCGACTTGTGGACTGTACCCTGTGGTACAATTAACTTTTTACTCCTTGGATGTCTCTACTCTTTATGGTAGTTTATAATTGTTTTTGCCTATTAACATAGTTTCCTATCTAGAGCATGACTGTTTATTAAGTTCTTATTTTAGTATAGTATATTATGTTCTTTTGTATTTAGTCTCAGGCATCAAACAAGTGCTTAAGGTGTGTTTTTATTAAAGCTTTTAATTTTTTGTATCTCAGTTCATTGACTCAGTCAACTACATATATGGTCTATCGCACAAAGCCCAAGGGCTCTGATACCAAGTTGTCACACCCCAATTGTAAGACCCGCACTCCATGAACCCGATCTAAATCTTTTATTCATGTCGTAACAGGTCTTTCAATCATCACTGGGCCAGACGGGATGAGCGAATGACAACCAAGTATGAAATTAGACCAATCGGACCAATTCAAGTATGAAAAATTGGATATCGGTCGATGGTACAGGTCTATGGTACCGGTCGATGGTCGACCGATATGGCCTGCGTAGACTTGGATCCGAAAAAGGATCTCTGTGGGTCCCACTTTCTAAATTTCTAACCGAAGGACTTTCTTAATGTTAGGAGGCTTCCTAAACCTAATCCTAGCCTATATAAGGACCCTTAAACCTCTTAAAACCTCTTCTATTGATTCTCACAAACCCTAGAGAGGAGAAAGAGGCTAAAGAAGGAGAAGAAGCTAGGAAGGAGAGGGAAGAGCCGCCATTGCCGTTGGACGAAGAACACATTACCATGAGTCAACAGTAAGTGCTTAAACCTTCCTCTACTTTAATACTTCTAGGATGGTTAGTTATGTTTGGATCGATACCATGCAAAGGAAGATATTGATCTGAACCCTATTTGTGCCGTCAAACCCTAATCTAGTCGGTAAACCCTAGATTCAAGTTCTAGGTTGAAGATCATCGAAACTAGGACTTAAATGGAGTTGGAAACAACTCTAACTCAATGCTCAGACCTAGAATGTGTAGGAGAAAACCTGGGATCAATAGGGGGTGACCGACAGAAGGCGAGAACCGGATGTATGGTCTTCCGGAGACATACCGGTCGCACCATATGCTACTGGTACTGCGACCGGTACCTCCCAGAGACTGGTCTGTGGGAACCAGTCGACCATACCGGTCGCATTTTTCCCCACAGTGCCACGATCGGCATTGCGATCAGTATGCCTTGTGAGGAGTGTTTTTAACCCAGTTGGTTTTTCGACCAACGTAAACCCTAAGAAACTAATTCTAATTAAATCTAACATTGTGTAGCACCTTGTGATAGAACGTTTGGACATTGTGACACGGAGCGAGCTATCAAACAAGCGTCAGGTAAGGGAATCGGACCTTAACCCTAATAGTTTAATAAACAGTCAAACGTTGTTAATAACCATGATTCTATGGAATGATCTTTGTGCATTCTCTCATGTCATCCTTTACTTTCAATTATTATTATTGTTTATGCATACTCGCTATGCTAGGATGTGACTGTTAGGCATGTGATTGTTTTCATTGGTGTGTGGAATAGGAAGGACTGGAGGTCTGGGATCATTCCTCACACTAGCACCTTTTGTATCGTTCTGTCTTAGCATGCTTGGTGCTGGTAGGGTATCAGGGGGAGGAAGTGGCACTGTGGTCTCTGGCTTGGCCACTAGACTCTAGCTCTATCTCTATACCGTAGGGAGCTATACTAGGATAGGCCAATGACATATAGGATTAGTTAGTTTGGAGCTCAGTTTACAAGCCCTCGCCAATAGGGGCTTACATGTTGGTATGGGTAGAGTATCAGGGGAAGTATTGGCGGTGTTTGATCCGGATGCCTTAACTCTATCTCTATTCCATAGTAGGTGCATGTGGGACGACAGTGGTGTTTGATTCATTGGGCGGCTTCACACACTCGTATATAGAGGTGCGGTGGCCGCCAATCTTTTCTATAGCACATTGCGAACTTAAAACCAGACCATGATGTGAATGTTACTCATGCATATGTTTGTTGCATTGTTTGATTGTCTTACTGAGCTAAGTTGTGAGCTCACCCTTGTATATATATATATGTTTTTAGATGTTGATGCAGGTTATACGGTAGAAGATTATGTGGACGCTCCAGTGTATGGAGGCGTGGCTGCTTTGCACATGCAAGCAGGAGAGGACGAGCATGACACTTCATGCGAGTGCCCTTTCTGCGTGTATCTCTAGGGTGTTTATTTAGATTATTTTATTTATTTTTAGTTAGATTTATAAAGTGATGTAAGAATATTAATTATGTTTTGGTGTGGAGAATAACTTGATATTTTATTTATTTATCAATAGATCACTCAGTTCATTTAATTTACAACTTTCACTGTATTTTATTATATTCTGGTTATGGTTATGTGCAATGGTTTGTATGAGTGGACACGGTCTTATTGAGATCCTGGTGTGAACTGTTGGTTCAGTGACGGTTCACTCACACTTCTGGTTCAGCTGAAATTGAGGTGTGATAACTTGGTATCAGAGCTCTTAGGCTCTGTCCAACAGACAATATTGCACTTAACTAAGTCAATGAACTGAGATAGGAAAATTTAAAAGTCTTAATAAAAACACACTTTAAGCATTTGTTTGATGCCTGAGACTAAATAAGAAAGAGCATAATATACTATACTAAAGGTGGAATTAATAAACATGCTCTAGAGAGGAAACCATCGTGACAAGTTAAAAGAAAAAAAATATAATAATAAATTATCTAAAGAGTATCAAAAGTTAATTTTGCTACAAGGTACAGTCCACAAGCCAGACAGTTACCCTGTTGTATAAACCATGCTATGAAAGAAAGGAAAATAAGAGTTCTATCATGAGGTTGGAGGCATAAGAGGAATAGGGTCAGCGATGTCATAATCACGCTTATAGGCTACCCTGAGTCAGTGCACCTGCTCCTGTTTGACTTTGAGGCTGCGAGCAAGATGCCCCAGGTCATGGCTCATCTCACGCTGAGCATCCCGGATCTCCGTAAACATACCCATCACAGTATCGGGTGGAGGCTGGGATGGCCTCGCTACAGGTGTGGACTGTGGTGCCGGTGCTGGAATGTCCTCCATTTGGTCATCACCATCATCACCGTCATCCCCTGCCTCTTCTGCATGAGCCGCATTGGCTGCCACTGCTTCTACCCTCTTTAGCGGATGGAAACGAGCCTCTAACTCCTCATCACTGATCGACAGGTTGTCCATCCTCATCCAGAGAATATGTCCGAGGTCATGGTGTCCTCAACTGCAGTCTCACCCCTCATGTCCACCCGAAATCACTGTAGAAGAGTGGTGATGAGTCGGCCATATGGAAGGTTATTGGCCTGATCGGGCAGAGTAACCTGACGCATGGTCCTGATAATGATGTAAGGGAGACAGAATCGCTCCCCAATGCAAACACAATAGGTCAAATATTGTATGAGCTGAGACAACTCACTGTAGTGGCCGCTCTAAGGAACGATATTGTGCTGGATGATGCGACAGTATACCCGAGGCACAGGTCTCAAGCTAGCAGCCTTCATAGGCACTCCAGGGTTAAGTATCTGTTCTGAAATCTCCTGGCGCAGATCCTCAATAAGAAAACCCTTCATCTTAGGGGCGCAATAGGCCAAGTCACCATCATTCAGAATCCCTAGGAGATCGGTAAGCTGGTGGTGTCAAAGGAGATGGGGACACCCTTGACGTAGCTAATAAGGCGGAGTTCCCTGCCTCGGCTGAAGTCATTGACATTTCCCTCTATCTCTAGGTTGGCGTAGAAATGTTTGACTAGGTTAGGGTGGGTGGTCACAGTGTATGTAATGACGGGCAACCACCCAAGTCTATCAAAAACTGCCTCAACGTCAAACCGCTGCAACTGCTCTAGGTTCACCCGTCGCCCTGACTCAATATTCTTCTCGTCAAACCAGGGAAAACGGGCTTACGCTGCCTCAGAACGAAACCACCGATCATCAAGCTGTGGAACCGGAGGATGCGGACGATTCATGCCAAGACCGAATGAATGTTTACCCGCACCTCTGCGTTGAGACATTGTGGACTACAAACAAAGACAAAATAAGGAGAAATTGGTTATAATTTTTGAAATTTCGATAGCATAACGATAGTAATTTAAGAAAAAGCCTCGAACTCACCCAAAACCTGGGGAGGAGGACTTACGTCATCACCCAAGACCACATGGAAACCAATCATACATCAAACAAACAAGAAATTTAGGAATTTTTAAGAAAAATTCAATTTTTATCAAAACCTAGGTCAAAAACCTAAAAATTTGATTTTTTTTTTTAAAACCTTTCGGTGGAACCTCAAATTGATTGAGGGCTTTTGCTCATAGAGGTCCCTAAACCCTTCCTAAGCCGAATGAAAAGAGTTCCTACGGTTATAATCTTCTAAACTAAGAAAAACCTAGTTTTTGGGCATGAAACCATGAAGAAACGATGTAAAAAGGAAGAATGGAGGGGAGGAACTTACTTGGAGTCGATGTTCTAGGTCTTGATCGGAAGAAAATAGCTTCTAAGACCACCGGTCGGACTGTAGCAACTCACAGAGCTAGAGAGGAATCGCCACCGGAGAGGAAGAAGAAAGGAAAAGTGAGAAAAATCTCACTTTTCCCGATTTTAAAGAGGAATCTGGGCATACCGGTCGACGGTTTTGCCCATACCGGTCGACCGGTACCCCCTGGTAAAGTCGACCGGTACCTCTCGGTCAGGAGAAAATCCTGACCGATCGACCATACCGGTCGCGCCATACCCTACAGGATAGCGATCGGTACCTCTCGAGAATCCAAGAAGTTTGTCCGCCTGGACATAGCGGTTGCACTACAATATACAGTGTCGCGACCGGTATGTTGCAACCGGACATCTATTCGAAGCCTAGAAAATTTTGATAAAAATCTTAAAAATTTTCAATTTAAGTTTCCGTTACGATTTTTCACCTTGCATTTGTTAAAGACTAACACTATTATGACTATTCGATTGTACCTCATGTGTTATGTCTTCTTCTCAGATCTAAACAGACTAATCTGAGATGGCAGGCGAAAACGGTCGTAGAGGCTCACGAAAGCGTCACCACTCCAGGGTGCGCCCAGACGAGGATAATGTGGAAACAGGAACTGTTGATGAGCAAAACCTGAACTCAGAAGGTGGAGATGGGCAGATCCCCATAGCACCAACAAATTTTCCAAGCCCACCTCACACTAACTCGGAGACAATTGTAACGAACTTGGTCTATCAGATGGAAGCTCAGCAGAAGGTGTTCCTGAACGAGATGCTAAAGATGTTCAGGCCACCAGGATATATCCCTACGGAAGGTATGCCTGAGTCTGGAAGAAATGACACTATACTGCCAATGGATGGTAATACTGGCCGATAGGCCAAGGACAGAATCTACAACCACCACACCAATTTCCATCGTCATCTGTCTATCAAGGAATCTATCCGTACCCACCACCATGGTATGGAATGAATGCACAGGGGCAGAATGACCTAAGCTGAGCGGTAGATAGGTTCTTGAAACTGAAACCCCCTACTTTTCACAGGGAAACCAGGGAAACCACTGTGGCCTGCATAGTGGGTTGCTGAATTAGAAAAGAACTTCCATTTGATGACTTGTACGGAAGATGAGAAGGTGTTGTTTGCCATGCACATGCTCAAAGAAGATGCAAATGCCTGGTGGAATTCTACCCGGATATACTTAGAGGTAAAGCACACTCAGATCAATTGGGAAATATTCAAGGCAACCTTCTTTGATGAATACTTTCCAAAGAGCTTCCGTGATCAAATGGAGAAGGAATTCCTGAACCTGCAACAATCCCAATCGACTGTTGATGCTTACCAGCAGAGATATGAAGAGTTGTTCTTCTTCGCTTCGACAAGCATGCAAGAAGAAGAAACCAAGACCCATAGGTTCACCATGGGTGCGAGGAAGTATCCGAGAGCATGTCTTAGGTTTGGAGAAGCAAATATATAATGAGGCTGTACAGATTGCTAGGGTAATTGAATCCAGCCAAAGAGACAGCTTCTTTGCTCAAAATAGGGGACTGAAGAGGCCTACTACTGAGACTTCAGGTGGAGGCAATACTAGACCATTTCGGCCATACAGGGCCCAGTCTGCTGTGGTGCCTGCAAGGAACATTACTGCACCACCACCATCACAATTTGTTGGACAGAACCCAAATGTCAAATGTTTCAACTGTCAACAATTGGGTCATTATGCAAAGACCTGTACTCTACCCAAGAAGCAACTACCACAGCAAGGAAAGATATTCACAGTCACCACTGAGGAGGCAGCCGCATCACCTGATGTGGTTACTGGTATGATTACATCCCTTACTATTTGGCTTACTGTTGTTGTGTTTGAGCATGTAAAACTAAGGGATAATTAATTTCAGGAACTGTAAATATAGTTGGTGTACCCTCCAGAGTACTCTTTGACTCTGGGGCCATGCACTCCTTTGTTTCTATGTCATTTGGGAAGCGAATGGAGTTACCTGTCAAGTATTTAACCCCAAGCTTGATAGTTCACTCTCCATTGGGAGTAGAAGCGGCATTAAATGAATACTATGGGTCGTGTACAGTTAGTATTGAGGGCCGAAACCTAGAAGCAAATCGGGTTCAACTCGAGATGGCAGACTTTGACGTCATCTTGGGAATGGATTGGCTAGGCCATCATTCAGCTAGCTTATTATGTGGTGAAAGAAAACTTGTGTTTAAAGATGATATGGGAAAGGAGTTTAGCTTCACTGGAACCAAGTTACCTAGGAAGCGGAAGCTGATCCTCTCTGCCCTAAAAGCTAAGAGATGCTTAAGGGAGGAGTGGGATACTTAGTGACTGTAGTAGACATCACTGCAGAGGTGCCAAAGATGGAAGATCTAGATGTGGTACGAGAGTTTCCAGATATATTTCCAGAAGATCTACTAGGTCTACCTCCAAACAGGGCTACAAAGTTCGTGATAGACCTTATGTCAGGGTCGACGTCGGTGTCTAAGGTACCATACAGGATGGCCCCTACCGAATTAAAGAAATTGAAGACCCAATTACAAGAACTACTAGATAAGGGCTTCATACGACCAAGCATATCACCATGGGAAGCACCTGTATTGTTCGTTAAGAAGAAGGACGGTAGTGTACGGCTATGTATCGACTACTTAGAGCTGAACAAGTTAACCATCAAGAATCGATATCCTTTGCCTAGGATCGATGATCTGTTCGACCAGTTGCAGGGTGCAAAGGTTTTCTCGAAGATTGATCTTAGATCAAGGTATCACCAATTGAAGATCAAGGCCGTAGATATTCCGAAGACTGCTTTCAGGACAAGGTATAGGCATTATGAGTTCCTTGTAATGTCATTTGGGTAGACTAACGCTCCAGCGTCGTTCATGGAACTAATGAACCGAGTGTTTCACGACATGTTGGACACTTCGGTCATTGTATTCATTGACGACATCATGGTCTACTCAAAGGACAAGGAGACTCATGCAACACATTTGAGAGCAGCCCTACAACGGTTGATAAGAGAGAAGCTTTACACCAAGTTCAAGAAGTGTGAATTTTGGCTGAAAGAAGTAGCCTTCTTGGGTCACGTAGTATCTACAGATGGTATTAATGTAGTTCCAAGAAAGATCGCAGCTATAGTAGGATGGGATGCACCGAAATCAGTTGCAGAGATTCGTAGTTTTCTTGGATTGGTTGGTTACTATAGAAGATTCATGGAAGACTACTCAAGAATTGCAGTTCCACTTACCAGACTAACCAAGAAAGGAGAAAAGTTCATACGGACAGATGAGTGTGAAAAGTGCTTTCAGACTTTGAAGTCAAGACTAGTCCCTGCACCTATCTTGACCATTTCAGGACCAGGCTTGCCGTTCACCTTATATACGGATGCCTCAGGGTTAGGTCTTGGATGTATATTGATGCAAGGAGAACAGGTGATTGCCTACGCATCAAGATAGTTGAAAGAGCATGAGAAGAACTATCCTATGCATGATCTGGAGTTAGCAGTGGTCATTCACGCAATCAAGACTTGGAGACACTACCTTTACGGTGAAAAGTTTCAGATTAAATCGGATCACAAGAGCTTAACTTACCTTTTCACTCAGAAGGACCTGAATATGAGATAGAGGAGATGGCTGGAATTATTAAGAGATTATGATTATGACATCCAGTACCATCCGGGTAAGGAAAATGTTGTGGCCGATGCCTTAAGCAAAAAGTGGGCATTGAAACCTGAGGTAGGACCTAGTACAAATGTTGCATTGTGTGCTGCAGCCTCAAGCTCAATAGAGAATGATGATGAGTTTATATTAGAGACTGCAGGAGATCCAGTGGAACAGGGCTTAATTCATAAGTTTATTCGCAGCCTTGAAAATCTCATCGGATCTAATAGATGAGGTCAAGGTAGCAATCCTACAGGATCCACACCTCAAGACTGTGCAAGAAGATCTAGAGAAGGGTAAAAGCATCCTGACTTTACCTTGGATTTAGACAAGGTACTCAGGTATCATGGACGATTATGTATACCTGAGAGTGAGAACTCAAATATCAGAGATCAAGTTATGACAGAAGCTCATTACACCCCATATTCGGTACATCCAGGAAGCACCAAGATGTACCATGATTTAGGAAGATTATATTGGTGGAGGGATATGAAAGCGGATATAGCTCGGTTCGTATTCCAATGTCTGAATTACCAACAAGTTAAAGCTGAAAGGCAGAGACCCACAGGTTTGCTACAACCACTACTGGAGTCAGCATGGAAGTGGGATTGTATCACAATGGATTTCATCACTGGCCTACCCTTGACACCAAGGTCAGTGGATGCAGTATGGGTTATAGTCGATTGACTTACTAAGAAAGCTCGATTCATTGCTGTCAGACCTCAGTATACCATGGAGAAGCTGGCCAAGTTATATGTGGATAATATAGTCAGACTTAATGGCGTCCTAGAAAGTATAGTATCTGACAAAGATCCCCGTTTTACATTAAAATTATGGGAAGGACTACAGAAAGCTATGGAAACCAAGTTGAAGTTTAGCACAGCTTTTCATCCTCAAATAGACGAGCAGTCAGAAAGAACTATTCAAATCTTAGAAGATATGCTCCGAACGTGTGCCCTAGATTTCAAAGGAGCTTGGGATGAGAAGTTATCGCTCATCGAGTTTTCTTATAACAATAGTTACCAGGCTACGATCCAAATGGCTCCATACGAGGCACTCTATGGGAAAAAATGTCGTACACCTCTGTTATGGAATGAGGTGGGAGAGAGAATGATTGTAAGACCGAAGTTCATCGAAGAAACTTGTCGAATGATTGATCAAATTAAGGAAAGAATGAAGACAGCTCAAGTTCGACAATAACACTATGCAGATAACCGACGTCGAGATCTGGAGTTTGCAGTGGGTGATAAAGTGTTCTTGAATATATCACTTGTGCGAGGTCTGAAATGGTTTGGTAAGAAGGGGAAGCTATGCCCCAGGTATATGGGACCATACAAGATTTTGACCAGACGTGGCAATATGGCATATCAACTGGCTCTAACACCATCCATGTCAAGCATTCATGATGTGTTCCATGTATCTTTATTGAAGAAGTATGTCAGGGATCCAGCGCACATCTTGACAGCAGACCCACTAGAATTGACAGAGGACTTAACATTTGAAGTGGTACCTATGATGCTCATAAGCCGAAAGGTACAACATCTTTGAAGCAAGGATATCCACTATGTGAAAGTGCATTGGAAAAGCCAAGATGTAGAAGAAATTACTTGGGAGGAAGAGAATGCAATGAGAAAGGAATACCCTAACCTTTTCGACGACCAAGGTACGTTCAAATTTTGAGGTCGAAATTTCTTTTAAGGGTGGGGGAGCTGTGAAACCTACATGCAAATTTTGGGGACGAAATTTCTTTTAAGAGTGGGGGAGTTGTAAGACCCGTACTCCATGAACCCGATTTAAATCTTTCATTCGTGTTTGCCAATCATTGCCGGGCCAGACGGGACGAGCGGATGATAACCAAGTATGAAATCAGACCAATCGGACCAATTCAAGTATGAAAAATTGGATACCGATCGATGGTACCGGTCTATGGTACCGGTCGATGGTCAACTGGTATGGCCTGCGCAGACTTGGATCCAGAAAAGGATCTCTGCGGGTCCCACTTTCTAAATTTCAAACCGAATGACTTTTCTATTGTTAGGAGGCTTCCTAAACCTAACCCTAGCCTATATAAGGACCTTTAAACCTCCTAAAACCTCTTCCATTGATTCTCACAAACCCTAGAGAGGAGAAAGAGGCTGAAGAAGGAGAAGAACCTAGGAAGGAGAGGGAAGAGCCGCCATTACCGTTGGACGAAGAACACATTACTGCGAGTCAACGGTAAGTGCTTAAACCTTCCTCTACTTTAATACTTCTAGGATGGTTAGTTATGTTTAGATCGATACCATGCAAGGATCCATTTGGATTTGGTTATACCCAGACAAGCCATCCATGAAAGACATTTGTTCATATCCGTAGGTTTGAAGAGCGATCAAAATCCCATTCTGAGGCAATGAAATTGTTCCCGAAGTTGAGCTTGAGGTAGGGCACGCATCTATTCTAACTAGGATAAAAGTAGCGATGCGAGACACATAACAACTAGATCCAATCCAACATCAGGGGCCCAACCATCCCGGTTAATCCGCCCCCTTCTCCCATGCTGAGTCACAGGCAGCGCCTCGGAAAGCATGGACGAGCCACATGCAGGGAAACTTGCACGTGTGGTTCTGGCCGGGGACCCCAGTATACTGTACTAATATGTGTAGGTCCCCGTAATTCGAGTGAGATTGTCATGGCACAAAAGCAGATATGGTCCGGTATTCCCTTGTTCCCCGTATTGGTTATGTTCCTCAAGGAAGCCAGTCCAGTATTAGTAAAACCAACCTCTCCCGACAATTGGAGAAGGAGAAAGCCATTCCTATGGGCCTGGAACTGTGATGAATGTTGTAAGAATGCAAGGTATTGATCTAAACCATATTTGTCCGTCAAACCCTAATCTAGTCGGTAAACCCTATATTCAAGTTCTAGGTTGAAGATCATCGAAACTAGGACTTGAATGGAGTTAGAAACAACTCTAACTCAATGCTCAGACCTAGAATGTGTAGGAGAAAACCTGGGATCAATAGGGGGTGACCGACGGAAGGAGAGAACCAGATGTATGGTCTTCCAGAGACATACTGGTCAACCATACCGGTCACACCATATGCGACCGGTACTGTGACCGGTACCTCCCAGAGACTGGTCTGTGGGGACCGGTCGACCATACCGGTCGCACTTTTCCCCACAGTGCCTCGATCGGTACTGCGGCCAGTATGCTCTGTGAGGAGTGTTTTTGACCCAGTTGGTTTTTCGACCAACGTAAACTCTAAGAAACTAATTCTATTTAAACCTAACATTGTATAGCACCTTGTGATAGCACGTTTCGACCTTGTGACGCGGAGCGAGCTATCAAACAAGCTTCAGGTAATGGAATCGGACCTAAACCCTAATAATTTAATAAACAGTAAAACTTTGTTAATAACCATGATTCTATGGAATGATGTTTGTGCATTCTCGCATGTCATCCTTTATTTTCAGTTATTATTATTGTTCATGCATACTCGCTATGCTAGGATGTGATTGTTAGGCATGTGATTGTTTTCGTTGGTGTGTGGTATGGGAAGGACTGGAGGTCTGGGATCATTCCTCACAGTAGCACCTTTCGCATCATTCTATCTTAGCATGTTTGGTGCGGGTAGGGTATCAGGGGGAGGAAGTGGCACTGTGGTCTCCGGCCTGGCCATTAGACTCTAGCTCTATCTCTATGCCGTAAGGAGCTGTGCTGGGATAGGACCTACTGTGATGACATATAGGATTGGTTAGTTGCGAGCCCAGTTTACAAGCCCTCGCCAATAGGGGCTTACGTGTTGGTATGGGTAGAGTATCAGGGGAGGTATTGACGGTGTTTGATTCGGACGTCTTAGCTCTATCTCTATTCCATGGTGAGTGCATGTGGGACGACAATGGTGTTTGATCCATTGGGCGACTTCACACACTCGTGTATAGAGGTGCGGTGGCCGCAAATCCTTTCTATAGTACATTGCAAACTTAAAACCAGACCATGATGTGAATGTTACTCATGCATATGTTTGTTGCATTGTCTGATTGTCTTACTGAGCTAAGTTATGAGCTCACCCTTGTATATATACATGTTTTTAGATATTGATGCAGGTTATACGGTGAAGGATTATGTGGACACTCCTGTGTATGGAGGCGTGGCTGCTTTAGACATGTAAGCAGGAGAGGAGTAGCATGATGTTTCATGTGAGTGCCCTTTCTGTGTGTATCTCTAGGGTGTTTAATTTAGATTATTTTATTTATTTTTAGTTAGATTTATAAAGTGATGTAAAACTATTAATTACGTTTTGGTGTGGAGAATAACTTGATATTTTATTTATTTATCAATAGATCTCTCAGTTCATTTAATTTAAGATTTCCACTGTATTTTATTATATTTTGGTTATGGTTATGTACAATGGTTTGTATGAGTGGATATGGTCTTATTGAGATCCTAGTGTGAACTGTTGGTTCAGTGGCAGTTCACTTACACTTTTGGTTCAATCAAAATTTGGGTATGACACCAATTCTGGCTGAACCAGAAGTATGAGTGAACCGCCACTAAACCAACAGTTCACACTAGGATCTCGATAAGACCGTGTTTACTTGCACAAACCATTACACATGACCATAATCAGATTATAAATAAATACAGCAAAAGTCTTAAATTAAATGAACTGAGTTCTACATTGTAAATATAGTAACCGATTATTCTCCACACCAAAATATAAATAAAATCTCTTTACATTGTTTATAATCCAACTAAAATAAAATAACTAAATCAAAAATATCCTAGAGGTACACATAGTAAGGGCACTCGCATGAAGCGTCATGCTCGTCCTCCCCTGCTTGCACATCCAGAGCAGCAACACCTCTATACATTGGAGCATCCACATAGTCCTCCACATTATAACTTGGATCAATATCTGAAAAATAGTGTGTACACAAGGGTGAGCTCACAACTTAGCTCACTAAAAAAATCAGACAATGCAACAAGCAATATGCATAAGTAACATTCACATTTCTAGTCTGATTTTTAAGTTTGCAATGTGCTATAGAAATGATTGAAGGCCACCGCACCTTTATACATGAATGTGTGAATCCGCCCAATGGATCAAACATTATTGTTGTCCCACATGCATCCACCATGAAATAGAGATAGAGTTAAAGTGTCCGGATCACATACCGCCAATACATCCCCTGATGCCCTACCCATACCAACACGTAAGCCCCTATTAGCGAGGGCTTACAAATTGGGCTAGCAACTAACCAATCATATATGTCATCATAGTAGGCCCTATCCTAGAACAGTTCCCTATGGTACAGAGATAGGGCTCAAGTCTGGTGAGCAGGCCGGAGACCACAATGCCACGTCCTCCCCCTGATACCCTATCCGCACCAAGCATGCTAAGATAGTAGCGATATGAAAAGGTGTCAGTGTGAGGAATGATCTAAGACCCCCGGTCCTTCCCATTACACACCAACGAAAACAATCACATGTTTAACAATCACATCCTAGCATAGCGAGTATGCATGAACAATATAATAATTAAAAGTAAAGATGACATGTGAATATACACAAATAACATTCCATAGAACAATAAATATTAACAATGTTTTACTGTTATTAAGTTAGTAGGGTTTAGGTCTGATTCCCTTACCTGACGCTTGATTGTTAGCTTGCTCTGCGTCATAAAGTACAAACTCGCTATCACAAGGTCCTACACGACGTTAGGGTTTAGTTAGAATTAGTGTCATAGGTGTTCATTGGTCAAAAACAAACTAGGTCAAAAAACTAACCCATTCTAGCCATACTGGTCACATATACCAGTCATAGGTCATTGTATAGTGGTGTGACCGGCATAGTCAATCAGACAGCCTTAGTAGGGTACCCAAGAGGTACCGGTCGCATATACCGGTCACACATAGTGCCACCGGTATGGTCGATCGGTATGCCTCTAGAAGACCACCAACTTGGTGTACGTCTTCTGTCGGTCACCCATTATGGCTTCTAGGGTTCCTCATATGCATTCTAGGCCTGAGCAATGTTTTAGGGTTTGTTTTTATCCTTTATTCCAAATCTTATGCTAAAAATCCCTAATTCAGAACTCATATCTAGTCTATTGGTTGAATTAGGGTTTGACAACAAATTAAGGGTTTTAGATCAATACCTAGCCTTGCATGGTATTGATCAATCATCCACAACGCTTAACCTAGAGAAAAGTATAGGCACTTACCCTTGGTTCACGAACTATGGTGTTCTTCATCCAATGGAGGCTCCTCTTCAACCTTTCTCAGCTTGTTCTCCTCTTTAGATCTCCTTCTCCTCTCTAGAGTTTGTGAGAATCAATCAAAGAGGTTTAAGGAGTCTTAGAGGTCCTTAAATAAACTAGGATGGAGTTTAGGGAAGTTTTCCTACATTAGGAAAGTCTCTAGGATTGAGATTTGATAAGTGGGATCCACAGAGATCCATTTTCGGATCTGACTAGTCTGCCCGCGCAAACATACCAGTCGACCTATATGAAGACCGGTATCATGAGACCGGTATGAATATTATCATCAATTTTGGTCTGATTTCATACCTGATTGTCATCCGCTCGTCTCGTCTGGTCCAATTATGATTGGAAGACCTGTTACGACATGAAATAAAGGTTTAAATCGGGTTCATGGAGTACGGGTCTTACAAAGAGGGGCCCCTAGAGAAGGGAGGAAGCATGCCCTAGCTTTTAGATGATAAGAGATATTTGACGAACTATTAGAAAGGAAAAGGGATATGAGATTAGATGCTTAGTGCCAACTAGATAGGTACTTCCAGCCTATGGCTCTCCTAGGTGGGAACACTGAATGTGAGGATGTGCCCTCCTGAATGAAGTCCAAGTTTACCATCATGCAAGTACTAGCTAATTTTTATAATTGTGTGGGGGGCCTTTGAGACCTAGTAAATCTTAATTACTTCACATAAAGCCTGAGTCTCCAAATCTTCCCCTTAGGAAAAAAAAAACACAGAATCTCACTTAACTTAAGTTAATAAATCTGTTTCATGTTGGATATCAATTTACGGACCACTTTTGTAAGGTCCCAAGAGTGAAGTTGAGGAGTTCATATGGCCCAAAAATATTACCCTTCGGAATTTCAAAACCTATGAACTTGCCATTTATTCTCTTGATCTCACTTGTGTTAAATGGTATAATTAATAGGAAACAACTTCAAGTACATCCTCAGTCGAGGACCTTCTTCCCAGATAAATTATCAATAACCAGCTTATACAGAGCCAAGTTGAGGCCTGAGGTCATGTACTCCTCAAACAGAATTTCATATGGACGAAAATCTAAGAATCCAGGACTTTTCAATTGAAATCCAACCCAAACAAATGCTGCACAGGAACATGGCACAGGAGATGCAGGAACATATTCATATGAACATGTACGGAAAAATATAGGAATGAATTACTCTCAAATGGTGGGCTAACGGCGGCTGGAGAAGATTTTTCCTGCAAAGGCAGCTCGAGTAATGAATTACTCTCAAAGATATAAGAATTCTCCAGCACGATAGTTTTCATTCACCCATGATCACAATCAAATTGATCTCTCACCCATAAAAAAGCCAACCTTGGAATTCTTGCTAAAGGGGGAAGTTCTGCTGATTTCCTGCTTAAATATTTAATTGTTTAAAAGCAAGAAACAATAGCTAAAAGCCTAAAAATGAAGATCAAACATAAATCACAAAAATTCAGAGTAGGATTCAATTCAGATTTCACTCAGACCATAACAATATCACTAAATGAGAAATAGAAAGGAAAAACAAACTGACTAGGCGTATATTGAAATAAATATCCATCCAGGAGAAATTTAAAGGTTCAAATTGAAAATACTAATTACATAGGATTTCGATACCAGATTATTCGGATTCTAAAAGTACTAATTATTAGGATGTTTTTAGGAAAAAAAAAAAAAAAAGAACAACATCCTAAAAATGAGTATTATATTTGAGTATACTAAAATATGGAAAGAGAAAACAATTCAGAGTAATAAAATTTGGAAAATAAATATAAAACGGTTGCAGTACATACCTTCTTTAATCTTGGATTAGTTTCAAGAATACGTTTCAAACCATTGTCAGTGATCCTTGTGCACTCCACTAGATTCAATGATTGCAAATTGCCTCGCGCTCGACTACTTAACTATACAAGAACATCGTCTGTGATCCTTTCAAAGAGCTAATACAATGAACTTTGGTTGAATGAACAAATTAAAAAAAAAAAAATAGCACGAATTGGTTGCAAGGAAGATTAGAGCAGGGAAAAAGGAATAAAAGATGGAGAAAAAAAACCTAATAAAAATTACCTATGGTTTATTGCTAAAGCTTGAGGATGAAGCAAAAACCCTAAAAATTGATTTTTGAAGCTTTAGTGTCAGAAATGTTTTCAGATGGTTTGGATGAAGCTGAAGCTTGGGTTTGGATGTGAGCGAAGCAAAAACCGTAACAATCGATGTTGTTGGTGAAGTTGGAGCCGCAAGGTTAAAGACGGTGGAGTTCAATCGATTGAACTCCAGAAAAGGTTTTCCAAGTGAGAGAGGGATTGGGTCAACGGAGAAAAAATCGGAGAGGGATTGGGTCAAGGGAGAAAAAATCGAAGAGAGGGAGAATGCGGGAGATTTTCAGTCGATCGATAGGGCAGGAGGGTAACAAAACGAAAAAGAAGAGGGAAAAATCCTGCCATTCTTACCCAAAAAAAAAATCCTGTTCTTAATTTTTTTGCTACAGTTATTTCCTAGAAAACATTTTCTACCGTATGGGTTATCTGGTTTTTGGCTACGGAAAACATGTTACCGTAAGGGTTATCTGGTTTTTTGCTATGGAAAACAGGTTACCGTAGGTGTAAAAACATTATATAACGATAACTGAAATTTTATTTACCACTATGGTATGTAAAGAAACCGTTGCCATATATCGTTTTTGGCAACGGAAAATTGGATACCGTAGCCAATTTCCATAGCCAAAAATAAAAATTGTTGTAGTGTGTGACAATGTGAGTATATGGTCCTTTATCTAAACAGTATACAAATCGATATCTAAATGGTATGTACCACTGGTATATCAGTATGGATTATTACTGTACCAGATAGAAAACGATATCAAATCTTGAATCATTATCACACCGAACAATATACTGATATATAAATGGTACAATACCGTTCTGGGTACACGATTTCGGTATTAAACTAACACCCTTATCTAGGTCGGTGTTGGATTTGTTGTCTTTATCAAATTCAATTTGATATTAATGAGTTTGCATGATATTTTGGTTGTCCTTATCTTTATTTTCTTAAAATGAACTGGGCATTGGTTCATATAGTTGTCACACTGATTGTTATCACGAATCGATATTATTGAGAAAAGTCTGAGTGTGCATATATATTAAATCATATGAGAATTAATCTTGAATAGACTACTATCAGGTGTTTAAGGACAAGATTCTCATAATAATTTGTGATTGATCCTCAAACTTGAGAGATCCTTATCGTTGCAGATCATAGATATTATAGATTTTGTTGAACCATCGATGAATGTGTCTGGCTAACTATATATCAATGTATTTGTTTTGGGATTGGGATCCATTCAAAGTTGATCCGTATGTATCTCGATGCATTTTGAGTGAATCTGGATATGTGTCGATCCACTTTGAGTGGGTTTGATCATCACTACAGGGGTGGTTTCACTACAGAAGATCTTTTTCCTTGATTTCGTGATATTTATTTGTTAAGCTTAAGATATGCTTGACAAGAAATCCAATTCCTGTATAGGAAAAATATCAAGAAAGAGATTGTATGTTCATGATTGGACGAAATTCTGAATCCATTGGCATAGTTTTGTAAATTATTTAAAAAATATTTTCAAATATTATTATGGAATTTTTATTCGTAGATAAATCAGCGCTTTAACACTTCATTCAATCTAAGTATAAAAAAAAAAAATAAATAAAAACACTTCATTCAATCGGGGCAAAAAAGGTATTACATGGCCCCTCTCTCCCCATCCCACGGCTGAGGGTATAATCTTATTTGCATGTGCACAACCATACATGGAATCTTTTCCTTCACTTATTTATTAATAATGAGTTTTCTAAAAGTTTTAAGCTTTATATTGTTTGGTATGATTTATAGTACTTATTTAGATTTAAAATAAATTGATATAATCTAAAATCTACAAATAGATTAGAAGTTATATATTATTATTTTGATAGTCTATTATTACTTCTTTATATCTAGTGTTATTAGATGGTTATTATTTATGATTTATACTTTATTCTAATAAATAATTTATTTATAAATCATAAACATAAATATAAATTATACCAAAAAAAGTTTTAGAAAATGTTTAGTCTAATCAATGGCTTAGATTATATGAATACAACATTCTGAGGGGTCAGGGTGGTGACCGTAATTAATTTAATACTTTAGGGTCTATTATATGATATTATAAAGGGGTCAGTGGACGGACTTAATTGTAAGAAAACCATTTACTTTTGAGCTTAATTCTTATATCTGTTTTGAGATGTCCTTAATGAGAATATAGGTTATGCTTGTATGAAAAAAAAAAAAAAAAGCTTAAGACACTAATGGTGAAACAATGATCAATTTATGCCTTTTTTTTTTCAATTCAAAATTTTTCTTTTCTTTTCTAGGATTACAAACATAGCCATAGAATTATACTCATAAGAAAACCTAAACAGGATCACCCAATGGAATTCAACATCTTGACATTTCTAGCAACATTGAAGTTAACATGTACAAGCTTTATAAAGACAGAAAGCAATCTAAGAAAGTCAGACGATCTCACTCTCTCTCTCTAAAAACATTATATCCATGCAGCAGCTACATTGTTCCTGAGCTTGGGAATCCATTTGACAGTCGGCCATCCATCCCCAACACATTCCAAAAGGCATACTGCATCATTTTTTTTTTTTGGCAAGTATTAAAGATTCATTCAGATGGCATACTGCATCATGTTGATGGTAAGTTAAACCACATCGAAATTGTAATCACTACCGAAGATTTTGGATCAACCATGCCCCAAATGTACAGATAAAAGAAGAAACAATGACATCCGGAAGAAAGGAAGCAAGCTTAATAATAGGGCAATTATACTTTATTTCAGTACTTTTGGAGGGTTGGATGAGATATCTAGTGGATGTTTGGTGATGTTCTTGGGATGCAGTACCACAATTCCCAATAACACAACCATATCTTGCAATTAAGTCATGATGATCAGGAATGAACATGCAAATCCCAAAAGCATGGCTAGTTTCTTGCTGAACCACTGGAACTAACTCATTATGAAAGTAAACACTTCCAAATACAATAAAAAAATTCCCAAGGTGAAGGGAAAAGAGCTGAACATTATTTCATTATTTTTTCCTGCAAAGGCACTTGGATCAAGTTGTTTATGAGATTAAACACGAGAATAAAGATTTCACATAAAAGCAAAGCCTACAGTAAAATGAAATCTTTCCCAAGTTATGGGGCTCTTTGCTCCACATATGAGCCTGCAAGTCCAGAGGTCCCAAGTACCGAAACCTGTAATCCAAAACCAAATACGTTAGTACAAGACCACAAATATTCACTGACTTTACAGGAGAACAGGAAAGTTGATAAAATGAGTGGAGTTAATAAAATTTCTTGCTAAAAATATTATCATGACAAGTGGAGTTAATAAAATTTCTTGCTAAAAATATTATCATGACAAACTTCTGCGGAATTGCAAAAACACTGTCCTACCAAACAGCACAGGGTACACAAACCACTAATCAATAGGCACTACACCTAGATCACCTATACGGCTATACTGAATATTGACAAAACAAATGAAACTAACCATCAAATTTATGTATCCTCCTGGCTTTCAAACATAAATATGGCAAAACTCTAACATGAGAAGTTTGCAGGATAGATAGCCATTCATCAGACTCAAGCTTTAGGCCCAAGAGAACTTGGTGGAACCAAATAGGTCATAGATTTTCAATGCATGTGTGATGTCTATGACAAACAGTTAGATGTGCAGAACTATTGACATAATCTGAAGCGGGATAAAAATGGGATCCATTAGGATATGAAGGAAAGCCATAGAGGGATGATTTAGAACCGGTCAATCATCAACCAACAAAAGACTTGGAAAGAGGAATTTGAAGGCTGGTTTATGGCACGATATAACCTATCTTTTGAAAGCATTCATTGAGGTTATGGAGTCATTAATTGGAGGGGGAGGGGGTAGGATCTTAAGTATGATGAGTCATGAAACATTTTCAGCAGATAAAACAAAGACAAAAATACAGAAATAGAGGGCGAAAAGAAAGATAGTTCCATCCAAAATTGCATCAGGGAATTTGACTTAGGAGGCAATGCAAGCATCACACTATCAAGAGAATTGGGACACCGAACAAAAGAGCATACTGCCAACAATTCTTGTTTTACATAGTTTTACCCAAAGAGGCTCCATCTCAAGCTCAAAATAGATTAGATCCCATTACAGATTGATGCCTTGCTGGTAGTTTGGCCATATCACCTCAAACTCATGGAATCTTGCATTCTGTTAACGATAGGCCTATATAATGTAGGGAATGAGCCCACTTCTATTAGGCTCATTCCCACTTCTTTTTTATTTTATTATTGTAAGTGATGGACCTTATTAATAGGCCCATTACCGATTCTGTTCTAGTCTATCTAGTGCAGCTAATTGCTGTCCTATGTAGACTAGGATTAGGCTTCCTACTTTGACAAAGATTAGGGCTTTCTATTTTCTGTTTCAGCTGTAACTAGGACTTTAAGTCCTCTCTTTTTCAGTCTATATATTTTATATTTTATAAATATAGCTATAGGGGAGAGGGACCTGCACAATCGATTCTTCCCCTTTCTTGCTAGAATCGATCTCCCTATCTTCCCTCCTTCTATTCCCCTTTATACTTCATTCTCTTGGTGAATCTAAAAGCTCCACTGATTTGAGAGTCATTCACTCTTAAGTTTTTATTTGGTTGTGTAACTTCAAGGTTGATTGAGCTTCTTCTTGAAGCTCTGATGTCTTGACTGCTGCTCTGCTGATCTGCCCTTCTATAAGGTTAGTGGCAAAATCTGTTTTAAAGACTGCTTCTTTTTTTTCTTTTTTTCCCCACTCTTGAAGACTGGTCTCGATCTCATCATTGAGCTACCATCATTACGATTGGTTAGATCACTTCAGATCTTTTTTCGGTACTACTATAATCTGCTCTTATCAGTTCCATTTATCAAGAACTGAATTTTTGGACTGCTGGCTTACAACTCATTGATTTTGGTACTACCATTGTTGGGTTTTGTATCAAGAAATGAGTTCTTGGACTGCTGTACCCTTCTTTTATCATCAAGAATTGTAATATATTTTGCAATTTGAAGTCTTTTTCAGATCTGAACAATCAGAACTCGATCTCTATATTTTTCATGACTGACTCCAAGACTTTGTCGGATCATATTCACTCTGTGCAAATCACGTCCAGAAAAGTGAAGGGGGTGTCTAACTATCTCTTGTAGGCCCAAGCTATTCAAGCCTACATCCATTCTAAAGGTAAGGTGCAATACTTAACTGATGATCATAGTTGTCAAGGCCCAAAGCAAACCAAGGCACTGGAGGTTTAACGGGATCCCTAAGCAACCAAGGCACCCGATTTTTCAAGGCGTCACAAGACTGCCTAGGAGCCTAGGCGACGCCTTGACAACTATGCTGATGATCCTCCATCTGTTGATCCAAAGGATGTTTCTTCTATCAAGACTAATGATGAATGGATGTATGAAAATTCTACTCTCCAGACGTGGTTATGAGATAGCATTGACCCCTCCACTATCTCTAATATTATGTTCCATCAAAGTGCTAAAGACATATGAAATGATGTCAAGGAAAGTCATGCTCAGGAGAAGAATCTCTCTCGAATTTATGATCTTTATGAGAAGATGTTCAATTTCTCATAAGTGCTAAATCCCTTAATAAATACAGTAGTGGCTTAAAAGATCTTCTTGAAGAACTTTAGGCTATTCAGCCCCTTACTACTAATCTAGAACAACTCAAGGCTCAACAATTTGAGTTTCATGTGGCCAAGTTCTTAGCAGGTCTTCCTTCTGAATATCTATCTTTCAAAAGTCAACTACTATCAGGTGAGAAGGTACCCACTCTTAGTGAAACCTTCTTTCGTCTTCAACGTTTAGTGCTTTCTAGTGCTTCCACTACTACCAAGAATAACTCTACTCTATATGCTGGCCGTGGCCGAAGCTCCTCCTTTGGTAAAGGTTGTGGCTCAGGTACCAACTATGGACGAAGTTATTCTAGTCATGGCACAGACTGATCTAATACAAATACAGCTAACAGTTATTGCACCCATTGTGGCAAAACCAATCATAATGTTGACAAATGTTGGACTAAGTATGGCTGCCCAGAATTGAGGCTCTGACCAACTCTACCTCTCATCACCCGCTCTGCTGATCCCCCACCGCTCACTTCCACTCCCCCACCTATTGCCACTACACTACCTACTGACCCTCCGCCCTCACCATCACCATTGAAAGTATATCAAAGTCGGCATAAGACTTTGCCTAGATTCCTATTCCAGATACTGCTTCGCCCTTCGATCCGCCTGCTCCTAGTGTTGAGGTCTCTCCTAATCTCCCTATTTCCCTTTGTAAAGTACACGCTCTTACACCCAAAAAACCCCTATTACATATCTCATTGACAAGTTTGTTACTACCTCTCATCTGCCTTTCTATGCCCATAACCTTGTTATGTCTTTATCCATCACATTTGTTCCTTCCACACAACTCCAAGCGTTGTCCCATCTAGGGTGGAAAGAGGCAATAGATACTAAGATGGATGCTTTGCTCTCTCGTCGTACATAGACACTTGTTGACCTTCCTACTAAGAAAACTATTGTGCGCTGTCGTTGGGTGTACATTGTTAAGCATAATCCTAATGGTTCTATTGAACGCCTTATGACTCGTTTGGTTGCCAAAGGGTTCACTCAAACTTATAGTGTTGATTATTTTGAGACCTTCTCTCCGATTGCCCATCTCAAATTGGTTTGGATTATAATCTCTTTGGCTGTCAACCTTGACTAGCCTCTTTATCAAATAGATGTCAAAAATGTCTTTCTTTATGGTGATCCCACGAATAAGTTTATTATACAAAACAACCTTCGGGGTATGTTGCTCAGGGGGAACGTTTACTCAAGTATGTAAGCTACATAAAGCTATCTATAGAGTCAAACAGTCCCATCGTGCCTGGTTTGATAAATTTAGCACTACTATAACTCATTGCGGTTTCTCTCCATGCTATTCTGATCACTCTATATTTGTTCGACGACAAATTTCTAAGATGATTATCATAGTTGTTTATGTTGATGATACTATTATCATAAGAGATTATGTGTCAGGCATTACTAAAGTCAAATCCTATTTAAACAAACACTTTCAAATGAAGGATTTGAGTCTACTTCATTATTTTATAGGTATTGAAGTAGTCTGCTGAAGTGTCTCAGCCTATCTCAAAAGAAATACGTTCTTGATCTTCTAATTGAATCTGGTATTCTTGATTCTAAATCAGCTGATACTCCTATGGATCTTCATCAGAAACTTGAGACTGGTAATATTCCTAATTATGCTGAAATACATCAATACAAACAACTTGTTAGTAAACTTATCTTACAATGACTTGGCCTGATTTATCCGTTGCTGTTAAAGTTATTAGTCAATTCATGCAAGCCCCAAAACAGGCTTACTAAGATGCGGCTTGCCATATATTGAGGTATTTGAAGAAATCTTGAGGCAAAGGGTTGTTCTTCCTTTGTCACAAGCATACTGATATTGTTGGGTATTCTGATGTTGATTCGGCTGGTGCTGCTAGTGATAGATGTTCTACAACTAGTTATTGCACCCTTGTTGGAAGCAATTAGGTCACATGGATGAGTAAAAAGCAAACTATAATGTCCAAATCCAGTGCAAAAGCTGAGTATCGTGCTATGGTTCAAACTTCTGCTGAACTTATGTGGCTACGAAATCTTCTTCAAGAGTTGGGCTTTCCAGTTAATCGTCCTATGACTATGTTTTGTGACAATCAAGCTGCTATCTATATTGCTAGTAATATGGCATTTCATAAGCGCACCAAGATATTGAGGTCGAGTGCCATTTTGTTCGTGATGCTGCTCAAGCTATTGGGTACTCCCTTCATAACTTCTTCAAATAAGTTGGCTGACATTCTTACAAAGTCCTTATTTGGTCCAACGTTTCGGTTGAATTGTTCCAAGCTTGACATGGGTGACTTATATGCTCCAATTGAGAGGGAAGGAGGCGTGTTAACGATAGGCCTATTTATATAAGGGAACAGGCGCACTTCTATTAGGCCACATTCCCACTTCTTTTCTATTTTATTATTGTAAGTGATGGGCCTTATTCATAGGCCCATTAAAGATTCTGTTCTAGTCTATCTAGTGCAGCTATTTGCTGTCCTATGTAGACTAGGATTTGGCTTCCTACTTTGACTTGTATTAGGACTTTCTAAATTCTGTTTCAGCTGTAACTAAGACTTTAGGTCCTCTATTTTCAGTCTTTATTTTCTATAAGTATAGAAGTATGGGAAAGGGACCTGTACAATTGATTCTTCGCCTTTCTTGCTAGATTCGATCTCTCTCTTCCTCTTTCTTTTATCCCTCTATTTATTTCCTTCTTGCGGTTTATATTTCTGGTTTCCTTTTATGTAAATTGTTACACATTCATTACTTAAGAAACTAAAATTCCCTATATTGACACCCAAAAAAAGAAAAACAAAACAAAACGAAAAAAACAAAATGGGCTCGTTTGACCTGCCCACATAAAAGCCCAAGACAAATTTAACAGGAACAATACCTAGGGCTGTGTTTGGTATCAATTTTGTTTTTGATTTTTGTTCAAATTTATAGTTTTGAAGGGATTTGGCATAATTTATGAGTGCTATTTATGAAAAACAAAAATAAAAACAAGTCAAAATTCAAAAAGAGGTCTCAACCTCTTTTTTATTTTTGGTCAAAAATTATTTTTGTTGTGTTTTGTGCAAAACACTTAAAACATGTGTTAAAATAAAGGGTTAAAAAAGTAATTTACTTTCATTTTATAAAACCACCCCAAATCAAACCCTCAAGCACTCTTCTCTTTGACGAACGGAAGTAAAGCACAGAGGCGCAGACCTGCAACTTCGTCCTAGAGACGACTCTAACGGCGACAACGACGACGACGACAATCATTCCAACGGAGGCGACATCGTTTCTCCAAAGATGGTTCCTGGTTTGATTTCTTTCCATAATCCCTTGACAGAGGAAGAGGAATAGACGCTCCATGACAGGAAGAGGAAGACTTTCAAAATCATTTTTAGACATAGTATGCCAAATCTGTTTTTCATTCTACCATCTATTTTTATTATAGCTACCAAACAACATTTTATTTTTGAACAAAAATTATTATTCAAATAATTTTTGTTAAATAGATAAAAAACAAAAACAAAAATGATACCAAACATAGCCTAGGACCTCTTCGGGCTGAGAACGGATTCTGAACCAAAAACCAATCATATAGTGTGGTTTCCATCCATCTTTCTTAAAAAACTAGAATGAAAAACGCACCAGAATGAGAAAGATCTTTTTACCATGTTCTCTTATCCACCCAAAAGTTCTTTCCCACACTAGTTTTGAGCACAAGTAGTAACAGTCCCAATTGAATGTAAAAATGTAAAACCACACAAATTTTATAAGCAATCAAAGAAAGGTGATTGAACCCTTAGTCAACAAGGAGGAGGCTGCATCTAGGGTAATGTTTGTCACCAGCGGAACCTATCAAGACATAGGATTTTGACATTGCCATAGGTAAGAATGCTATCCAAGATCACATACCTGATTTCACCAATTCATGTTTCCATACCAAGAAGGATTGTCAGAAGTGATCAAAGATGATAGCAATGTGAGAGAGCGAGAGAGAGAGAAAGAGAGAGAAAGAGAGAGAGAGACAGAGAGAGAGAGAGAGAGAGAGAGAGAGAGAGAGTAGGTGTTTTCAAAAGAAGCCTCATGTCTTGCTCAGAAAAGTGAAGCTTCACAATCTTGCACCTCTTGAATTTAGGCATTTCGGATATTCATGAAATCACCTTCGTCTGACATCAAGTAAATGATCTTTGACCGAATAGCTTCCGTTTTGTTTTTGTTTCTGAAAAGAAAAAAGAGGGGGAAAAATACGAGCTCTGCTTTGTCTATTCTCTCTCCCCACTCTTGTTTTGATCCAATTAAGTTCTAAAGGGTCATTTTTACCAATATAACTTGTATTTACTTGCTTTTTATCAATTGGTGTTACAGTTGTGGATAGTTTTGGCTTTTTGAGAAGTTTAACCATGTCTGTTAACGAGATATCATTATGGGCTGGTCCTATTTGGGTATTTTATATTAAGTTACTTTGTAAGTAACGGGCCTATTTATTAAGGCCCATTACCAGTTTTAGTTCTTGTTTATTTTAGCTAGCTTTTTTTTTTTGTTTTGTTGACTAGGTTCTTTCACTAGTTGGACTGTGAATTTGCAAGTAGGAAATGATCCTATGTCTTTTTTCTCCCTTTTCTTTTCTATAAATATAGCAGCAGTAGGAGGAGGATTTACAACAACTGATTCTTGTCTTCTAAGAATCGATCCTCCCTCTCTCTCTCTCTCTCTCTCTCTCTCTCTCTCTCTCAGTTTCAGAGTTTGCTGGTTTTCCTTATTTTTAATCTGATACATGGTATCAAAGCATTAAATATCCAAGTTTGGGATTTTGCAACTCTGCGATTTTAATAGGCTTCTTCCTCTAAATTTGTTTGTTTGGTAACAGCAACCATATGCTGCCTATGAAGGAAGAATGATCTTCCTTTGATGCTGTGAAGCCTGCTCGAGATTCTGGTTCTAGATCTGCTGCTGCTTATGGTTCTTGATATTATCTTGAAGGATTTTATCGGATAAGGCTTCTGATCAAGATCTCAATCTGCTGTCCTGGATGCTCTAGCTGATTAGACTCTCAACTCTGATCAGTTCTTCTAGCTTACTGGTTTCAGTAACTCTTTGTTGGAACCTTGTCCAAGTTAAGGTTGTCATTGTTGGCAACTCTGAGTTGACAAGGTGATATGGAGGAGAGAGAGTGTCTGGAGAGGGAGAGAATGTCTAAAAGCCCACTGATAGACATGATGACTGGGATAGTGCTCTAACAGAAGTTGATGTGAGAGAACCATTGAAGAAAGTTGATAAGAAAGTCCAAACAAGAAGAGAGAGAAAGAAGAGAGAGAAACTGAGGAGAGAGAAAGAGGAGAGAGGGGGACCAGGGGGTCCCACCTTGGGTGGCCAGGCCAGATGGCAGCCAGCCCAGGCCAGAGGGCCGAGCCCGCGGCACCAGGCCAGAGGATGCCAACCTGCTCGGCAGAAGCGCCACGCACACAGGCCACGCCAGCGAAGCCATGCGCGCGCAGCACCGAGCGCAGCCGCAGCCGCAGCCGCGCGAGCAGCATGCCCCGCAGCAGCAGCCGCGCGCAAGGCCAGCGCGCCGTACCAGCGGAAGGCCTGCTCGGAGCAAGCAGCACAGCACGCAGCAGCAGGCGCATGGGGCCGCGCCGCAAGCCGGCAGCCGCATGCACTTCACCCATCGAGAAATGCCGCCGGAAGGCGCCGATGATTCCAATCCGAGGGATCGCATTGAAGCCGAGCCAGCGAGGACGACCGATCGGCGGTCAGGAGACCCGCCGCACGACCGACCAACGGCCGATCATTTGATTCCTTCTCCGCAAATCAAAACTCGAAACGGTGTCGGTGGGTCGAGGAGGGGCGCTACGGTGCCGCCGCATGGAACAGTCGAAGATTCCATTTGGAAAATCTGATCGCGAACTTCAAATGGCCATATCTTGGCCGTCCGATCTCCGATGAGAGATCAAAAGCCCACGAGCCTCTCTCCGAATAGAATGTTTTGAAAAAAAAACCAGGGTTTGAACAGAAAAAGCACGGGTTTTGGTGAAAAAGGAGGATTGGAGCTTTCTTGAAGAAAAATTCCTCTCCACCTTCCCTCCATCCGACATACATGATCATTTGAGTAGTTTGGAGGGAAGAGTGAGCCCGAGTGATGTTTTGATGTGAATGATGTTGTGGAGATAGATTGGAAGAATATCGAAGTTCTACTTCTATTGAAGAATCTATCACTACACGAAAGCTGAAACTTCACATTGTGAGGCAAACTTGGGATCACGGGAAGGTAATCACGCACGCAAACCTTATCGGAGATGTATTATGTTGGGAAGGGTTTGTACACATTCCATATCAATTTCATTGTAACCTGTAAGTTGGGGCTTAACAGATTGAGGGAGTTGCCCGGAATCTCAAGTTGCAGCTTGGATTACATTGGGAATAGCACCAAGTTGTTGTAGCAACAGAATACTATTGAAGAGCGTATTGGGTATAATCTGAAACCCCGGTTAGGATTGCCCGTGGAGAGCCATCACGGGTGTGATTGGGAACCACGTTATATGATGTGTCTTGTGGATATGTATATTTTTGTTGTGATGTGGTGCGTGGGTTGCAGGGTGGGTGTACACACTAGGCAGGCCAAGCCTCCGGTATGGATACGAGGGTGTGGCATGGTGTGTTACACGAAAATGTGTAAATGAACAGGATGTGAACTAGTCAGCCAAGGCAGCACAGCCAAGACAGATAGCTCAAGGCAGCAGTGTTTAACCAATCAGGACAGACCTCAAATAGTTGGGAAGAATTTTAGTGGGTACTGATTCACCCCCCCCTCTCAGTGTCAATCTGGGAATTACACTCTTCTTGACGGTTTTTCAATTGCTTATGGTTCTTGATATTATCTTGAAGGATTTTCTCAGGATAAGGCTTCTGATCAAGATCTTCTCACAACAAGATCTCGATCTGCTGTCCTGGATGATCTAGCTGATCAGACTCTCAACTCTGATCAGTTCTTCTAGCTTACTGGCTTCGGTAACTCTTCTTGAGGCTATTTTTTAATTGCTGGTCAGATCTTGTTGAAGATCTGAGTTCTTGGATTTTTTTAGTTTATCTTTTGTGCTGCACCACATCTATTTCGTTTTCGGTTATTACTTTTATTACTACTTGATCACATCTGTACTCTAGATCTGGATGCTTTGAATTATTTACTGGTACTGCTGCTTCTTTGATTATTACTCATGGCTGACTACAAGGCTTCTTCGGATCATGCCCTTTCTGTGCAAATCACCTCAATAAATTTTCGGTTATTACTTTTATTACTTTTATTACTTGATCAGATCTGTACTCTAGAAATGGATTCTTTGAATTATTTACTGGTACTGCTGCTTCTTTGATTATTACTCATGGCTGACTACAAGGCTTCTTTGGATCATGTCCTTTCTGTGCAAATCACCTCAATAAATTTGAAAGGGGTATCTAACTATCTCGTATGGACCCAAGCAGTTCGAGCTCACATTCATTCTAAAGGAAAGCTGCAATACTTAACTAATGATCCTCCATTTGTTGATCCAAAGGATGTCTCTTCTATCAAGAATTATGATGACTGGATGTGTGAAAAATCTACTCTCCAGACCTAGTTATGGGGTAGCATTGATCCCTCCATTGTCTCTAATATTATGTTTCATCAAACTACTAAAGACATGGAATGATCTCAAGAAAAGTTAAGCTCAAGAGAAAAATATCTCTCAAATTTATGAACTTTAAGGAAAGATGTTCAATTTCTTATTAGGTGATAAGTCCCTCAATGTATACTACAGTGGTTTCAAAGGTCTTCTTGAAGAACTCCAGGCTGTTCATCCCCTTACTACTAATCTAGAACAACTTAAGGCTCAATAATCTGAGTTTCATGTGGCCAAGTTTTTAGCAGGTTTTCCTCCAGAATATCAATCTTTCAAAAGCCAACTACTATCAGGTGAAAAGGTACATACTCTTAGTGGAACCTTATTTCATCTTCGCTTTTTAGTGCCTTCCAATGTTTCCACTAGTACAATGGATAACTCTATTTTATATGCTAGCCACGGCCAAGGCTCCTCCTCTGGTAAAAACTGTGGCTCAGCTAAAGACCGTGAACAAGTTTTTCTAATCGTGGCACAGACCGGTCTAATACAGATAAAGCTAACAAGTATTGCAACAATTCTGGTAAAACACATCATAATGTTGACAAATATTGGGCTAAGTATGGCCGTCCAGAATGGTTGAAACTCTGGCCAACTCTACCTCTACAGATGATGCTCCTTCACCAGCTCCAGCATCTGCTCCTGCTCCTGCTTCAGCTGCTGCACCTGCTCCCAACATCATAATTCCCACATCTCAATTCAAAGGTTTACTTCAACGAGATCATCGGCTAGAGCAACCTAGTTCATCCACCTCTGCTACCCTAGCTCACACAAGTACCAATGCTCTACTTTCCATCACTAACCCTACTCCATGGATCATTTCTCTGGGACTTCTTGCCACGTGACTGGTAAGTATCATGTCTTTACCTCCTTTAAAGAAACTGCACATTTGTACCTATTTTTCTTGTTGATGGTTCCTCCATCCATGCTACAGGACATGGAACGGTTTCTTTAACCCCTGCCATAACCTTGTCTTTTGTTCTCTATATCCCTAAGTTACTCCTTAACCTAAAGTACATTAGTCAGCTTACTAAATCCCTACACTGCTCATTAACCTTTTACCCCACTAATTATGTCTTTCAGGATCTCAAGACCACGGCGACAATTGGTGGGGGCCTTGAACGATCTGGTCTTTACTACTTGAGCATACTGGACCGTCCACCACCACTACTACCACCTCCGCTGCTTCTACCCCGCTTCAATGGAATCATCAGCTTGGACATCTTTTTCTCTCCAAGATGAAATTCCTAGCTGCAAAACTCTTACCCATCTTAAGTGTGAGGCTTGCAAGTTAGGCAAACATCACCGTACTACTTTTCCTGACCCATCCTGACACTCGTAGCTCTTTTCCCTTTCATTTAGTTCATTTAGACATTTGGGGACCATGTCGTCTCCCTAACTTACTTGGTTCTTATTATTTTGTTACTTTTGTTGATGACAATTCCAGGATGATCTGGCTTTATTTATTTAAAAATAGTTCTGAGTTTCTTTCAGTTGTTAAAGGATTTTACAAACAAATCCAAGTTTAGTTTAATAAATCTATTCGTATATTTCAGTCTGATAATGCTCTTGAATATACTCAGCGACTTTTGTTTTGCTAATGGCATGATTCACCACACTAGCAGTTTTTATACTCCGTAGAATAGTGTTGTTGAACGTAAAAATAGGCACCTCTTGGAGGTTGCCCATTCTCTTTTATTCCATATGCATGTTCCTAAGTATTTTTGGAGTGATGCTATATTTACTACTTGTTTTCTTATCAATCGTATGTCATCTTCTGTTTTTCACAATAAAGTTCATTTTTCTCTCATTTACCCTACTGCTCCTTTTTTTATCGTTCCACCTTGTGTTCGACTATGTTTTTACCCATATTCTACCCCCTCAACAGGACAAACTGTCTCCTCGGTCGCTTGAGTGTATTTTTCTTGGTTATTCTAGCAGTCAAAAGGGCTACAAATGTTATGACACGGTTACCCATTTCCATTTTATTAGTGTTGATGCTACCTTCTTTGAAGATACATCTCATTACCCTGCTCCCGCCATTCCATCACCACCTAACTCCCCCACGCCACTACCTAACATCACCCCATCTGTTGACCCTACACCACCTACTAACCCTCCACCTTCACCACCACCCTTGCAGGTCTATCAACGCCGGAAACCGACTGTCCAGGTTCTTACTCCGGCTACTACTGCTCCACCCCCTGCTACGCGAACTCCTAGTACTGAGGTCTCTCCTACTTTCCCTATTGCCCTTCGTAAAAGTTAGTGCTCTTGCACCTAGAAATCCCTTATTACATACCCCATTGACAAGTTTGTAACTACCTCCCATCTCCTTTTCTCTGCCCATAACCTTGTTCCACACACCTCTAGGCCTCATACCATCCGAGGTGGAAAGAGGCTACGGATACGAAGATGGATGCCTTGCTCTCTTGTCGTACATGGACTCTTGTTGATCTTTCTATTGAGAAGACTATTGTCTGTTGTCAATGGATGTACACTATTAAACATAATCCCAATGGTTCTGTTGACACTTCTTGCTTATGGTCGCGAAGACGAGCCCACGCACTCGATGCTTATCTCCTCGCGATGGAACTGGTGCCTCCTAGTGTTTGAAAAACACTAGTAGCATCTATTAATGCCTTAAGACTCGTTTGATTGCTAAAGAGTTCACTCAAACTTATGGTGTTGATTACTTTGAGACTTTTCTCCAATTACCCGTCTCAATTCGGTTCGGGACTTCAGGTTATTATCTCCTTAACTGTCAACTTTGATTGGCCCCTTTATCAGATGGATGTCAAGAATGCATTTCTTTATGGCGATATCCACGAGGTGGTTATATGGAGTAACCTCCGAGTATATTACTCCCGGGGGGGGATTCTCCTCAAGTATGTAAGCTACATAAAGCTATCTATAAACTCAAACAGTCCTCTCGTGCCTAGTTTGATAAATTTAGCACTATTATTACTAATTGTGGCTTCTCTCCATGCTATTCTGATCACTCTATATGTGTTTGGCGATGGCTCTCTAAAGTGATTATGATAGTTGTTCATATTGATGATATTATTATCACAGGAGGTCATGTGTCAGGTATTACTGATGTCAAATCCTATTTAAACAAACATTTTCAAACGAAGAATTTGGGTCTACTTCAGTATTTTCTAGGTATTGAAGTAGTCCGTTTTAGTAAGGGTATCAGTCTCTCTCCGAGGAAATATGTTCTTGACCTTCTAACTAAATCTGATCTTCTTGGCTCTAACCAGTTGATACTCCTATAGATCCTCATCAGAAACTTTAGACTAATGATACATCTGATTATGCTAATATACTTGAATACAGATGGCTTGTTAGTAAACTTACCTATCTTACTATGACTCGATTTGATTTATCCTCTGCTATTAGAGTTATCAGCCAACTCATGCAAGCCCCCAAACAGTCTCATTAGAACACGGATTATCGTATATTGAGGTATTTAAAGAATGTCCAGGCAAAGGGCTTATCTATCTTCGTCACAAGCATACTGATATTGTTGGGTATTCTGATGCTAATTGAGCTAGTGCTGATAGTGATAGACGCTCTACAACTGGTTATTGCACATTTGTTGGAGGCAATTTGGTTACATGGAAGAGTAAAAAACAAACTACTATTTGTAAATCCAATGCTGAAGCTGAGTATCATGCTATGGCTCAAACTTCAGCTGAAATTCTTTGGCTAAGGAATCTTCTTCAAGAATTGGGCTTTCCAATTAGTCGACCTATGAGTATGTTCAGTGACAATCAAACCGCCATTTATATTGCTAGTAATCCGGTGTTTCATGAGCGCACCAAGCATATTGAGGTTGATTATCATTTTGTTCGTGATACTGTTCAAAAGAAACTATTGGTTACACCCTTCGTCTCTTCTTCAAATCAGTTGACTGACATTATTACAAAGTCTTTATTTGGTCCAGCGTTTCGGCTTAACTGTTCCAAGCTTGGCATGGGTAACTTATATGCTTCAGCTTGAGGGGGGTGTAAACGATATATCATTATGGGCTAGGCCTTTTTGTGTATTTTATATTAAGTTACTTTGTAAATAATGGGTCTATTTATTAAGGCCCATTACCAGTCTTAGTTCTTGTTCATTTTAGCTAGCTTTTTTTTTTTTTTTTTTTTTTTTCAGACTAGGTCCTTTCACTAGTTGGATTGTTTTTAGGAAAGGATCCTATGACCCTTAATTTTCTCCCTTCTCTTTTCTATAAATATAGCAGCCGCAGGATGAGGATTTACAACAACCGATTCTTCTATTCTAAGAATCGATCCTCTCAGTTTCTGTGTTTGCTGGTTTTCCTTATTTTTAATCTGTTGCAATGACAACTTCTCTAACTTAATTGAAATACAATTAGTAGAAGGTGTCGTTTACCAGCCATGTGCCAGAGAACTAGAGAGAACAGGAGAATTTTAGAAAGATAAGAAGAAGAAGAATATAGTTGTCAGAAAGAGGGAATACATGTTTTAACTTTTAAGTGCATGTGTAAAGTATTGTGCACAGTAGAAGTTCTTATTGTATAAAATAATATGTAAATTTTTCATAGTTTTGCAACTCAAGTATCTTCTTGACCTTTTTCTGACAAAATAGGGCCAGCTGTCAGGCCTGCTCAAATTCCAGATCATGATGAGTCCAGGCCTTCCCAATATAGCTGCTCACTTAAATAGTGTGACTCCTCACCAGGTGTAGTTGCTTAGAACTTTTGCTTTTATGTTCCCAATCCACATTACTTTCACACGCTTGTGGGCATGAGTTATTCAAAATCCAGGCCAGGAAAATAGGAGAAACATGCAATGAGGTTTCTCATGAAATAGAATTACTAACACTTGAGACAAGAGAAGATATCAACAGAATATATAAACAAGGATATCTATAAACATGAATCAAGATAGAACAAGAGACAAAAAAAATATTATACTTATAGCTCACTAATAAAACATAAACACATGAGAGTTATCAAGACTCCACTGTGTGAGAATCATCAAGCTTCCATAGACTCTGGGCAAGCAGTATTTAACATGTAAACCTTGTAAATTTCCATCAACATAGTACTGTGAAGTCATCCAAAAGAACTCTACCTTTCCCCATTCAGAACCAATACCACTGCACCTCATCTTTAGGTGTATCATCCTTGTTCCCAGCTCATTCTCAATTTTCTTTCGTAGATAAGTTTCATCAGGACCAAATGCATCCAAATATGTTGTGTAGCGTTTGTAGGCTGCACGGAGTGCATCTACAAGCTCATCAGGCAGGGGGCGCACATTCTGAAAAATAAATCAAAATCAGCAAATTACAGTAACCTCAAAGAGAGAAAGGGGGAAGGAAAGATACAATCAAGTCCAAGATCGAGTAACTCATTGCATACCTCACCACTCAATCCAATGGAATCATCAATTTCCATCCTCAAAGATACAAGGACACCAGTAAACTGCTCTACAGCCTCAGCTGCATGGAAGACACTTGCCAGGATCTCCTGACCGGCCTTGTCATCGGTAGTTTTGGACAATGCATTCTTGGCATCATGAATTAAGGAGTCTGGGAGCTCATCCCAACTTGCAGCCATTAGATCCTTGAACACATTCTTAATTTCAGGGTCAGCTATGGCAGGTAGGTGAGTTACACCTTCACTGAATGAGCGGAAACAGCTAATGCCCATAGGCCTGCAATCTGAGGCCATTTACATTAAAAAAAAAAAAAAAAAGTAAATAAATAAAATAAAATTTGCTTTAACACATGCAATAGAGAAAGAAGAAAATTGAAGGCATCCATCTAGTAAATTCCAAATGGGGCTAACAACAGCATGGCAGCAGATATGCACACATGTGCATGCAATATGAGATGGGAGGGCCCTTAACAGAGGGTACGATATGCAGTATTGCTTAAGACTATCGATATATCCAATTAAATATAATACCAGAATTTTCTATATTACTTTAGGCAATCATATATTAGTCTGTCTTGGCATTAAAGCCTACCAGAGACCATCTTATGCTTAAAAACCCCTTGTATGTGAGACATTGTAGTGCAATGCTACTACTGGGAGCCTACTAATTTATTAATTTAGTTTTTACCTAACAGACAGATTATTACTTGTATTTCTTGAAGATGAACAAATATGACTATATTAATGAGAAAGTGAAGAATAAACAAGTGCAAGACAATAAAAGCTGGAAGAAAGCACCAAAACTACTTCAGCTCTACCAACAGTATCATTCTTTTTCTTTTTTCTTTTTTTTTTTCCTCAATAGGTAGATAACAAATCATTTTCTTCCTTATTGAGAGTTTCCCATCTATTGCAGATCTTGACACTGGGAAAACCAATAAATTCAACCCATTATTGCACACTGACATCAGATTGTCACCAATGCAAAGCCCAAATATGTCACTGGCCACTCCACTAATACACACCCAGGAATTGTAACATGATGGTAATCCCAAACCCGAGAAGGCCAGTGATTGATCAGCTTGTGACAGGATCGAAGGTATACAGACAAAACCAGATAACTCAATGGTATAAATTATAGGCCTCTTAAACAGGAACTGAAGCTGATAAACAATTATGGGGAAGAAAAGAAATAAATGAAAAGATAGAATATATATGATCAGGAATCACCACCTGGTCTGCAAGGCTGGCATCCCACCAGTACCCCAACTTTAGAATCACCACCAAGGCTTCCTGATATCACCGCTAGGGATCCTACTGAATCACCACAGAACCAAACAGGCAATAGTCAAACTTTCATTCACTAAATTGATGGATGGTGAGAACAGAAATAAAACTTCACTCTATACTGCCAATCAATGAGCTGAGTTGGCAGTTTTTACTGACTCAAAAAATGACCCTTATTTCCTTCCCACCAACCAGCAGCTTTGGGAGCTTTTATCTTCACTCAATCACCAATAACGACCTATTCAAATAAGGCAGCCTCCTCTCTTGCGCAGGCAAAAAAGGAGACCCCTTGATTGACTCAAACACTAAATTACAAAAGGAATAAAAATCCTAAATTTAAAGGAAGCTACAGCCAATCAACCTTCGTATGTGAATGTCCTAATCTGAACATGAAACTGAATTAAGACAATTTAATATATGGCTGGACTCATAAAATCCCTAATCCAGCCAACCACTAACACAAAATAAAATAAAGACAAACCCCAAATAAACCCCACAACTTGTCTTGGAGATAAGATTCCTATAAATCAAGAATTCCAGTACCGCAAGCAGTAAAAGGCTCCCAAACTGATCCCCATGATTAGTCTGGACGAGAAACTGAACCGCAGGGACTGGGTTTGAACCAAAAACTAGTGCATAGCAAAAACAAACCAACCAGACCAGCCACAGGTCATCTTTTTCCTCTTTTTACCACACAAAATCTGCATCAAATGGCAGCGGCTTCCAAGCAACCATGGACTTTTTGAAGTTAAATCTCAATCCTGTGGTCCCCTGAAAACAATTTAAGCTAAACCACTGTCCTCAAGACTTGGTAAATAAAATAATCTCATCTGCAAAGTGTAAATTGTGATATTTCTAGTTCTCCTGTCCAACCCTAACACCTCTCACCAATCCCATTTCCACTAGCTTTGCATAGGAGCCCACAGAGCAGAATCACTGATTGGGGTGGAAAGAAATGGCAGCAAGGAGAGACCAGACAATGGGTCACCTTGCTTCAATCCCTTACTCTCCGGAAAAAAAGAAAAAAAAAACTGTTAGGAACCATTTGATTAAAATAGAGTAGTGATCATAGACATTGAAACCCTTAACCCATCTCCTCAATCTCGACCAAAAACCTTTTGTTCCATTACCTAACCAAGGAAGTCCCATGAGACATTGTAACAACTAATAAGCTTCACAATATCATGCTTGTAAATCAGACCCCTCCCAGCCCTTTTCCCTAAAAAAAATCCACAGAACCATTAGCCACTAAAATCCGATCTAAATTTGCCTCTTCTTGACAAATGAACCTTCATTCTGGGACACCACCTCCTAGCACCTTTAGAATCCTACTAGACAACACTTTGGCTCCAATCTTATAAATACTCGTTATCAAACTTATTGGCCTAAAATCTCTAGGCATCTCCACCCCAACCCTTCTAGGGAGTCAAAGCAATGAAAGTGGAACTGATACCCCAGTGTTAGGATTTTTCAAAACCTAAGACGTCTATTACAGAATCTGGACATTAAAAACCAAATCTCTTATAGCTCCTAGAAATCCCAGCTAAGCTCATTGGTTAGGACTGAACTTCTAAGGTTATAAACTACAAGTGACTTCTTAAACTCTGAAATCACCTCAGCTCAGGAGTTGATTTGGCATGTCAACTTGAAAGACCAAAATTTGCATTCTGAGAATAAGAAATCTGTACACAACAGAAATTGATCTCTTGGAGGAGATTATCATCATATGCTTCATCACAAACTTCATGGAAGAATTTGTTTCTATGTCTAATAAATTCCTACACAAATCCGTGAAAGCGAGAAATAAGTTTAACGCCCTATGTCAATTGGACTCAAATTTTCAAGCTTCTTTGATGTAGCAATTTTTATTTGATTTCCAGTGTTACTTAACAGCAGTAAGAACTATTCTCGCTCATTGTCTACTAGGATTTGGGTTATTTGACTTCATCCTACATCCCTCTATTGCTCTGGAGAATTCTTCAATTAAATGAGTTGTATAACCAGTGCAATTCCTCTTCTTCAATTATCCTTTTCTTCATTGCAGTAGGTTTTAGTGATATTCTTAAAAGGAATTATAGCATCTCTTTATCCTTCTGTTTCAGAGAAATCTATCTTTGCACAGCATGTACTTTTATTGATCAAGATAAAGATACTAAAGAAATGCATTCACTTCAAGTAAACAGGAAGCATAAGAAAGAATAGTGAAAAGGAAGCCTTTCAATTTTCAACAATGCATACCGACAAGCATTGGCAATTTCTAAATCTTCCCAAGTAAGTCATGCCAGCCAATTGTTGGCAATTTTTAGGATAAATTCAAATCATTTGCTGCAATACATCCTCCAGCCAATGCATAGCTGCCAATATGTTTTACCCAAAAATTGATAAATAAAGGGACCATCATGAATAATTTCATCTGTTCCCATCATCATATCAAATAAATAACACTTGTTTTGATTAATCTCACATATGCAAATTTCAACTCTCAACATGAAATTTAGGGGGGGGAAACTCCCCTCAAAAGTAGGTAGCAAATTAGCAATGGTTATTAGTTAGTCTTAAAGTCAAAGTACAGTACAATATAGTTTCGATAAATTTAGCATTTCCTATAAGTCACTCTGGGTAAAACAAAACTAAACAATGGGTTATCTGCCTCCAATTGCTAGGCCGTTGGACAATCCACTGGTTTACATACCCATGAGAGGTATATTCACCCCTAATAAAAAAAAACAGGAGAGGTACTGCGGAATTTAGTGAGTTTTAAACTGACAAATTAATAAATGGAGAGCGAAACTGATATTTCCCATATTAATAAGCTAATATTTATAAACTTCTTACTAAAATGCTAATATTTATAAACTTCTTACCCTAGGACCTTCTTTCTTGATTCCAACACAAATTTCAATAGTATGAAGAAAAGAAAAGATAATAGAGAATGGAGGAAAAATGAAAATCTTAATAACATAAGCAGGAAATATGCCAACTACCTGATACCTCTCTAACTCCACCTCGAAGACTGCTCCTAGACGTAACCAAACCTCGTTGACCAACAAGATTTTGGCACTTAGCCATCAACTGCACCAAAATAAACAGGCAAATTCATTTTGAAAGGAGTTCGCATTCAAACCAACAAATAACATCTCAAATAGATCCATTAAGAAAGGTAAAATAAACACAATCATCCAAAAAAAAAAAGAGCTTCCAGTGTAGAAACTCACAACTCCAACATTTGTATTATCGGGAACTGTATCGGATAGAATCGAATCTCTCCACCACGAAGACGTGGATCGAAGTCCCAAACCCGAGTTTATTCTGAAAATTCCCCTGCATAACGCGGTCCTCGATGCCATGATCGAATCGTTTAGGCTCCTGAAGCAATTGAATAACTAGTGGTTAAATAATTGCTCCGAGATAGAAACGAGGTTAGGAAAGAAAGAGTTAGTGCTCCTACTGAATCGAACACAAGCGGGGGAAATCAATGCGAAGGGTTTCGACGGAAAAAGAAATGAAAACCCTCTTACCCTGCGTCTTGGGGAATTTGGCTCGTCTCAATTCTTGATGAACTTGAGAAATGGCAGTAAGTATCGACTGGATGGCCGACACGGATGGTCGACACCTGACATTCCTTTACATATAGTGAAATGTAAGTGATTGTAAAAAAAAAAAAAAAAATTATAAAAACTTTTAATCACTCTCATACCATTGGATATGAGGGAATGCCAAGTGTCGACCATCTAGCCAACACTGAAATTTTTCAAGTTCAATCCGAACATGAGACGATCCGTTTCCATCTTGGGGGCATTTATGGCAGTTAGGATCAGTGACAGGACCCACGTACCCTGTAGGGCGTCTGAAACATTTCCAATTACTACGATAATTGGAAACGGCAATTGCATGTTGAATGCAAGCCATAGGCACTACTTTAATCCTATGGATATAAAAAATCCCTATCGTCACAGAGGTAGAAAATGGTAGCATTCTCAAGAACATCTTTCTCCTCAATATTAATCTTTGAACAACCCAAGTCGATTGAATCCAATGAAACAAGCCAAAAATGTTGCAAAGAGATCTTGATCATGGGACGACACCCAGATTGCAATATCATGCTCGAGCACCCAAGCATTAGCCGATTTCATCTTTGAATATGCTCGAAACCCTCGTTGTAGAATATATCAGTGATGGATTTATCATCTGGTAGTACTATTCTTAATTTACCCTCAACTTTTCTCATTCCTTCTGCATTTCTTGCACTCTCAAATTTTCTCTTCCAGGTTCTTCGACAAGATTGAAAACTTCTTTCTTTCTGGTTTCTGATTTTGTTCTTGTTTTTTGTTCTGTTCAACTCATGGGACATGGGTTTTCGGGCAAAAAATGTAATGTTTTCATCACGTATGGGCACACATCAGACATTGTGCGGGTAATATTAGTGGATGAGTGTTGAATGGACGACTGTGATTGGATGGTTCCCTTCATGGGAGGGTTCTAATTAATCCACCTTAACGTGTTATTGCTTGAGGACCTTTTAGTAATTTGACCCGATTATGGAAATGACCAAATTAGCCTTCTTAATAGGGTTAGTCCCTACTCCCTATCTTTATATAGATAGTCAATTCCCATTATTGGCTATCGTTAACATATACTGAAAAATGAGCAGACAAGACTGACAAAAAGAGATTGGCTGACTGATAGTGAACTGCTTGTAAAGCTTGTGGAACATCTTCTTTCAAACAATTATGGATCCAGGTATGTTTGATTGATTTCAATTTATTCGAATTCTGAGTTTTCTTACAAAAGATTGAATCACAAGTTTCTAGTGGAACTGAATGAGGGTGATACGGTGAGGTTGGGTGATTCCAAAAGGATTTATAGATTGCATTTGTAAGACTCGCACTCTACTAACCCTGTCTTACTATGTCATGTCAGGTCTTCCTTCTTCCTATCATGGTTGGATCGAGTGGACCAAGTGCGTGAAGAAAACACAAGGTTAGGTATGTAAATCGATCCAAAACCAGTTAATTTAGAGTGTGTGGTTGCATAACTGAGCTGGTATGGTCGACTACACCTTAAGAAAGTGAGACCACTCAATATTCAACGTGTGGTCGCATATTTGGGACGTGTGGTCGATGGATTCTGCGACCATACGTGCGACCGCACGATGATGAGACCGACTCTGAATTTTGGAAACTTTCCTAATCTAAAGGATCTCGTTCCTAGTTGAAGGAGAACTCTAGATGGAGGTTTTTTCTCTATATAAAGGATGTCCCGTAGCCTCTTTAACTCTTTTAGAACCCAAATTGTAACTCTAAACCTAAGAGAGAACGAGAGAGAGAGAGGAAGAGAAGGAGAAAGAGATCTGAGGAGGTAAGCTAAGAGGAAGGAAGGACTTAGCTTGTTATAGAAGGCCAAGGTAAGGAAATCATCTCTGTAGAATTAGATTACATAGTATAGGATTTTTCCATTTTAAGTCTAGATGTGGAATTGATGAGGAATCTCAACCATGAGACCCCATGGGTAAAATATAAGGGAGAACCATGGAGAGTAGGTTAGGGTGAATAACTTTGCAAAAAATTATGAATTTAAGGCCATAGATCGATCATAAGAAGGACCTTAATGATAAACCAAGGAATCGACTCTTGATGGGATTGGATTGAAGATAGAAATCAACAAAAACTTTGTGTGGTCGCAGCTATGGTCGACCACACAGTGATCACATGATAGACCACACGCTCTCAGGAAGATCCCAGAGAAGGTATGGTCGCATGTGTGGTCGCATGATATGCGACCACACGTATCGACCACACGCCCTGTGGTCGCAAATACTGAGACCACAGGTGCAGCCACACCTGCGACCACACAATCTCAGGAAGTTAGTTTGATTCTAGATTAGGTTTTCAACTACCATGACTTGGTAAACTTAAACCCTAACTTAAAATCCACAAATTTCTTAGGTTCTCAAGTAGTTCAAGAGTGATTTACAAGGTTTGGAGAGGAACGAGTATCGTTACAAGGTGAGGGAATAAGACCTAAACTAATTGGATAATAACAAACTGTTTTATTTTATTTGTATAATGCAATGAATGATTCTATGCTTTTATGCTTGTAATGTGCATCTCACATTTCATCCAATATTACTGTTATATTCTGCTCATGTATATTTATTTTTATCTATTTATAACATGATGTTGATGATGTTAGGAATAGGTATGTGATTGTATGTGTGGTTAGTATGCTGGATGTGAGTGGAGCATCAAGAGGAGGATGTGACATTGTAGTTTAGCCTGGTCACCAGACTCTAGCTCTATCTATACTCAAGTCTTACCCACTGACATCGTCGTATCGCCATTACCTTAGCAGAACTATTACATCATAGGGCATCAGGGGAGGTGGTCTTGGACCATGTGGTCTCTGACTCTATCGGGGGCCTTAGCTCTATCTCTATGGATTTATTGAAGGATGCTGGGGTAAGACCTTAGATACATTTGGATGACATTAGGATTGGTTAGTTGCGAGCCTAATTTGCAAGCCCTCGTCAATGGGGGCTTACGTATTGATATGGGTAAGACATTAAGGGAAGTGTTGGCGGTATGGGATCCAAACACTTTAGCTCTATCTCTATTCCATGGTAGGTGCATGTGGACGGCAATGGTGTTTGATCCATTGGACGGATTCACACACACTTGTGTATAGAGGTGCGGTGGCCGCCAAACATTTCTATAGTACATTGCAAACTTAAAACCAGACCAAAGATATGAATTGAATGCATGTATATGATTGCACATTGTTTTGTTTGCTCACTGAGCTATGATATGTGCTCACCCTTTCGACGTCGAATATTTTTAGTTGTTGATGCAAGTCCTATTGTAGAAGATTATATGAATGCACCGACGTATGGACACGTAGCAGCCATAGACATAGAACTAATGGAGAAAGTACATGATCCGTCATGCGAGTGCAACCAATGTGACTTTGATTAGTTTAGTTATTTTGATTATTAGACCATGTAATTGATTATTTTACTTTATGTCTTGAGTTATTTGGAAATAATTAGATTTAATTATTTATTATCATTGTTAGATACTCAGTTCATTATTAATAAAGACTTCTGCTATCATTTATTTACTCTGATTATTATTGTGAAAATGTATTCTGGTTTAACATGGTTGGCATGGCCTATATGAGATCTTGGTTTGAACCATTGGTTCTCATGACGGTTCATCACACCACTGGTTAGTCCAGAATTGGGGTATGACAGCATTTGATGCCTCTGAGTCAAGCATTTAATGCTGAAAACCGATTTATTTCTACATCAGATACATTAGGACTTGAAGAAGAAGTGGTGGAAAAAGCACATTAGGTTAGGTTGGTTTGCTCCCTTAAGTTTACAGTGCAAAAATGTAATCTGAGAGCCTATACTTTTATTTATTTTTTTGTCATTTTCTCTTTCAGGATGAGAACTCAACGCCAATTACAAAAGAAATGTCCCCATTAGCATTGAACAATTGCTCGTTGGATGCAACCCCTGATATGTCTCATCAGTAGGATTAAAGCAGTACCACATAGCTTGCATCCAATGAGCAATTGTGGTATCTAATTGTTGTACCAATTGGAGACGATTTGGATGCTTCGGCAGGGACTGAAGTCAACCGATACAGGTTCGAAAGAATTTTTGCTTAAAACCCAAACCAATCTTACCCGGTCCATCGGTTTGTGTTCCTTTATCGTGCTGAAATCGAGATTCAAATCCTCTCATGTCCCTCATGCTAGCATGAGAAAATCTAGTGACTATCATCCACTGTGCGTATATACCAATACATCGATATGTGCGCACTGTAAACTACAGTCATTGGATTTTCTCATGTTGGCATGAGGGGCATGTGAGGATTTATTTTAGGCATGAAACTAATTACCCCCTAAAAGCCTTACCAGAGGAGCCCTTAGAGAGGTGCAAAGAAAGTGGGACCTGGATTCTTTGTAGTGACTGCCAAGCGGCAGTGAGATCCTAAAGCTTATAGTGCATCAGGACGGTCAGGATCCTCATTGCCAAGCGACAATCACTACAGAGTATCCTAATGTGAGAAAGTGATCTTACCAAAGGAGACGTGAATAGGGAAAGAGGGGAATAATGTTAGGGGCATAATGAGCCACCACTCAGAGAAGGATACATGTCTAGACACGTGTCCCAATGGCCATAAGCCGCATGGTCAATGTAAAACCCGTACCCAAAAATCCTGGCCTAATCGGACTTCTATAATGCTAGTAGGGTTCTCCACCATGGACCAAACAGATGCATGAACCTAAGAGGAACTAGGTTGTACCATTAGTTGACCACTAGTGTCACACCCCAATTCTGAACCAACCAGAATGGTGTGATGAACCGTCTATGATCCAACAGTTCAACCAGGATCTCGAATAGACCGTGTCTATTTGATTAAACCGGATACATCCACAACCATAATCAAAGTAAATAAACAATAGCGGAAGTCTTTAATATTAATGAACTGAGTATCTAACAATGATAACATAAATAAATTATCCAATTATCTCCAAATGACTAAAGACATAAAATAAAATAAATAAATTATCAATTACATGTTCCCTATAATTCAACAACTAAATCTAATCGAAAACACATGAGTTGCACTCGCACGACGAATCATGCGACTCCACCATAGCTTCCATGTCCATCACAACAACATACCCGTATATTGGTGCATTCATTTAAAAATATTCGACGTCGAAAGGGTGAGCACACATCATGGCTCAGTGAGCAAACAAAATAATGCAACAAACATATGCCTGTATTAAATTCATATCTTTGGTCTGGTTCATAAATTTGCAATGCGCAATAAAAAGGATAGGTGGCTGCCACACCTCTATACACGAGTGTGTGAAGCCGCCCAATGGATCAAACACCATTGCCGTCCCACATGCACTCATCATGGAATAGAGATGGAGCTAAAGTTCCCAGATCAAACACCGCATGACACTTCCCCTAATGCCCTACCCATACCAATACGTAAGCCCCTATTGGCGAGGGCTTACAAACTGGGCTCGCAACTAACCAATCCTAATGTCAAACAGTGTATCCAAGGCCTCACCTCAGCATCCCTCAATACGTCCATAGAGATAGAGCTAAGACCCCCCGATAGAGTCAGAGACTACACGGTCCGAGACCACCTCCCTTGAAGCCCTACAACGTAATAATTTTGTTAAGGTAATGACGATACGACGATGTTAGTGGACAAGACTTGAGTAGAGATAGAGCTAGAGTCTGGTGACTAGGATGAACCACAATGTCAAGTTCTCCCCCTGATGCTCCACTCGCATCAAGTACACTAACCACACACATACATTCACATGCCTATTTCTAGCATCATCATCTTCATCATGTTATAAATATATAGAATTAAATATGCATGAGCAGTAATAACAGGAATATTGTATGACATGTGAAATGCGCATTACAAGCATACAAGCATAGAATCCTTCATGGCATTGGACTCAATAAGTAAAAACAATTTATTATTAACCAATTAATTTAGGTCTTGTTCCCTCACCTTTGGTCGATGGTAGTTCCTCGTTCAAGATTTGTAAATCACTTTTAGACCACTTGGAAACCTAACAAATTTATAGATTTTAAATTAGAATTTATTTCCAACAATTCAGACTTTCAGAAACTGAGTGGTCGCAGGTGTGGCAGCACCTGTGGTCTCAGTTTCTACGACCACAGGGTGTGTGGTCGCAAGGTGTGGTCGCATACCATGCGACCACACATGCGACCACACCCTCCCTGGAACTTCCCGAGGGCATGTGGTTGCAAGGTGTGGTCGCATATCATACGACCACACATGCGACCACACCCTTCCTGGACTTCCCGAGGGTGTGTGGTCGAATATGTGTGTCTCGTGTGGTCAACTTTTCACTCCCAACTCCATTCCTTCATGTTTGGATCCCTTGGCTTATCTTCATGATCCTTCATATGATTGTTTTATGGCTTAAAATTAGTATTTTTACACAATCCATCATCCACATAGATTCCTTCCATGGATCTCTTGGAATTTATCCATGGATTGATGATTGGGGTCTCACTTAAATCCCTATCTCCTTCATGATCTTTTCTAGGCATTCAATTGACATGGGGAATGTTTTCATACCTTAAGCTTGTTGAAGATTCAGAGTTCTCTCTGAATTTTCTTCTCTTAATCTTCCTCTTCAATTCTCCTTCTCTTCCTCTTCTTTTCTTTCTCTCTCTTTCAGTTTAAGTTCTAAAAGAATGAAAGAGGTTAAGGGATGTCCTATATATAGAGAAAAACCCTCCATATAAACCCTACTTAGATTAGGAAAGAACCCCCCTTCAGATTAGGAAGGTTTCCTAATCACGGTTTCTGACTGGGTTTGTGTGGTCGCAGGTGTGGTCGCAGATGTAAGACCCGCACGCCAATAACCCGGTCTAACCTTACATTCTTGTGTCATGACCAGTCTACCTATCATGGTATAGCCAAGTGGACCATGTGTGTGAAAAAACCACAAGACCAAGTATGAAATTTAACTCAAAAACAGTAAAAAAATGAGTATGTGGTCGCATGCCTAAACAGGTGTGATCAACCCCACCTCAAAAGAGTCCAACCCATGACTTTTTGGTCGTGGGGTAGCACATTTTAAAACGTAGGGTCATGGATTTTACGACCCTACCTGCGAACCTACACCCTAGGGTCGCATGTTTTAAAAAACGTAGGGTCCCGGATTTTGCAACCCTACATGCAACCCTACGAAATAGCCAGAAATCGAAAATTAGGAAACCTTCCTAATTCGAAGGGGGGTCTTTCCTAAACTCATTGGGGCTTATTATGGAGGGTTTCCCTCTATAAATAGGACGTCCCTTAGCCTTTTTCACTCCTTTAGAACCCTAATTGAAAGTGATAGAAAGAGAAGAGAAGGAAGAGAAGGAAAGTTTAAGAAGAAGACCAAGAAAGAGGAAAGCTCAGAGAAAACTCTGAATCTCAGCAAGCCTAAGGTATTAACCTATTTTCTATGTTAATTTGAGAGCCTAGAATAGTTCATGAAGAAGATAGGATTAGGAGAAACCCAAATCATCCATCCATAGATAAATTCTAAGAGAATCCATGGAGGAAGTCATTGTGGACAATGGATAGTGTATAAAAATTGTAGTTTGAGCATAGAACAATCATAGAAAGGACATGATGGCAAGCCAAAGGATTTAAACATGAAGGAATGGACTTTAGAGCGAAAGGTCGACACAGAACATGTGTGGTCGCACGTAGGGTCGAATGATATCCGACCCTACGAGACCATATGATCGACCACATGCCCTCAGGAAGTCTCAGGGAGGGTGTGGTCGCACGTAGGGTCGAATCATGTCTGACCCCACCTGCAACCCTACCCCCTAGGGTAGCAGAAACTGCTACCCTAGGTGCGACCCTACCTGCAACCCTACCCCTGTGGTCGCAGAAACTGCTACCCTAGGTGCTACCCCACTTGTGACCCTACAGTTTCTGTTAGTTTAAACATATTGGAGTTAATTCTAATTAAAATCTATGACTTGTTATGTCTTTCCAGTGGTTTAAAAGGAAATTATAAAGCTTGAACGAGGATCTACTAGCAATCAAAGGTGAGGGAACAAGACCTAAACTAATTGGCTAATAATAAACTATTTTTGTTTATTGAGTCCAATGCCATGAATGTTTCTATGCTTGTATGCGTGTATTGTGCATATCACATGTCATCCAATATTCTTGTTATTACTGTTCATGCATATTTAATTCAGTTTATTTATAACCTGATGATGATGATGATGCTAGGAATATGCATGTGAATGTTTGTGTGTGGTTAGTATACTTGATGCGAGTGGGGCATCAGGGGGTGGACGTGACACTGTGGCTCATCCTGGTCATCAGACTCTAGCTCTATCTCTACTCAAGTCTTGTCTACTAACATCGTCATATCGCCATTACTTTAGCAGAACTATTACGTCGTAGGGCATCAGGGGAGGTGGTCTCGGACCGTGTAGTCTCTAACTCTGCCGGGGGGCCTTAGCTCTATCTCTATGGACCTATTGAGGGATGTTGGGGTGAGGCCTTAGATACACTGTTTGACATTAGGATTGGTTATTTGTGAGTCCAGTTTGCAAGCCCTCGCCAATAGGGGCTTACATGTTGGTATGGGTAGGGCATCAGGGGAAGTGTGATGCGGTGCGGTCCTAAGCACTTTAGCTCTATCCCTATTCCATGGTGGGTGTATGTGGGAGGACAAAAGTGTTTGATCCATTGGGCGGCTTCACACACTCATGTATAGAGGCGCGGTGGCCACCTATCCTTTCTATTGTACATTGCAAACTTATGAACCAGACCAAAGATATGAATAAAAGGCATGCATATGTTTGTTGCATTGTTTTGTTTACTCACTGAGCTCAAGTTGGAGAGCTAACCCTCGCGTATGCAATTCTTTTTAGTTTCTGATGTTGCAGGTATTACGGTTGAAGATTATGTCGACACGCCAATATATGAATAGGTGACGGCTATGGATGAGCAAGCTGTGGAGGATGAATATGGCTTGTCAAGCTAGCGTTTCAACTATAGATACGCTTAGTGTTTAACTTTCGTATTTGGATATTTGTAATATGTATTAAATTATGTTTTGATTAGTTGGAGATAAATGGAATATTAATTATTTATCATGACTAGACCTCAGTTCATTGTCTGTAAGATTTCTGCTATTTACTTTATTATCTCTGATTAATGTGGAATGTGTTTTGGTTTAACATGGTGGGGATAACCTATTTGAGATCCTGGTTGAACCGTTGGCTTATTGATGGTTCATCACACCATTCTGGTTGGTGTAGAATTGGGGTGTGACAGCAGAATCCATCGACCACACAGTCAGAAACATGGGACCACACGACCCAGATTTCTGTGGTCGCTTTGGTCTGAGGTGTGGTTGACCACACCTGTTTAGGTATGTGACCACACACTCCTAATTGACTGTTTTGGGTTCAATTTCATACCTAGTCTTGTGGTTTCTTCACGCACTTGGTCCGCTTGGCCCGACCATGATAGGAAGACCTGATACAAGGTGGTAAGATCGATTAGTTCGATACGGGTCTTACAACTCCCTCCCCCTTATTATAAATTTCGTCCTTGAAATTTGCACATACCTTCCAAGTCGAAAAGGTGAGGATATTGCTTTCGTATGACATTCTCTTCTTCCCATGTGATCTCTTCTACATCTTGGCTTCTCCAAGTAACCTTAACATAATAAATGTCACGGTTGCGTAGACGTTTGAACCTTTCGGCTGGTAATTTCAGTTGGTACTACTTCGAATGTCAAATCATCAATTACACCCGGTGGATCCACTGTTATAACGTGTGTTGGATCTCTAACGTACTTCTTCAGTAATGAGATATAAAATACATCATGCACACTTGACATAAATGGGGGTAGTGCTAACTGATACGTCACTTTTCCACGTTTAGCTAGAATCTTATATGGCCCGACATATCTCAGACTTAGCTTCCCTTTCTGTCTGAATCATTTTAAGCCTTGCATAAGTGATACTTTCAAGAATACCTTATCACCTACGACGAATTCAAAGTCTCGACGTCGAGTATCTGCATAATGTTTCTGCCGGTTTTGAGCTGTTCTAACCCTTTCCTTGATAATGTTGACTACTCGACATGTCCCTTTCCAACAATACTCCATTCTCCAACTTCATTCCAAAATAAAGGAGTTCGACAGTTCCTACCATACAGTGCTTCATAAGGTGACATCTGTATAGTAGCCTGATAGCTATTGTTATAGGCGAACTAGATCAATGGTAGTTTCTCATCCCATGATCCTTTGAAATCAATAACACAAGCTTGAAGCATGTCTTCTAAAATTTGAATCAGTACGCTCTGACTGTCCGTCTGTCTGAGGATGGAATGCAGTACTAAACTTTAACGTTGTACCCATAGCCTTCTATAATCCTTCCCAAAACTTTGAGGTAAAGCATAGGTCTCTGTCGGACACAATGCTTTCAAGTACACCATGCAATCTAACAATATTATCCACATATAGCTTGGCTAACCTCTCTAGGGTATACTAAGGTCATATAGCTATGAAGCGAGCTGTCTTAGTCAAACGATCTACAATCACCCAGACCACGTCAACTACTCGGGGAGTCAATGGTAACCTGGTGACGAAGTCCATAGTGATGCAGTCCCATTTCCAAGCTGGTTCTGGCAGTGACTACAACAATCCTTGAGGTCTTTGCCTTTCAGCCTTTATCCTCTGACAATTTAGTCATTGAGACACAAATTTAGCTACATTCACCTTCACACCTTCATTCCCCTCCACCAATACAGTTTCTTCAGATCATGATACATCTTCGTACTTCCAGGATGTACCGAATAAGCGGTGGTGTGAGCTCCCTTCATTAGTCTATATCTAATATCCAAGTCTTCATTTTCAGGAACACATACTCTTCCTTTGTATTTTAGTACATTTTCAACGTCTAAGGTGAACTCAGGAGTAGTCCTACTTTTTTCGATGTGTTCTTGCACCGTTTTCAGATAAGGGTCTGATTTAATAGTAACTTTCACTTCGTCTAATATATCAGGTATAATCATCAATGTGGCAAACATATTTGAAAACCGATGAATAAACCCTTGGTTAGTTGATCCACCTGGTGTATCTATCACAAACTGCTCATTACCATGATTGAATTCTTTTCCTGTAACAGACATTGTCGCAGTCGTGTTGACTTCACCCTGGGATTTTATCATTGCTTTTCTGCTTAACGCATCAGCAACTACATTAGCCTTTCCTGGATGATACTGAATATCACAATCATAATTCTTCAATAATTCCAGCCATCTTCTTTGTCTCATGTTCAACTCCTTTTGATTAAAAAGATAAGTGAGACTTTTATGATCTGATTTAATCTGAAATTTCTCTCCATACAAATAATGTCTCCATTATCTTGACAGCATGTACTACTGCTGCTAATTCCAAGTCATGAGTGGGATAGTTCTTCTCATGTTGTCTTGAGGCATACGCAACTACTTGTTCTCCTTGCATAAGTACACATCCTAAACCCAACCTAGACGCATCAGTGTACAAGGTGAATGGTTGTCCTGAAATAAGAATAGTCAAGATGGGAGTTGATATCAATCTAGCCTTCAATGTTTGAAAACCCTCCTCACATTTGTCGGTCCAAACAAAATTTTCTCCTTTCTTAGTCAAACTGGTGAGAGGTACGGCGATTCTAGAGTAATCTTCCACGAATCGTCGGTAATACCTAGCTAGACCTAAGAAACTCTGAATTCTGCAACACTCTTAGGTGCTTCCCATTTCACAATCGCTTCAATCTTGCTAGGATCCACTTTAATTCCTTCAACAGATACTACATGGCCTAAGAAAGCGATCTCATTTAGCCAAAACTCACACTTTGTAAATTTGGCGTAAAGCTTCTCTTTTCTTAGTCGCTGTAGAGCGGCTCTTAGATTCGTGACATGAGTTTCTTTATCCTTGGAGTAGACTAATATATCGTCAATAAACACAATGACTGACGTATCCAACATATCATGGAATACACGATTGATGAGTACCATAAAAGTTGCCGGTGCGTTAGTCAATCCAAAAGACATGACTAAAAATTCATAATGTCCATATCTTGTTCTGAATACTGTCTTTGGAATATCACCTTCCTTAATCTTCAGCTGATGGTATCCTGACCGAAGATCAATTTTGGAGAATGCTTTGGCACCTTGCAACTGATCGAACAAGTCATCGATCCGAGGCAATGGGTACCGATTCTTGATTGTAAGCTTATTCAATTCCCGATAGTCCATATACAGTCGAATGCTACTGTCCTTCTTTTTCACAAACAATACTGGCACTCCCCATGGTGATATGTTAGGTCTGATATAACCCTTGTCTAGTAATTCCTATAATTGTACCTTCAGTTCCTTCAGTTCAGTAAGAGCCATTCGATAGGATGCTTTAGATACTGGTGTGGCTCTGGATATAAGTTCTATAACGAACTCTATCGCTCGGTCGGGTGGTAGTCCTGATAGTTCCATAGGAAATACATCTGAAAAGTCACGCACAACATCAATATCTTCCATTCGTGCTGCTTCTTTGGTGAGATCAACCACGGATACTAGATACCCAACTCCTCCTTTCTCGAGGCATTTTCTAGCCTTTAACGCAGAGAGGATGAGTTTTCGTTTACGGCCCGCAAAACTAAACTCTGCTCCTTCCTTGTCTTTAAATGTCAATTTATTTTCTACACATAATAGGTTTGCAGAATGCCGAGCTAACCAATCCATTCCCAAGATAACATCAAAGTCTGCCATCTCGAGTTGAATTAAAGTTGCATCCAACATCTTCTCACCGATAATAATTGGACATGGTCCATAACCTTTTTCTAGTTCCACGTCTAATCTCATAGGCGATTGTATAAGCAATTTGTAGTCTAAAGATCTGAGGGGTAGATTTAGCTTCTTTCCAAATGACATAGATATAAAAGAATGAGTAGCTCCAGAATTAAAGAGTACTTTGGCGGGTATGCCATTAATAGGTATAATACCTGTGATTTGATTTAATTTAGTCTACATGCTCATACAAGGTAATACAAAATGAAAAGTTTAGGTCATACCTGTGACCACTTCATACGATGCGGCAACATTCTCAGATGTAACTGCATAAACCTTTCCTTGCTGTTGCTGCTTCCTGGGCTTAGGACACTCCGTTGAATAATGTCTTATTTGATTACAGTTAAAACATTTTACTCCCTCACTATTTTGCTTTTGTTGAGGTTGGACTGTTGGAGTAGTCTTGGCTGCAACATTGAAGCCTTGAGTATGGAAGGGTTTAAAAGTCTTTGTGTTCCCTCCGTTATATGAATTCCCATTAGGCCTTTTGATACCTTTGTTCTAAGAAAAATAACTTTCCCTCTGGCTCGATTCTAGTACTCGAACAATCTGTACCGCTTCATTATAAACCTTCTTTTCTAGTCCCAATACTTGTTCACTGATACTTCCCCTAAGTTCCATGACGAACCTTCGGGTTTTGGTATTTTCCTCCTGCATGCTAGAGGAAGCAAAGAAAAACAGCTCTTCATAAAGTTGCTGATACGCATCCACAGTCATCTGTCCCTGATACAGACTCAAAAACTCTCTTTCCATCGTATCTCTAAAACTTCTAGAAAAATACTTCTCAAAGAATGCCTCTTTATAGATAGCCCAGGTCAATTGGGCGTGCTTCGTTAATAGATAACTTCGAGTAGACTTCCACCAGTGGTGTGCATTGCCCCTCAACATAAATGTGGCACATAGCACTTTTTTAAAGGATCCGCTGGCTTACCATTATACTCCTTAGGCTTCATCTTCAGAAAACCCTCGATCAGTCGAGAATGGTCCAATTGATACTGAGCATATGCTCCATGTATAGGTGGTTGATACTGGTAATTTCCTTGGGCTACTTCAGGGTTTTGTACTGGAACTTGTACAAATGGCGTTTGAGGTGCTTGAGGTACTGTATTGTTCATAGTCGATGCTTGGGGCATAGTGTTGCTACCCCCTGGTACGGTACTAGCTTGTCTCGCTGGTATAGGTGTAGTATGTGTAGCTGGGAAAGCCATTCCCATAACAGCTTGCATATTGCCTTGCACTTACTGTATTTGCTGTAGCTATTGTGCTAGGTTCATTACCACGGTGCTAAATCTGTAAGTGGGGCTGGCAAGTTTGTAGGATTAGCCTGGTTGTTGGCTCCTGGTGGTACCACATTTTGATTCTCCTGTCCTTCAGGGTTTTCATGGCTATCTTCCTCCACAGGTGGTGATAGTGGAATTGGGTTACATCCTCGCCTGGTTACTCTTCGCCCAGCCATTTCCTGTTTCCAGTGGTGGTAGTGTCTGAAAGTCAGAGAACATGTGGGGCAATCATAATATACATTATTCCCATGTCAAAATTCAATAAATCAATGTAAACTTTCAATTTTCAAAGTCATTCAGTCAAAACAGAGTATTTTCCATCGTGTGGTTGATGGTGTGGTCGCAGTATATGCGACCACAGGGTATGCGACCACACAAAACCCTATCAGCTCACCGAGAGCATGTGGTCGATCGTGTGGTCACACTATATGTGACCACAGGTTGCGACCACATAAACCCTGGTAACTCACCGAGAGCCTGTGGTCGATCGTGTGGTCGCACTATATGTGACCACAGGTTGCGACCACACAAACCCTGACAACTCACCGAGAGCCTGTGGTCGCATTTTTGGTCGAATTTTGCAACCACACGACCCCAAATCAGGTTTTTAAACCTGATTTTTGGGGTCTTTCTCTATTCTCCTCTTTTGTCTTCAACTCAACTCACCTCCACTGAGTTGCTACAGTGTCGACCACAGTTTGGTGATTCTTTCATCGACTCACGTCCTACGTTCTGTTCTTCTAGGTATGTTCCCTACTTTTTCTCCTTTTTAAGCTTTCATACCTAGGTTTTTCTCCATTTATAGGATTTTCATCAAATTACTATTTTTCTAACCATAAAAATTTGATTTTTATTGGGGGCTTTTGCTATTGACCACCCAATGGATGAAAGCCCTCAAGAAAATTTGAGTTTCATCGGTTAGTTTATTAGAAACTTGAAAATTCCCATTTTGACCTAATTTTTGGGGTTTTTTTTCCAATTTGTCAAAACTTCTTCAAATTCGACCTACCTAGTTTAAATTTCCAATTGTATGAGCCTTGCAGGATGGTTTGGGACCTATGTAAGTCCTCCTGCCCAACTGTTTGGGTGAAAAGTGAGGCTTTTAGCCAAATCATTCCGTCATAATGCCGAAATTTTGAATTTTCACTATATCTGATGTATTGCTTGTTGGTCTATGTTGTGCAGATAACATGGCTCGCACTAAAGTCCCCAGAGTTTGTGATCCTCGTTGCTTCTGGTCTAATGAAGCGGAGGCACAATATGCTTGTTATGAGTGTAAGAAGGTAGAAGGGGGTCGTTGTGTAAACTTGGCCAACTTAGCCCTATTTAATGTGGAGGGCGCCTTTGGTGATATGGGCTGGCTTCCTGTGATCTTGTATGAGGGTTGCACCTGTCTAGCATTGGTGAAACAATTTTACTATAACTTACAGGTGGAGGGTGACCCAGAGGACATAGAAAGGGGTAGAGAGCTCCGGATCACTAGTTTTGTTAAAGGGGTGGAGATCTCCTTTTACTGCCAGGAGTTGGCTGATCTCCTGGGTATATCAAATGATGGCCCCTTAGTTTACTGCGCACCCAAGGAACCCTAGTTCCTGTCAGTGATGATGCGTGTAGAGATTGACCGCTAGATTCTTAGGGATGATCGCTGGCAGATGAAGGCTATCAAACTACGGTCGGAACCTCAGGTGTATTGCAAGATCATCCAGCATAACCTGATTCCTCAGAGTGGGTACTATGAGAAGGTTTCATAGTTGACCCAGTACCTCCTGTACTACATCTCCACTAGGCAACCCATCTCCCTTCCGTACATTATTATCAGGACTATGCTCCGTGATACGATGCCTGGTCTGAGGGGCAACCTACCCTATGGGCGTTTGATCACCACTCTGCTCACTCGCCTGCAGGTCGACTTAGTTGATGAGAGGATTCATGAGGACACTTTTTCGACTGACCTTGATTGGGAGGCCATCTGCAGGATGGGGATGCTATGGTTAGTGATGAGGAGAAGAATGCTATGATGCGTCCCCATACCGGAGTAGAGATAGCAGACGCGGAGGCGGCAGCAGCAGAGGTCCATGGGGGTGATCCTGAGGAGGATGATGATCGGATGTACATGGATGTGGATGCCATACCTCCTCCATCACCACTGCATTCCACTGGAGCTGGCCCTTCTCAGGTTCCTTCCTACTCAGCTGGTTCTTCATACCCACTACCAGATGACGTGATGGGGCTGCTGCGTGAGATTCAGGAGGCCCAACGTGCTACTGATCAGTGGGTGACAGATCTGCCAGCTAGTCTCCTGGTGACCCAGACTCAGGTAGCCTGGCTTACGAGGGTGTGTGCTGAGGATTATGACTGAGATCGTGAGGCAGGCACTTCCTCCTCCAGCACCTCCAGCTCCATGATGCATTCATTTCTTTTTACTTGTACTATAGAGTAACTGTTTGGATTGTCGACCGTACTTTGATTAGGATATATTTTGTTTTTATTCTCATTCGATGTATACATGAAACTTGTTTCTTATCTTATATGTGCATTATTTTCTTTCTTAATTTTTGTCTCATACAATATAGGTGCTTATGGTGTGTTCTTATTATAGCTTTTAAGTTTATCCTAACTCAGTTTACAACTTTTTGTGAAAGTATACAGGTTTAATAGAAAGAGCCTGAGAGCTCTAATACCAAGTTGTCACACCCCAATTCTGAACCAACCAGAATGGTGTGATGAACCGTCTATGATCTAACGGTTCAACCAGGATCTCGAATAGGCCGTGTCTATTTGATTAAACCAGATACATCCACAACCATAATCAGAGTAAATAAACAATAGTGGAAGTCTTTAATATTAATGAACTGAGTATCTATCAGTGATAACATAAATAAATTATCCAATTATCTCCAAATGACTAAAGACATAAAATAAAATAAATTAATCAATCACATGTTTCGAATAATTCAACAACTAAATCTAATCGAAAACACATGAGTTGCACTCGCACGACAAATCATGCGACTCCATCATAGCTTCCATGTCCATCACAGCAACATGCCCATACATTGGGGCATTCATATAATCTTTTACAGTATGACCTGCATCATCAACTAAAAATATTCGACGTCGAAAGGGTGAGCACACATCATGGCTCAATGAGCAAACAAAACAATGCAACAAACATATGCATGCATTGAATTCATATCTTTGGTCATATGCATGCATTGAATTCATATCTTGAGTCTGGTTCATAAATTTGCAATGTGCAATAGAAAGGATAGGTGGCCACCGCACCTCTATACACGAGTGTGTGAAGCCGCCCAATGGATCAAACACCATTGCCGTCCCACATGCACCCATCATGGAATAGAGATAGAGCTAAAGTGCCCGGATCAAACACCGCATGATACTTCCCTTGATGCCTTACCCATACCAACACGTAAGTCCCTATTGGCGAGGGCTTGTAAACTGGGCTTAGAACTAATCAATCCTAATGTCAAACAGTGTATCCAAGGCCTCACCCCAGCATCCCTTAATACATCCATAGAGATAGAGCTAAGGCCCCCCGATAGAGTCAAAGACTACACGGTCTGAGACCACTTCCCCTGATGCCCTACGACGTAATAGTTCTGCTAAGGTAATGGCGATACAATGATGTTAGTGGACAAGACTTGAGTAGAGATAGAGCTAGAGTCTGGTGACTAGGATGAACCACAATGTCACGTCCTCCCCCTGATGCTCCACTTGCATCAAGTACACTAACCACACACATACATTCACATGCCTATTCCTAGCATCATCATCATCATCATGTTATAAATATATAGAATTAAATATGCATGAGCAGTAATAACAGGAATATTGTATGACATGTGAAATGCGCATTACAAGCATACAAGCATAGAGTCATTCATGGCATTGGACTCAATAAGTAAAAACAATTTATTATTAACCAATTAATTTAGGTCTTGTTCCCTCACCTTTGGTCGATGGTAGTTCCTCATTCAAGCTTTGTAAATCACTTTTAGACCACTTGGAAACCTAACAAATTTATAGATTTTAAATTAAAATTTATTTCCAACAATTCAAACTTTCAGAAATTGAGTGGTTGGAGGTGTGGCAGCACCCGTGTTCTCAGTTTCTACGACCACAGGGTGTATGGTCGCAAGATGTGGTCGCATACCATGCGACCACACATGCGACCACACCCTCCTTGGAACTTCCCGAGGGCATGTGGTTGCAATGTGTGGTCGCATATCATACGACCACACATGCGACCACACCCTTCCTGAACTTTCGAGGGTGTGTGGTCGAATATGTGTGTCTCGTGTGGTCGCATATCATGCGACCACACATGTGATTGTCGACTTTTCACTCCCAACTCCATTCCTTCATGTTTGGATCCCTTGGCTTATCTTCATGATCCTTCCTATGATTGTTCTATAGCTTAAAATTAGTATTTTTGCACAATCCATCATCCACATAGATTCCTTCCGTGGATCTCTTGGAATTTATCCATGGATTGATGATTGGGGTCTCACTTAAATCCTTATCTCCTTCATGATCTTTTCTAGACATTCAATTGACATGGGGAATGTTTTCATACCTTAAGCTTGTTGAAGATTCAGAGTTCTCTCTGAATTTTCTTCTCTTAATCTTCCTCTTCAATTTTCCTTCTCTTCCTCTTCTTTTCTTTCTCTCTCTTTCAGTTTGAGTTCTAAAAGAATGAAAGAGGCTAAGGGATGTCCTATATATTGAGGAAAACCTCCATATAAACCCTACTTAGATTAGGAAAGAACCCCCTTCAGATTAGGAAGGTTTCTTAATCACGATTTCTGACTTGGTTTGTGTAGACACAGGTGTAGAAAATGAATCCAAAAATGGATCTCTATGGGTCCCACTCGCTAAATCTGTCACACCCCAATTCTGCACCATTCAGAACAGTGTGATGAACCGCTAATAAACCAATGGTTCAACCAGGATCTCTAATAGGCTATGTTCATTAAAAATAAAACCATGTACATCTACAACCATAATCAGAATAAATACACAATAGCGGAAGTCTTATAGTAAATGAACTGAGGAATCTAATTGTGATAATCATAAATAAAGTTTCAAATTATGTTGTATCAACTGAGACATGAGTAAATAAAATATCAATTACATTTACTTAATAAATTCAAATGAAAAATCTAATCGAATACGCAAGAGTTGCACTCGCATGAGAACTCATGCGTATCCACTAAGTCTTTGGCTTCCATT
>CM053273.1:77553787-77605728 GCA_028583415.1 Protea cynaroides | reverse complement strand
AGTTCATCGACCCGGTTAAGTGCAGCATGGTTTGTTGGAACAGAGCCCGAGAGCTCGATACCAAGTTGGCACACCCCAGTCTGATCCAACCGGAATGGTGTGAGTGAACCGCCATTGAACCAACGGTTCACACCAGGATCTCGAATAGGCCGTGTCCACCCATACAAACCAATTACACATAACCACAATCAGAATATAAATATACAGCGGAAGAGTTTAAATAGAATGAACTGAGTATCTATTGATAATTTAAATAAATATCCCATTATTCAAATTCAAACATAAAATAATAATCTTTTACATCTCTTAATAACAAGCAAAAATAATTGAAATAAATAAATAAAACAAATCAAAGGTACACGCAGAAAGGGCACTCGCATGAAGCATCATGCTCGTCCTCCCCTGCTTGTACATCCAGAGCAGCTACACCACCGTACGCCGGAGCGTTCACATAGTCGTCACAGTGTATCCTGCATCAACATCTAAAAACAATGTATATACAAAGGGTGAGCACACAACATCTCGATAAGACAATCAGACCAGTTTCACAAGATTATGCATGAGTAACAATCATTTTATGCTTGTGGTCCGGTTTTAAGTTTACAATGTGTTATAAAAAGGTTTGGTGGCCCCGCACCTCTATACACGAGTGTGTGGCAACGCACAGTAGATCACACTACCACCACCCACATGCACCCATCATGGAATAGAGATAGAGCTAAGGTATACCCGCACCTCTCCTCGATACTCTACCCATACCGGTACCTAAGCCCCCTATCGGCGGGGCTCGCAAACCTGGGCTCGCAACTAACCAATCCTATATGTCAACAATGTATGCTCTATCCCAAGGCCGGCCGTCACGGCATAGAGATAGAGCTAGAGCGTGCAGGCCGGGTCGGAGACCACCATACCTCACCTCCCCCTGATACCCTATCCGCAACTAACCCACTAGGATAGAAACAATACGCAGGTAGACCCTATCCCAACATAACTCCCTACGGCATAGAGATAGAGCTAAAGCATCGTGGACAAGCCCCGGTGTCGACTCGGAATCCTCGGTACCACACAACGATGGCCGGGACAACATCAATATCGGAGACCACCGTACCACGATCTTCCCCCGATACCCCACCCGTACCAAGCATGTTAAGACGGAATACTACAAAAGTGCCGGTGTGAAGAGCGATCCCAGGCCCATGCCCCACTCCACACACCAACGAAAACAATCACATGCCTAACAATCACATCCTATGAATGCATGAACAATAATAATAACTGAAAGTAAAGGATGGCATGTGAATATGCACAAACATCACATCATAGATATTCAATGATTAACAACGATTTACTGTCCATTAATTATTAGGTTTAGGTCAGATTCCCTTACCTGACGCTCGCTCGATAACTTGCTCCACGTCGCAAGATCCAAACGATATGTCACAAAGTCCTACAATATTATTAGGGTTTCATTAAAATAACATTCTTAGAGTTTCATGTTGCAGAAGACCATACATGGGTTCTTCGACTGCCGTCGACCATCCTCCATGGATTTTCAGGGTTTCCTCTATCCATTCTAAGTCTAGGCTTTGAGTTAGAGTTATCCCCAACTCATTCAAGTCTCGTTTCGATGAATATCATCTCGAAACTCGAATCTAGGATTTGACGGCAACTTAGGGTTTATTGGCCAATTTAGGGTTTTAGATCAATACCTACTTTGCATGGTATTGATCCACCCACACAACTAACATAGGGTAAGAAGAGGGATTCAAACACTTACCGTTGAAAAGGCGTAGCGTGAGCTTCGTCAAACGGTAATGGCGGCTCCTTCTTCTTCTTCCTAGCTCCTTCTCCTTTTCCACCTCTTTCTCTTCTCTAGGGTTTGCGAGAGACAATGGAAAGGATTTGAGGAGGGTTAAGGGTGTATTTATAGGCTGAAAATAGGGTTTAGTAACCCTACTAGGATTAGGAAACTTCTAGGATTCGAAATCAGGAAAGCGGGACCCGCAGAGACCAATTTCCAAATTCTCGCACATAGCTGTGCAGGCCATACCGGTCGACCGGTACCATCATCCGGTACCATCAACCGGTATCTAAAATCAGGTATATTTGGTCGACTTTGGTCCGATTTTGTACCTGTTTGTTATCCGCTTGCCCCGTCTGGCTCGGTGATGATCGGGAGACCTGTCACGACACAAAACCAAGGTTTAGACCGGGTTTTAAGAGTGCGGGTCATACACGCAAGATCCAAACGGGAAGTCACAAAGTCCTACAATATTATTAGGGTTTCATTAGAGTAGCATCCTTAAGGTTTCACGTTGGTTGAATACCAACAAAGTCCAAAACCAGCCTTTCAGAGCTGACCGGTCACAACATACCGGTTGCAGCTCTGTGAGCAACCTAGCAACTGGTATGGTCGACCGGTATGTCTCCGGAAGACCATACACTTGGTTTTTTGACTGCCGTCGATCGATTACCTTGGATTTTCAGGGTTTCTCCTATCCATTCTAAGTCTAAGCTTTAAGTTAGAGTTATCCCCAACTCATTCGAGTCTAGTTTCGATGAATATCATCTCAGAACTCGAATCTAGGGTTTGACGGCAACTTAGGGTTTTAAGGTCCAGTTAGGGTTTTCGATCAATACCTACTTTGCATGGTATTGATCCACCCACACCACTATCCTAGAGTCATAGGGTAAAAATAATGGTTAAAACACTTACCGTTGAATAGCGTAGGGTGAGCTTCGTCGAACGGCAATGGCGGCACCTCCTTCTTCTTTTTAGCTCCTTCTCCTTTCCAACCTCTTTCTCTTCTTTAGGGTTTGTAAGAGACAATGGAAAGGATTTGAGGAGGTTTAATGGTGGTGTATTTATAGGCTAACATTAGGGTTTAGTAACCCTATTGAGATTAGGAAGGTTCAGGCATTAGGGTTTAGGAAAATGGGACCCACAGAGATCTAATTCTGGATCTCCGCACTCAGCTGCGCAGAGCTGACTGGTCGACCTGTACCAAGACCGGTACCATCGACCGGTCAATATAAAATGATGATTATTTGACCGTCTTTGATCCGATTTCGTACCTGTTTGTCATCCGCTCGTCCCGTCTGGCCCGGTGATGATCGAAAGACCTGCTACGACACAAAACCTAGGTTTAGACCGGGTTTACGGAGTGCGGGTCTTACAACTCCCCCACCCTTAAAAGAAATTTCGTCTTGAAATTTGCATGTAGGTCTCACAAATACCATGCAAAACAGGTATTGATCTAAAACTCTATTTTTACCGACAAACCCTAATTGAGTCAATAAACCCTAGATTCAAGTTCTAGGATGAGATCATCAAAACTAGGACTTGAATGGAGTTGGGAACAACTCTAACTCAGTATTCAGACCTAGAATATGTAGGAGAAACCCTAGGATCAATAGGGGATGATCGTCGGAAGTTGAGAAACCGAATGTATGGTCTTCCGGATACATACCGGTCGACCATACCGGTCGCACCCTATGCGACCAGTACTGCAACCGGTACCCTCCGGGGACTGGTCTGTGGGGACCGACTGACCATACCGGTCGCAGGTTTCCCCACAGTGTTGAGACAGGTACCTGCGATCGGTCAGCCTTGTGAGAAGTTTTGTGATCTCGTTGATTTTCTGACCAACGTAAAACTTAAAGAAAAACAATTCTAACTAAACCCTTAATATCGTGTAGGACCTTGTGATAGCACGTTTTGACTTTGCGATGGAGAGCGAGCTATCAAACAAGCGTCAGGTAAGGGAATCAGACCTAAACCCTAATAATTAATGAACAGTAAAACGTTGTTAATAATTCTGATTCTATGGTGTGATGTTTGTGCATACTCACATGTCATCTTTTATTTCCAGTTATTATTATTGTTCATGCATACTTGCTATGCTAGGTTGTGACTGTTAGGCATGTGATTGTTTTCGTTGGTGTGTGGAATGGAAAGGGCCTGGGGTCTAGGATCATTCCTCACACTAGCACCTTTCGTATCGTTCTATCTTAGCATTCTTAGTGCGGGTAGGGTATTAAGAGGAGGACATGACACTATGGTCTCCGACCTGGCTTCCAGACTCTAGCTCTATCTCTATGCCATAGGGAGCTACGCTGGGATAGGGCCTACTGTGATGACATATAGGATTGGTTAGTTGCGAGCCCAGTTTGCAAGCCCTTGCCAATAGGGGCTTACGTGTTGGTATGGGTAGAGCATCAGGGGAGGTGTTGGCGGTGTTGATCCAGACGCCTTAGCTCTATCTCTATTCCATGGTAGGTGTATATGGGACGGCAGTGGTGTGATCCACTGGGCGGCTTCAGACACTCATGTATAGAGGTCTGGTGGCTGCCAATCCTTTCTATAGCACATTGCAAACTTAAACCAGACCATAATATAATATGATTGTTACTCATGCATATAAATGTTACATTGTCTGATTGTCTTACTGAGCTAAGTTGTGAGCTCACGCTTGTGTACACACCATTTTTAGATGTTGATGCAGGTTATATGGTGGATGACTACATGAACGCGTCAGCGTACGGAGGCGTGGCTGCTTTGGACGTGCAAGCAGGAGAGGACGAGTATGACGCTTCATGCGAGTGCCCTTTCTGCGTGTATCTCTAGGATTTTTCTTTATTTGTTTCAGTTTTTTTGATTGACATTAAAGTGATGTAAAGATATTTATTTATGTTTGAGAATTTGGATAATTGAATATTTATTTAAATCTATCAATAGATGCTCAGTTCATTTTATTTAAAGACTTCCGCTGTATTTATTATATTCTGATTGTGGTTATGTGCAATGGTTTGTATGAGTGGAGACGGTCTTATTGAGATCCTGATGTGAACCGTTGGTTCAATGACGGTTCACTCACACTTCTGGTTCAGCCGGAATTAGGGTGTGACAAGATCTAAAGAAGAGAAAGAAGCTGAAGAAGGTTGAAGAGGAGTTTTTGTTGGAAGAAGAACACCATAGTTTGCGAACCAACTGTAAGTGTCTGTACCTCTCTCTAGGTTAAGTGTTGTTGATCATTGATCAATACCATGCAAGGCTAAGTATTGTTCTAAAATCCTAAATTATTGTTAAACTCTAATTCGGTTGATAAACCCTAGATTTGAATTCTAAACTAAGGTTTCTTAGAACGTAGGACTTGAATGGAAGATAAAACAAACCCTAAAATATTGCTCTGGCCTAGAATGCATAGGAGAGCCCTTGAAGACGAAGTTGGAAGATCAATGGAGACAAAGCACCAAGTTGCTGGTCTCACAGGGGCACACCGATCTACAATACCTGTCGCACCACATGCAACAGGTACAACGACCTGTATCTCTCAGGAACTGGCCAAGGGGGGACCAGTTGACCTTATCGGTCGCACCATCCCCACAGTGCTGCGACTGGTATGCACGGTATGGGGTGTTTTTGACCCCAGTTGGTTTTCGACCAACGTAAAACCTATGGAACTAATTCTAACTAAATCCTAACATCATGTAGGACCTTGTGATAGCGAGATTGGACTCTGTGATGCGGAGCAAGCTAGCAATCAAGCGTTAAGTAAGGGAATTAGACCTAAGTAATTAAATAATAACAGTAAAATATTGTTAATAATTATTGTTTCTATGGAGTGTTGCTTATGCATATTCACATGTCATCTTTACTTTCAGTTATTATATTTTTTCATGCATACTCCTTTTGCTAGGGATGTGATTGTTAGGCATGTGAATGTTTTCGTTGGTGTGTGGAATGTGAAGAGCTTGGGGTCTTGGATCATTCCTCACACTGACATCATTTCGTATTGCTACTATCTTAGCATGCTTGGTGAAGGTAGGGTATCAGGGGGAGGAAGTGGCATTGTGGTTTCTAGCCTGGCCACCAGACTCGAGCCCTATCTCTATGCCATAGGGAGCTGTGCTGGGATAGGGTATACTATGATGACATATAGGATTGGTTAGTAATAATCCAACTTACAAGCCCTCGCCAATAGAGGTGTAGGTATTGGTACGGTAGAGGGTATCAGGGGGAGGACGTGGGATAGAGGCACAACCTGCCTGTAAGACTCGCACTCTATGAACCCAATCTAAACCATTAATTTATGTCGTAACAGGTCTTCCAATCATCATCGGGCCAGATGGGGAGCGGGTGACAACCAAGTATGAAAAAAGACCTAAAAATGATATTGTTTCATTCTGGTCAATGGTACCGCTCGACCGGTATGTCTGCGCAGGCAGACTACTTAGATTCGAAAATAGATCTCTACGGGACCCACTTTCCAAATATTAAACCCTAGGACTTTCCTAACGTAAGGGGACTTCCTAAACTCAATCCTAGTCTATTTAAGGACCCCTAAATCTCCTTAAATCTCTTTCATTGATCCTCACAAACCCTAGAGAGGAGAAAAGAGATCGAAGGAGGAGAAAGAGCTAAGGAAGGAGGGAGAAGAGCCGCCGTTGCCATTGGACGAAGAACACACTATTGCGAACCAATGGTAAGTGCTTGAACCTTCCTCTAAGTTAAGCATTATAGAAGGTTAGTCATAAATGAATCAATACCATGCAAGGCAAGGTATTGATCTAAACCTTTGAATTTTCCGTCAAAACCTAATACAGTCGATAAACCCTAGATTCGAGTTCTAGGTTGAGGATCATCGAAACTAGGACTTGAATGGAGTATGAAACAACTATAACTCGTTGCTCAGACCGAGAATGTATAGGAGAAACCCTAGAATCAATAGGGGGTGACTGACGGAAGGCGAGAACCAAGCTTATGGTCTTCTAGAGGCACACCGGTCGACGATACTGTCGCACCCTATGTGATCGGTACTGCGACCGGTACCTCTCGGGGACCGGTCTGTGGGGACCGGTCGACCATACCGGTCACACCTTTCCCCATAGTGCCACGACTGGTACTGCGATCGATATTGTAAGACCCGTGTCAATCTAACCCGGTCTTACCACCTTGAACCAGGTTTACCCATCATGGTCGAGTCAAATGGACCAAGGGCGTGAAGGAGATCGAGATCCCAGGTATCAAATCGACCCAAAAACACTTAAAATAAGGGAAGGGTCGCATACCCAGCTAAGCAGGGTCGGACCTCCCAAAATAAAAAGTCAGACCCTCGGTTTTGGAGGGAGGGTCGGACAGCTTAAGACCCTAGGGTCGACGGGATCATCGACCCTCCCATCGACCCTCGGATTCTGCCGAATATAGAAATTAGGAAATTTCTATATTTTTCGATTGGGATTCTTTCCAAATCTCAGAGGGACTTATTTAGGATGTTCCTACTCTATTTAAAGGACTCCCTAAGCCACTTTCACTCCTTTCACAACCCTAATTGAATTGAGAGAAAGAGAGAAGGAAAAGAGGAAGAAGAAAGGCAAGGAAGAGAACCTAGCAAAAAGGAGAAGAGTTACAGAGAAAGATTGATCTTCTCAGGTATGGACACTAATTCCATGAGTTTCTACAGACCTTAGGATAGTTATTGGAGAGAGAGCGATCTCGAAGAAACCCAAACCATCCATCCATGGTTAGGTTTTCATGGAAAACCCTAGGAGAATGCATGAAAGCCATCTAGGAGGATGAATCATGGTTTCAGACCATGGAATGAGTGTTTAATGGAATGTGGGAACAAACCATAGGACCTCAAACACGAATAATAGATTAAAAAGTAGAAATTAGACCAGAGTGCACCGAGGGTCGCACCCAGGGTCGATGACCATCCGACCCTAGGTGTTTCTGACCATCGACCCTCAGCATTTGGGAAGTCCAGAAAGAAGGGTGGGTCGATAGACCCATCGACCCTAGTATCGACCCTAGCATCGACCCTCCGTTGACAGAATGGTTTTTAATTCCGAATAAATTCTAATTAAATTCTATCGATTTTGTTAGGTCTTCTAGCAATATAATAACATTTTAAAGGTGAATTTAAAGCTTGGAAAAGTATCTTATAGCAAGCTAAGGTGAGGAACCTTAACCCCAAACTAAATTGGTTAATAATAAACTGTTTTCTATTTCTTGAGTCCTATGCTATGTTTGATTCTATGCGAATATGTTTGTAATGTGCATACAGCATGCCATCCAATATTTCTATTATTTGTTCATGCATATTTACTTTATTGTTTATAACATGATGATGATGATGATAGGAATAGGCATGTGCTTGTATGTGTGTGGTTGATGTGCTTGATGCGAGCGAGTATCAGGGGCGGTGTGATGAGAATGTCAATAAACGTTAACCTTTGATGGGTCTCAGCACTTTAGCTCTATCTCTAACTCAAGTCTTGTGCATTGGCATCGTCGTATCGCCATTACTTTAGCAGAACTATTATGTCGTAGAGGGGAGGTGGTCTCGGTCCTTGTAGTCTCTGACTCTACCGGGGGGCCTTAGCTCTATCTCTATGGGCATTCTGAGGGATGCTAGGGTGAGGCCTTGGATACACTGTTTGGCATTAGGATTGGTTAGTTGCGAGCCCAGTTTGCAGCCCTCGCCAATAGAGGCTTACGTGTTGGTATGGCACTATATAGCAATAAACGTAACCTTTGTTATATAATGTTCATGATTGGGTGCATGTGAGTTGACGATAAACGTGATCTTTGGGTAACGTCACACACTCGTGTATAGAGGCGGAGTCAATAAACGTGACCTTTGGCTACCTCAACCTTTCTATAGCATACTGCAAACTTTAAACCGGACCAAAGATATAAATTGACTTTTTGCATGCATATGTATTGTTGCATTGTTTTGGCTACTCACTGAGCCGTGTTGTGTGCTAACCCCTCGACGTCGAATATTTTAGTTGATGATGCAGGTTATACCGTCGAAGACTACATGAATGCGTCTGCGTACGGGAATGTGGCAGCTATGGAAGTTGAAGCTGAAGTGGATACACACGACTCCTCTTGCGAGTGCAACTCGTGTGTATTTTATTAGATGTTTTATAGGTTTCTTTAATTGGATTTTATTCAGACATGTATTTGATATTTAATATTTATGTCTCAGTTGAATATGAATAATTTGCTATTAAATTATTAATATCATTTAGTTCTCAGTTCATTTTATTATAAGACTTCCACTATTGTGTATCTACTCTGATTATGACATGGATCTATGGAGGTTCAGTTAACGTGGGGATAGCCTATTTGAGATCCTGATTGAACCATTGGTTTATTAGCGGTTCATCACACCATTCTGGTTAGACCAAAATTGGGGTGTGATAGATATGCTTCTGTAGGAGTATTTTTAACCCAGTTGGTTTTTCGACCAACATAAACCCTAAGAAAAACTATTCTAATTCAACCCTAACATTGTGTATGACCTTGTGATAGTGAGTTTGGATTCTTTGACGTAGAGCAAGCTATCAAACAAGCGTCAAGTAAGGGGATCGAACCTAAACCCTAATAATTTAATAATAGTAAAACGTTGTTAATAATTATGATTCTATGGAATGGTGTTTATGCATACTCGCATGTTATCTTTATTTTTAATTATTATATTGTTCATACATACTTGCTATGCTAGGATGTGACTGTTAGGCATGCGATTGTTTTTGTTGGTATGTGGAATGGGAAGGGCTTGGGGTTTAGGATCATTCCTCACACTAGCACCTTTTCATATCGCTTATATCTTAGCATGCTTGGTGCGGATAGGGTATCAAGGGAAGGAAGTGGCACTGTGGTCTCCGGCCTGGCCACTAGACTCTAGCTCTATCTCTATGCTGTAGGGAGCTCTGTGGGATAGGGCCTACTGTGATGACATATAGGATTGGTTAGTTGCGAGTCCAGTTTGTAAACCCTCGCTAATATGGGCTTACGTGTTGGTATGGGTAGGGTATCAGGGGAAGTATTGGCGGTGTTTGATCTGGATGCTTGACCTCTATTTCTATTCCATGGTGGGTGCATGTGGGACGACAATGGTGTTTGATCCATTGGGTGGATTCACACACTCGTGTATAGAGGTGCGGTGGTTGCCAATCCTTTTTATAGCACATTGCAAACTTAAAATCAGACCATAATATGAATGTTACTCATGCATGATGTTTGTTACATTGTCTGATTTTCTTACTGATCTAAGTTGTGAGCTCACCCTTGTGTACACACTATTTTTAGATGTTGATGCAGGTTACACTGTGGAGGATTACATGGACGCTCCAGTATATGGAGGTGCTACTACCTTGGAAGTGCAAGCAGGGGAGGACGAGCATGACGCTTCATGCGAGTGCCCTTTTTGCGTGTACCTCTAGGATTTTACATTTATTTATTTTATTTATTTTCAATTGGATTTAAAAATGATGTAAGGATAATTATTTACGTTCTGGTGTTTTAAATTATTGGATATTTTATTTAAATTATCAATAGAGAACTCAGTTCATTTAATTTAAGACTTCTGCTGTATTTTATTATATTCAGATTATGGTTATGTGCAATGGTTTGTATGAGTGGACACGGTCTTATTGAGATCCTGGTGTGAACCATTGGTTCAGTGACAGTTCACTCACACTTCTGGTTCAACTGGAATTGGGGTGTGACACTGCCCACCAGACTCTAGCTCTATCTCTTTACCAGAATAAGTGATGTGAGGCGACAGCAGTGTGTGATCCGTTGGACGTGCTCACACTCTCGTGTATGGAGGTGTGGTGGCCGCCAAACCTTACCATAGCACTGTGTAAGTATACCAGACCAAATGTAAATGTTACTCATGCATATTGCTTGTTGCATTGTCTGATTATCTTACTGAGCTAAGTTGTGAGCTCACCCTTGTGTATACATTATTTTTAGATGTTGATACAGATTATACTATGGAAGACTACGTGGACGCTCCAGTATATGGAGGTATTGCTGCTTTGGATGTGCAAGCAGGAGAAGATGAGCATGACGCTTCATGCTAGTGCCCTTAATGCGTGTACCTCTAGGATGGTTTTAATATATTTTATTTTATTTCAGTTGGATTTTATAAACAATGTAAAGATATTTATTTACGTTTTGGTTTATTGAATAATTTGGATAATTTATTTAAGTATCAATAAAATACTCAGTTCATTTAATTAAGACTTCCACTATAACTATTTATATTTTGATTATAGTTATGTGCAATGGTTTGTGTAAGTGGATACGGTCTTATCGAGATTCTGGTGTGAATTGTTGGTTTAGTGGCTGTTCACTCACACTTCTGGTTTAGCGAGAATTGGGGTGTGACACCAGGGCTGCTGGGTAGGCTGGTAAGCACTCAACACTCCCATGTATTGAGGTGATAATCAGCCTCTGGGAGGTGTGGCTAGGCCTTACCTTAGTACAGTAAATATACATTACACATGACCTTTGTTGTGTGCATAATCTACTCATGTGTTTGCCTACTTATCTGTTTCTCATTGAGCTTAAATTAGAGAGCTCACCCTTGAGATTGCCACCCTTTTTAGTTGTAACTGCAGGTATTATGAACGCAGAACAGGATGATGTACTAGCTGAACCAAAGCACATGCAGGAGATGGAACGAGACGACGTTGAACCGATTACTAAGAAGAAAATGTGAAGATCTTGCAAGAGATGGAAGGCCACTCCAATTGGGAGCCATGATTTAGTTACTTTTGAATGCAATACTTTTAGTTATTAGTACCTAACTTTTAGTGGTGTTACTGCCCAACATATTAAGGGTGCACACCATCGCGTAAGTTGGACTGGCTTCCCTGTGACAGAATTTTGTGTGTAGAGAACTTCCAATTTCTATACTATCTTGCTAAGAGAAAGACTCTTTCTGACTATGATTGAAGAAAAGAAAGGCGCTTGGCATGCCGGTGATGTTGCTTCTTTTGGGCCCCTACCTCTATATTGGAAAATCCAGTAGCAACTTATCCAATAGTAGCAGCCACTTTAAATACCATTAATCCAACTGCAGATTCAAACCGACGAATAGAAGTTTTGCAGACTCATGCCTTAGCCACTTGGCTACGGTTCCCTATCAATTCCATGTCTTTCTCCCTTGTCCGACTTAGCGCCCGCGCATTTGTTGTTCTGGCGCTCGAGGCATATTTTTTGTCTAAGGCTGTTGCTTGTTGGGACATTTTCTTTCAAGCAAATTTCAAAAGCCATTACTATCTCGCCCATATAAATAAATATCCTATTCTCGTGCCAGGTGTCAGAGTTTACCTAGTACTTTCAGTTCCATATCTGGTTGACCGATACGAAACTATAAACAAATATGGCTGAAGATTTGAATAATTCTTAATGGTTTTATGCTAGTATTATAACCTTACAGTTAGAGCTCAATTTGTGTAGTATGTTTCTGCTAAGTATTTACTCTGTGACCGAGTTATGGGAATGGAATTTGTTGGTGTGTGTATCATGAGCGTTCATCCTGGGTGGACGATGATTAAAATGATCGGTGGTCCAGTCACCCACCAAAATTTTACATATTGTAAATTTGGGGTGTGACAGTCAGCCACTTGTAGGCGCACACGGCTATCACCTTTGAGATCGACTACACCTAGATCAGATTACAAAGATCTTCAGATGGCGACCATGGTCTGCCCAGAGCACCAATATCTTTGCATTCGCAGCACACAACCAGTTGGCAAAGTCAAACTGACTACAAGAATCTTAGAGTCATGATCAACACAATGTCCGATGATCCTCATCCAACGACTGAGAGCTTGCCTGCCCCTAACCAATCCCAACATATCAAGGATTGAGTTGTGGTCACTCACCAACTCTCCTTATGTGACCCACAATTCCAACCCATACAGTAGCTCATGACTCACGCGAAAGGGAAAAAAGTTCAGGATAAGGATGACTCTCATGTCAAGATTGCAATCATGCCAAATCCTTCAGGGACAAAACATAACTTCCACTACTCGAAGTCTCTTATATATAAGATGCAGAATCAGAACACGAGAATATATTGGTTTCTGACGATGCTTCTATTGATCTCGCCTGTGATCTCGCCTGTGACAGTGATTCTTTCCATCCAACAGTAGATTTTCTTCTCTTAGTAGGTTATAGTCAGAAAGAAGATTCTCCAGCTCCTTTAAAATAATTCCCTGACATAATTTCCACCAGGTCATCATCATATTGCATTACTCCATCAAACGAATCTTTGATTCGAGCAACATCCACGCTAAAAGTAGATCTTCCATTTGGTTTTTGATATACCCTTCTTCTATTTAAGAGACGGAACAACTCCACAATTAAAGGACACATCTCTCCATCACCGACTTTTCCGATATGCATAAAGCAACCATTCCATCCACCCATCCATTCATTTCTCCACATATGGTAACCTATCAATTCATTTTTCCACTTATGATAACATTTTTTCACTACCATGAGCTGGTTCACCTCACATACCCTACCACTCACAAGATACTTTTCCACTTCACTCATCGTACCACTCATAATATACCCTTCCACTTACCTTATTTCTTATCCCCTCCCACTTACCCTTTTTCCTATGAAAAGAAGATTCCTACCTTTAGCAAGAAGAGCTTAGTGTGCGTAAGAGCTCTTAGTTCCAAGAACAAGAAGTTTGTTTTTGTTTTAAGTTTTCTTTCCTTTTCATTCATTTGAGTATTTGCTTTAAGTGTAAAATTTGTAGGACTGTTTTCTTTCCTTATTTTCTTTCTTAAGCGAGTGTTTATGTGAGTATTGTGAGTGTTGTTAGTGTTTATATGTGTGCTCAAGAGTGATTAACTTTGTATAAAGTAAGAGATTGGGAGAATGATATCGTATCATTAATACAATCTGTATCATTAATACAAGAAGCATTTTCAGAAGATCCATAAGTTTGTTTACTCCTACATGTAAATCTGTTTTTATTATTCATCGTAACTGTTCATCGTTATCATTCACCGTTACAATTCATCATTACTATTCATTGTTACTATTCATCATCACTATTCATAGTCGTTATTATTCATGTTACTGTTCATTTTGTTTTTTTTTTTTAATGTTTGTTTTATGGTAATCTTCCATTTTACTTTTTTAAGCACTTTAATTTTTAAAATTGCTCTTAAGATCTTTATGAATAGATCTAAGATTTAAAAGTAATAGTTCAGATTTTGACTCGTTGCTCCGAGACTAGATCCAAGTCTAAACATGGTATCAGAGCCTAAGTGGTAGTAGAGAACGTGTCCTTCAGGAAAACACTAATGGCATTGTCACACTTGATGTAAGACCCGTATCAAACAAACCGGTCTTACCACCTTGTACCAGGTCTACCTATCATGGTCGAGCCAAATGGATCAAGTGTGTGAAGGAAATAACGAGACCAGGTATTAAACTGACCCAAAAATAGTATAATAGGGGGTAGGGTCGCATACCCAAATAGACAGGGTCAGACCTGCCTCATTAGGGAGTCAGACCCCTGAATTTTAGACCTAGGGTCGGACAATTTAGACCCTAGGGTCGACGGGATCTCCGACCCCCCCATCGACCCCCTCATCACTGACAGAAACCGTAAATAGGAAACTTTCCAAATTTCAAGGGGATTCTTTCCTAATCTCAATGGGACTTATTTTGGGAGGTTTTCCTCTATAAATAGGACGTCCCTTAGCCTTTTTTACTCCTTTTGAAACCCTAATTGAAAGATAAGAGAAGGTGAAGAGAAGGAAAGTTGGAGAAGAAGACTAAAGAGAAGAATTCAGAGAAACCCCTGAATCTCAGCGAACCTAAGGTATGGGTATGCTTCCATTAATAATTTAAGAACTTAGAATAGTTCATGAAGAGGGTATGATCTAGGAGAAACCCAAATCATCCATCCATGAGAAGATTTCAATGAAATCCATGGAGGGAATCATGGTAGGCAAAGTAAGGAAGTAACCTGGAGTTTTAAGCCATAGAACAAGCATAGAATGGACTGTAGAAGTAAGCCATAGGACCCAAACTTGAAAGATTAGATTGTAGAATGAAAAGGTCGACTCAAACCACATGGGGTCGCACGTAGGGTCGTTTAGGAATCGACCCTACCAGACCATAGGAACGACCCCCAGCTTTCGGGAAGTCCAGGGAAGCTGTGGTCGCACCTAGGGTCGATGGACCATCCGACCCTAGCATTGACCCTACACCCTAGGGTCACAGAAAACTGCTACCCTACCTGTGACCCGTCCTGCGACCTTCGCTTAACAGCAAGTCTAAAATTGTCGGAATGAATTCTAATTAAAATCTATCGACTTGTTAAGTTTTTCTATTGATATAAAAGTGATTCTTAAAGCTTGAAAGATGATCTACACTCAAGCAAAGGTGAGGGAACAAGACCTAAACTAATTGGCTAATAATAAACTATTTTATTTTCTTGAGTCCAATGCCATGACTGATTCTATGCGTGTATGCTTGTAATGTGCATTCAACATGTCATCCAATATTCCTGCTATTAATGTTCATGTATATTTAATTCTATTTTATTTATAACATGATGATGATGATGATGATGATGATGATGATGATGCTAGGAATAGGCATGTGAAAGTATGTGTGTGGTTAGTGTGCTTGATGCGAGTGGAGCATCAGATGGAGGACGTGACATTGTGGTTCAGCCTGGTCACCAGACTCTAGCTCTATCTCTACTTAAGTCTGCCCACTGACATCATCGTATCGCAATTACCTTAGCAGAACTATTACCTTAGCTCTATCTCTATGGACTTTTTGAGGGATGCTGGGGTGAGGCCTTGGATAAACTGTTTGACATTAGGATTGGTTAGTTGCGAGCCCAGTTTGCAACCCCTCGCCAGCAGGGGCTTACGTGTTGGTATGGGTAGAGTATCAGGGGAAGTGTGATGCGGTGTGGTCCTAAGCACTTTAGCTCTATCTCTATTCCATAGTGGGTGCATGTGGGATGACAATAAACATTAACCTTTGGGCGGCTTCACACACTCGTGTATAGAGGTGAGGCGGCCACCGAACCTTTCTATAGCACATTGCAAACTTATATACCAGACCACAGATATGAATTGAATGCATGCATATGTTTGTTGTATTGTTTTGTTTGCTCACTGAGCCGTGATGTGTGCTCACCCTTTCGACGTCGAATATTTTTAGTTGATGATGCAGGTATCACTGTGGAAGATTATATAAATGCTTCTGTATATGGGCACATGACTGCAATGGAGACTGAAGATATAGTGGAGACGCATGACCCCTCATGTGAGTGCAACTCATGCGTTTTTTATTAGATTTTTATTTGACCTATTAAGGAAATGTAATTTGATATTTTATTTACTTATGTCTCAGTTGATACAATATAATTTGATATTTTATTTATGATTATCACAGTTAGATTCCTCAGTTCATTTAATATTAAGACTTCCGTTATTGTGTATTTATTCTGATTATGGTTGTGGATGTGTATGGTTTAATTTAAAAGGACACAACCTATTAGAGATCCTGGTTGAACTATTGGTTATTAGCGGTTCATCACACCGTTCTGAATGATGCGGAATTGGGGTGTGACACTTGACCTCGAGTACCGATAGCCATTAAGAGAGAAAGGCATTAGGTAAGTTTCTGTGGAGGTGTACTATCACACCCCAATTTTTGGGTTAACTGGAGGTGTGCTTGAACCGTTAATGACCAACTCAGTACAACCCTAGGACCACAAAAAACGGTATACATCATAACCAACCACCAAATCCCAATCACATAACCATGATTCAAAGTATAACTAAATAGCAGTATTCCGTATCTTAAATGAAACTGAGTGTCTAAGGATAATTTAAATATGTAATATCCAAGGTTTCAACCCATCATTTTAAGACAAACTGATAATAATAACTCTTATCAATCAAATCAATATAACAAATCCCCAAATCTAAACTAAAATGAAAACCAAACTAAACTATGGCATTACGTCTAGTCATAAGCACAGTCATTGCACTCTCATTGCTCACCCTGTTCTTCCTCTTCAACTGCCTGAGTCTCCAAGTGAACTAGATCGAAAACCATTGGTGTGTTGCTAGAGTCAGTCGTAGTGCTCCCTACAGCATCAGCTAAAAGGAATACGATCGTAGGGTGAACTCCATAACTTGAGCTCAGTGAAAAACAGACAAGCAAGCAAGCAAGCAATAATGCATGATAAATAATTACATGCAAGGTTTGGTGTAATGTCTGCTATGTGCTATGCTAAGGCCCAACCATAGTCACCAAAGCTAACCATAACCTCTGCGCAAGAGAGAGAATAGACACTCATCCAGTCTGCTCCAGTAGCACCGGTGAAGCCACGCGTCTCCCACTACGGTAGTGATAGGGCAGTGGTCCGACCAACGATGCTTCAAAGAACATTGCTGACACCTCCCCCTCATCCCCCCATTGCATACCAGTACCTAACCCTTTATCGGCTCAAGTCACACACATGGGATAATGCTACTAACCAATCCTATATATCATCATATGCACTCCAACGATACCCCAACAGATATCCTAGACAGTCCGTCTACTGCCCCACCTAGACGCTGTCAATTTGCTAAGATATGAGGCAATGCATGGCAAGGTCTGGGTGGTGAGCTGGTTTAGTGATCGTTGACTCTTTCCCAACCTCCCACTTAGGCATAAGTCATCACACAATCACAGGTTCCATATAAAATGCAAATGCATGCAATATACAGATATTGGATGACATGTTATTCATTAAGAATGCAACATAGACAGGCAATTGATTAGAAACACTCCAAAAATAAGATCAGGGTCTCTCCCTCACCTGAAGTCTTGTTATTTCAATAGTCCATATATGAGGTTCATTCTTGTCTATGCTCGTGTTACGTAATTAAGTAAAGTAGAGATGTTACGAGATCCTTGATACATGGATCTTAGTCCTTTCAAAGGTCTTAAAAAGAGATGGGTCTGCGGTCTCCTCCTCAAAGACAAGGACCGTAAGAGACTCTCCCTTCAGTTCCTCCTTCAGGTAATCCATACTACTATACATTATATATGGTTGATGATCTCTCTATCATCCTTATAATCTATATATGCCATGCATGCACTAGTTTTACTTCAATTCATCTCTTTTTAACTTCTTACATGCAGTATGCTTAATTTTTTTCCCTTTCTCTTAATTCAATTCATCTTCTCGAGATTCCCCTTCCCCCTTCTTGTGAATCTTTTCAATTAAAAATATTTTTAATTTTGGATGAGGAATCTGTATTTTCCTATCATAGCTTAGACTTATGAATGATGAGGTGGCTTCTATAAGGGTAGTTTGTTTTTAGGATTGTTAGCATAGTCAAGAGGATAAAGCAAGAGCTCTCTAATGACCCTTTAATATTTACCATTAGTTAAAACACGGCCCAATGGTGGGCGCCAAACTATTGATGTTGTACGAGACCCACCTCCTTCCTAGGAGCACAAATGCTGCAAAAGGAAGAAAAGAGCTTGTGTGGGGGGTCGGGTTGCCTGGAAATCACTTTGACACTCAAGTCAATAAGAGATCAAGCAATTGTGAACTCGGTAGAAGAAGGGTTGAGTTCAAAGATAGAGAGTGGGGCTTAGGGATCTTTCTAGCCGTTGTTCCTCTTGATCTCACTTTTCAAAAACTAAATGCCCTACTATTTATCTTTGAACTCAGCCCATCTTCAACCGAGTTCACAACTGCTTGATCCCTTACTGACTTCAGTGTCAGAGTGGTTTTTGGTCCCCCCCCCCATACACACACAAGCTCTTTTCTTCCTTCTTCAGCATCTGTGCTCCTGGGAAAGAGGCGGGCGTTACAGGACATCAACAATAATGATTCTTATTAGATGTAAAATTTATTTTAGTTTCACGCAAGGGATATAGATGCGAAGTAAAAAAAATTTAGTTAAAACTAAATATGTAATGACTTGGAGTTAGTTGCATGGTTATGTCATAAAACAAAAGTTTAAAATTTTCACTTTCGTTCTCTTTAATTCCTCTTGCAACCAATCAGCCATGCAATTTGAGATTTCATTAGCGTCTGAAGCCTCTCCAATGCGTACAGGCAATGGAGGGATGGCAATGACCGTCAGATGACTGCCAAGTGCGAAGGCAGTTCCGACAGTAAAAAATGAGTATGAAACCTTTTGTGATGGTAGGTCATAAAACACGGTAGCAATTTTCATTTTTTAAACTCAAACCGAAGAAATGGAGTTCAAAGGAAGAATCGATTTTAGAAAAGAAGATTTTGAAGCTGTTGAGATTTGAGAAAAGAAGATTGAAAAAGATATAAGAGGAAGAATTGATTTACGATTTGTGAAAAGAAGTTTCAAAATTCAAATGGTCGTCTTTTCTAAAGCTGTGATTTGTAAAAAGAAGTTTCAAACCATCTCATTGCGATTTCAAGTTGTTGCGATTTGAGAAAAGAAATTTTCTCCGATTCTTTTCTACAAATGGTCATCTGCGAACGGTTGTCTTCTTCGGTTTCTCTCCAAATTGTCTTCGTGGAAGAGAGATCAGGTAAGTTAGGGCTTTTTCGTTCTTTTATTATTTATTTTTTTTGCAGAAAACCCTAGTCTAAGTTTGATTCTTTCTCTGTAATGGTTCTTATCTTCGATTCTTCCTCTTGTATTCTACAATGATGAAAAGAAAGATAATAAATACAAAAATAGGTAGAAAATATTTCTACATGAATCCTTTTGTTGACCTTCTACGATTTTGTTGTATTCTTCTTACCCTTTTTTTCTGCTACAATAATTTCTCCCACCTCCCCCCTTAGAATCCTAAAAGGCAACCACCCCCTGATGAACCTGAGTCGACACTGAGAGGGGGGTGAATCAGTGTACAAAATTCTTCTCTAATTTTATTCACTACTGCCCAGAGCTGATGGAAAACCAATTTATCACACACACACAAATGTATGCAAATCTATCTCGCTACCAACTCGGTGGCCAGGTCTTTCAGATTTGCACACCCATCCTGCAAACCATTCCACGCACTTCGCAATATATAAGAAAGTAAAACAATCAACATAGGGATATTACGTGGTTCACCACCACAGTATGTAATGGCCAGTCTATGGAGTAATGTCTAATGGGCTCCATATTTACTCAATACACTTCTTTTAGTCTTTTACAATACAAGGATGTTAACCCTATATTTTCTCAGCATAAAACTCAGAGGGCATAACAATGCCAAGAATCAGGTTATGACTGCTAGTATTCAGCACCCACTAAACACAATACAAAAGAATGATTTTGGGGGTTGTAGCAACCCTACAATGAAACCCACAGCTAATTAGGTATTCAACGATTTTTACCTATGCTAACATATAATATATTGAAAGCAATAAATAGATAGAGATTTGAGAAAATCTCACAACCAATGCTTTCGAATGGTTAGAAATATCTTTGGAGCTCCATACTGCTCTCAGAAACCTTCAATATCTTTCAATGATGGTAGACCTTGATTCACAAAGTATATCTTCCTCGCAGGGATCAATTCTCCTTCTCACAACTCCACAATCACCATTGATGTATAATAATGGCTCTATCAACCTCTCACAAGTATTCAAAACACCATTAATGAGCAATAGAGAGCTTGATTGGTGATTCCCAACACAAAAACCCTAGAATCCCCTCTTTCTACTTTTTTTTTTGGCTATTTTTGCTTTTTTCTTTCTTCCTAATCATGACTCCCAACATCACCCAACAAATAAAGGATCGAAAAATATGGAAAGTGCAACTTGGATCATTGGATTTGGAGCTTAGATGAAGAGTTATGGTGGTTTGAAGTTCGGCCAATGGGATATAAGGAAAAAGCATCTTTTGACCGAATACCGTACGCCTGCGATACACCATAGCCACGCCGCGCTGACATGGTAGGCGAGGTTTCGAGATGGGATTGACTGCACAGAGAATCAATAAATTTGGCCATCAGATCCATTAGAAAAATGTAGGTAACTATATTGACCGTCAGATCTGCATAAATTGATCAAGGAAAAATCAGAGATCACATGGGCCGATGGATCTGGATCTGCTTGTTTCCATATAATGAGAATGCCGCACGGAATCAATACTCCTCCTTTGTATAACAAGGATCATACTTTTATCTTGCAACTGACCAATGAGAGAATGCGTGGTGGAATCTTAACACATCGAGAGAGATACTCTTGAGCCTGCAACTCTATGAGACACCCGATGAAAATCTTTGAGACGTGGCTTAATCTGGGCCGCTTATGTTGGATCTTCTTCATTTTCCTTACTGAAAATACTCCTGGACAAATCCCAAAAGGACCTCTGGAACCAGATTTGTTATAAACAAACCCTGAGAAAGTGTTTTGGTCGAGAGGTGCTTCTCTCTAGGCCTTTCATCGAACACATGGCACTTTTCTCTTGGCCTTTTATCAAACACAAGGCAACAAGGGCATGCCATGCGTGCACAGGCTGCTGGCCTGCCGCTTATGGTAGGCTTGCATGCCATGCTGCTTGCAGCAGGCTTGCATGCCTTGCTACTTGCGGCCAGCATGCAAGCATGCTGGCCAAGCTGCTGTGGTTGGCTGCTGCTGCTGAAGTTGGTTGCTGCTAAGGTGCCACGGCCCTTGGCTAAGTTGGCTGCCATGGTGGCATGCCACCTCAGCACAGTGGGTCCCACCCACCATATTCTCTCTCCTCTTTCTCTCTCTTCATTCTCTCTCTCAACTTTCTCTCTCTTCATCCTCTTTCTTCTTTTTCATGCTTCAAAAGATGCCACAACTCCAGTATCTCTGCCACATCACTAGTATCTCTGCCACATCACTAGTGGGGCCTACAAATAGTCTCTCTCATTAAACTTAGTCTGTTTTGCCAACAATTACAATACAAAGTGCACCCCAACTTGACTCAAAATGTCTCCCACCTCCCCTGCTTTTGAAAATATTTCATCTTAATCAATTTGGTGATGGGATTCATCATCACTAATATTTATAGGATATAATACCCTTAAAATTATAAAAAAAAACTTTTTCAAAAATATATTATCTAATTTAAGAAAATAAAAATAAAAATAAAAACCCTACTTTTACAATGTCGGTCTGCATCACCGTCGCCGGCATCTGCAGAAGCTTCCTCACTCTCCCCGTTAGCCATGCAGGGAACCACTACTTTCCTCTTGTTGAGTCTTCGTCACCAGAAAATAGCTTCCCATCATAGGTGGTTGCGAAGAAACTTGATCATGTCTCATTCCCTATTGCAGCTACTGAATCGAATCCATCACCTACATGGACCCCTGTACAAACATCAGCATTGGCAACTACAAGGCCATTGTTGGCGGTAAGATCATCTACTGGGAAGCTGCCAAAGCCAAAAGCAAAGGATAATGCTAGGAACTTTCAGTCCTCATCAAGAAGAGCCTTACAAATATGAATTGGAAGAAGATCAACTCCTTCTTGTTTATTTGCAAGGGGTTCCGACTCTGCAAGAACTAAGGTAAATTTACAAACCCAGTAAGCTTTTCTCTGTATATACAAAAGTTGATTCTTGGAAACCCATTTAATTCATTTTCTTTTCCTCTGTTCAGCTTGTAGACGGTGACAACGAGTTTCAAAATCCAGAGGGACTAGCGCCCAACACTTTCTTTGAGATTTTTCTCTTCCCCTTCCCACTCCACATTAACTTCGGATCTCACAGAATGACCAATTTTCAAATGGTCTTCCTCTTCCATTACAATGTTGTATCTTGTAAAACAATTGGGAAAATAAAAAACCCAATTCTAAAACTAGAGGATGATGAACCAGAAGATGTGCAGGGTCTCATTTCTGTTTTTTTTTTCTTCTAGAGTCAAAAAAGATGCGCAGGGAGTTTCTATTTTTCTAGTTTTTTGTTGGTGGGTAGAGACAGAGGCAATGCAGAGACAATGAAGATCGACTAATAGAAGTGTTCAAAAATAATGGAAGAATTCCTCTTTTATTTTCTATTTTCTTAAATTAGACAATAGATTTTTGAAAAAGTTTTTTTTTATAATTTTGAGGATATTATTGTCTTAAAAACATTGGTGATGATGAATCTCATCACCAAATTAAATGGGAGGGAATATTTTCAAAAGCAGAGAAAATGAGAGACATTTTCAGTCATATTGGGGGAGGGGGGGGGGGGTGGTTGCCTTTTCGGATTCCTGGTGGGAAGGTGGGAGAAATTTTCCCTTGATTCTATATACTGCTTGCTTTTTTTTTTCTTTGATTATGACATTCTGAGTTCACTTCTTCTTCTTCTTCTAAGATTCTGATATCCTTCTTTTAACCATTTTTTCCCTTTCTTCTTCTTCTACGATTCTGAAACCATTCTATGCTGTTTTTTTTCTTCTTTTGTTTACTTCTATTTCTTCGATTATGACATTCTTCTTTCTTATAGTCTCTTGAATCTTTACATGCATATTTTTCTTGAATCCTCCTGTCGAGCTCTTGGAATCCACCACTAGTAATAATAGGAGGAATTCAATACACCTTTAAAATCTAGACATTCAGAAGGGGAAATGACATTTCCCTCAACCAAAATCATATTCTTTCTTAAAGAAACATGGCTTCCATCTCTAGTGGGCTGAGGATGATCATTTAATCCTATTTATTGATCATGAACACTATACATTGGAATCCTAATTAAATTAAAGCTCTATAAAATAGCAATGTTGTCTCAGATTAAATTGTTGCTAGTATTTTGGCCATGATTTTCATAGATCAACTTGGATTTGTGAAATGATCTTTGTTGGATAGGTATTCAATACCCTTTCCAAGGTTTAAAGTATCAGGATCACAGCTTTGTCATTAGGCTAATTTCAACTCTTGTCATGAGTATGCGCATTTATAAACTGGAAAATTTGAGATACACAACAATAAGATTAGGAACCCTGCCAGTTCTTGTAATCTCAAACAAGGTTCTATGGATTCTTCTCATCATTGTTCTTCATAATGGTACTTGGGCTGTTGGGGTTCTGGTTCCTTTTTGAATGGTATTCAATTGAAGAATGTAGTCATTTATGTAAGACCTGCACTCCCTGAACCCGATCTAAACCTTTAATTCATGTCGTAACAGGTTTTTCAATCATTACCGGGCCAGACGGGATGAGCGGATGACAACCAGGTACGAAAATGGACCTAAAATATAGGTCTATGGTACCGGTCGATGGTATCGATCGACCGGTATGTCTGCGCGGGTAGACTAGTGAGATCCAGAAATAGATCTCTGCAAGTCCCACTTTCCAAATCTCGAGCCTAAGGACTTTCCTAACATAAGGAAACTTCCTAAACTCTATCCTAGTCTATTTAAGGACCCTTAAACCTTCTTAGAACTCTTTCATTGATCCTCACAAACCCTAGAGAGGAGAAAGAGATCGAAGAAGGAAAAAGAGCTAAGGAAAGAGGGAGAGGAGCCACCGTTTTCCGTTGGACGAAGAACACCATAATTGCAAACCAACGGTAAGTGCTTGAACCATCCTCTAAGTTAAGCATTATAGATGATTAGTCATGAATTGATCAATACCATGCAAGGTGAGATATTGATCTAAAACCCTTAAATTTGTCGTCAAACCCTAATACAGTCGATGAACCTTAGATTCACATTCTAGGCTAAGGATCATCGAAACTAAGACTTGAATGGAACATGAAACAACTCTAACTCGTTGCTTTGGCCTAGAATGTATAGGAGAAATCCTAGAACCAATAAGAGGTGACCGACGAAAGGCAAACACCGAGTTGATGGTCTTCTAGAGGCATACCGATCGACCATACCGGTCGCACCATATGCGACCGGTACTGCGACTGGTACCTCTCGGAGGCTGGTCTATGGGGGACCGATTGACCATACCGATAGCACCTTTCCCCACAGTGCCGCAACCAGTGCTTGCGATCAGTACTTGCGATAGATAAGCACTGTGAGGGGTATATTTTGATCCATTTGGTTTTTTGACCAACGTAAACCGTAAGAAAGTAATTCTAATTCAACCCTAACATTGTGTAGAACCCTGTGTTAGCAAGTTTGGATTTGGTGACGCAGAGCAAGCTAGCAATCAAGCGTCAGCTAAGGGAATCAGACATAAACCCTAATAACTTAATAACAGTAAAACGTTGTTAATAATTATGATTCTGTGGAATAGTGTTTGTGCATACTCGCATGTCATCTTTACTTTCAGTTATTATATTGTTCATGCATACTCGCTATGCTAGGATGTAACTATTAAGCATGTGATTATTTTCGTTGGTGTGTGGAATGGGAAGGGCCTGGGGTCTGGGATCATTCCTCACACTAGCACATTTTTGTATCGCTTTTGTCTTAGCATGCTTAGTGTGGGTAGGGTATCAGAGGGAGGAAGTGGCACTGTGGTCTCCGGCCTGGCCACTAGACTCTAGTCCTATCTCTATGCCGTAGGGAGAGCTATGCTGGGATAGGGCCTACTATGATGACATATAGGATTGGTTAGTTGCGAGCCCAGTTTGCAAGCCCTCGCCGATAAGGGCTTACGTGTTGGTATGGGTAGGGCATCAAGGGAAGTGTTGGCGGTGTTTGATCCGGACACTTTAGCTCTATCTCTATCCCATGGTGGGTGCATGTGGGACGACAGTGGTGTTTGATCCATTGGACGGAATCACACACTCGTGTATAGAGTTACGATGGCTGCCAATCCTTTCTATAGCACATTGTAAACTTAAAATCAGACCATAATGTGAATGTTATTCATGCATGTTGTTTGTTGCATTATCTGATTTTCTTACTGAGCTAAGTTGTGAGCTCACCCTTGTGTACACACTATTTTTATATGCTGATGCAGGTTACACTGTGGAGGACTATGTGGATGCTCTAATATATGGAAGAGCTGCTGCCTTGGAAGTGCAAGCAGGGGAGGATGAGCATGACGCTTCATGTGAGTGCCCTTTCTGCGTGTACCTCTAGGATATTTGATTTGTTTATTTTATTTATTTTTAGTTGGATTTATAATTGATGTAAGGATAATTATTTACATTCTGGTGTTTTGAATAATTAGATAATTTATTTATCAATTGAAGTACTCAGTTCATTTAATTTAAGAGTTCCACTGTATTTAATTATATTTTGATTATGGTTATGTGCAATGGTTTGTATGATTAGACACGGTCTTATTGAGATCCTGGTGTGAACCATTGGTTCAGTGACAGTTTACTCACACTTCTGGTTCAGTAGGAATTGGGGTGTGACAACTTGGTATCAGAGCTCTTAGGCTCTGTCCAACAGACCATATTTGCACCTAACAGAGTCAATGAACTGAGATAGGAAGAATTTAAAAGTCTTAATGAAAACACACCTTAAGCACCTGTTTGATGCCTGTGACTAAATATGAAAGAGCATAATATACTATACTAAATGTGAAATTAATAAATAGTCATTCTCTAGATAGGAATCATAATGACAGGTGAGAAAATCATAAACTTCCTCCAAATTGAAAGGAAACTGTATCAAGAGTAGAATATAGAACATCCAAAGAGTAAAAGTTAATTGTGCTACAGGGTACAATCCACAAATCGGACAGTTACCTTGTTATAAAAGTCAATGTAATAGAGGAGAGAAAAAAATAAAGTGGTCCATCATGGGGTTGGGGGCATAGGAGGAATAGGGTCTGCAATGTCATAATCATGCTCATAAGGGACCCTGAGCCAGTGTACCTGCTCCTGCATGACTCTGAGGCTGCAAGAGAGGCGCCCTAGGTCACGGTTCATCTCGTGTTATGCATCCTGAATCTCCATAAACATACCCATCACGGTATCGGGAGGAGGCTGGGATGGTCACGCTACAGGTATGGGCTGCGGTTCTGGTGCAGGAACGTCCTCCATCTGATCATCACCATCCCCTATCTCTTCTGCAAAAGCTACATTGGCTGCTGCTGCTACTACCGCTACTGTTACCCTCCTAAGTGGATGAGGACGAGCCTTTAGCTCCTCATCACTGATCGGTAAGTTATCCATCTTCATCTGGACAATGGCATCCCAGTCAATGACTCATGTCATGGTGTCCTCAACCACAATCTCATCCCTCATGTCCACTCGAAGGCGCTGTAGGAGTGTAGTGATAGGCCAGCCATAAGGAAGGTTGCTTATCTGGTCGGGCATGGTAGCTTGACGCATGGTCCTGATGATAATGTAAGGAAGATAAACCCTCTCCCTAGTGCAAACATAAAAAGTCAGGTACTGGGTGAGCTGAGATAACTCACTGTAGTGGCCGTTCTGAGGAACAATGTCATGCTAGATAATGTGACAATATACTCGAGGAACAGGTCTCAAACTGGCAGCTTTCATGGGCGCCCCTAGGTTAAGGATCTGCTCTGAAACTTCCTGATGAAGATCATCAGTAAAGAAGCCCTTCATTTTGGGAGCACAGTAAACCAAATCACCATCATTAGGGATCCCCAAGAGATTAGCGAGCTGGTGAATGTCGAAGGATATAGGGACACCTTTGACAAAGCTGGTTAGGCAGAGGTCCCTACCATGGCCGAAGTCGTTAACATTCCCCTCGACCTCCAGGTTAGCATAGAAGTGCTTGACCAAGTTGGGTCAGGTAGTCACTGTGTAAGTGATAACGAGTAACCACCCAAGTGCACCAAAGGCTGCTTCAACATCGAATCGTTGTAGCTGCTTAGGTTTACACAGGGACCAGATTCTATGTTCTTCTCTTCGAACCATGGAAAACGGGTCTCCGCTGCCGCCGAACGAAACCACCGTTCATCAAACTGCAGAATCGACAGGTGAGGACGGTTCGTGCCAGGAGCATATGTATGCTTACCAGCACCTCGATGCTGAGACATTGTGAACTACAAAAATAGAACAAAACAATGAGATTTTGTTAAAATTTTCAAAATTTCGACAGCATAACGATAGTATTTAAAGAAAAAGCCTCGAACTCATCCAAAATCTGGAGGAGAGGACATATGTAACAATTTAGCAACATATGGAAACCAAACAATCATCAAACAAGCAAGAAATTTAACAATTACAAGAAAAAATCAATTTTTGACCAAAACCTAGGTCAAAAATCCAAAAATTTTGATTTTGAGAAAACCACATGGTGGAACCTCAAATAAGTTGAGGGTTTTTGTTCATAGAGGTCCCAAAACTATTTCTAAGCCGAAGGAAAAGAGTTCCTACGGTTAGAATCCTCTAAACCAAGAAAAACCTAGTTTTTGGGCAAGAAACCATGAAAAAACAATGTAATATAGAGAGAGGAAGGAATAACCTTACTTGGAGATGATGTTTAAGGTCTTAATTGGAAGAGAATCGCTCCTAAAGTCACCGATCGGACTGTAGCAACTCACCAAGTCCGAGAGGAATCGCCACCAGAGAATATGGAAAGAAGAAAGTGAGAAAAAGAGTCAAAATCGTGGTTAAAAAGGGTTTTAACCCATACCGGTCGACGGTTTGGGCTATACCGGTCGACCGGTACCTCTTGGTACCTGCGATCGGTACCTCTCAGCCACAGCATGGTGCTGACCGGTCGACCATACCGGTCACACCATACCTGTCACACCCCAATTCTGAACCAACCAGAATGGTGTGATGAACCATCAATAAACCAACGGTTCAACCAGGATCTCGTATAGGCTATGCCAACCATGTGTAAGCACCCCATTTTTGCCACCCTCGGCATAAGTGAACCAATATGGCAAGTTTTTGACCTTTAACCCAAAGATTTATGAATCTCCACTGATCCCCACAGTAGGGTCATGGGCTATTATCTACATGGATGCATAGGTCATAGAATTATCTTCGAAATGAGACCAGAATTGCTCAATTCTGATATCAAATGAAGAAGATATGACCATTTTAGTCGGATGATACATATAAGGGAGGTTTCTAAAATTATTATAAATAATAATAATCCCAGGGGCCTTCATGCAAATTATCCTAAGTCGGATTGCTTGAATTTCAAATCATCATATCTTGATCATCTGACATCGGATTCAGAATATTCCAAGACCATTATCCTTCATTGATGATGTTCTTTAAAGTGGACGTGAAAAATCTCGGGCAGAAGTCATCAGTGGGCCCCATGCGAGCTTTAATGCAAAATTATCGTTAGAACTTCAAAGCTTCATATCTTTTTCATTCTACGTCGGATTCAGATGATTCCAAGGCCATTATTCTTCATTTGTGATGTCCTACAAAGTGGACGTGGAAAATCTCGGGTAGAAGTCTCCGGAGGGTCCCATGCAAAATTACACATGGAAATGGTCATTTAATCTTCAAAAATTCATATTTTGGTCACTCCATATCCAAATCAGGTGATTTTAGTTTCATTATGTTCCATTTTTAGTACTCTACAAAGTGGACGTAAAGAATTTTCGACAGAAGTCCCCGAAGGATCCCATGCAGAAGGGTCAGCCAAATTATCGATAATGGGTCTGCTTAAACTTCAGAGATTCATAAGTTGCCCATTTTATTTCCAAATGAGGTGATTTAAGCTCCAATATTCCTCACTTTTAGTGTTCTACAAAGTGAACGTAAAAAAAATTGGAATAAAGGCTATCAAAAAATTCCGTGTGGGTCCCGACAGTGAAAATGGCCCATGAAATGATAGAGAGAAAACTCAATTAATTCCAATCAATCCAGTCAACTCAGCTCAACCCAAGCCAATCTTGGCCCAATCTAGTTAATTCAAGTCACTCTCAGATTAACCCAGCTCAGTTTAAGTCGGTCCAGCCCAGTCAACTTAAGTCAGACTAGTCTAGACTGAGCCGGCTCATCCATGTACAAAGTGCCATACATATATGTAATTATATAGAATATGTTATATACTATATATATTAATATGTATGTTATTACATGTTATTATGTATACTTTATGATGTATTATTGTATAAATGTCCATTATATGAGAGACTGACCAAGAAAGGAAAGAAATAAAAGAGAGAGGACGTGAGATTGAGAGGCAGTCTGAGTGAATAAGAGAAAGAGAGATTGTGGAGAAGAAAAAGGAAAGAAAAGAGAGAAAGGGGAGGGGACGTGAAAGAGAGAATCGGAGAGAGATTGAGGGGAATCCAAGAGAGATTGGGGAGAAGATAAAAAAGGAAAAGAAAAGAAAAAAAGGGAAGCAAATCCGAGAGAGGACGGAAAGAAGGAGAAGATCGGGGAAAGAGAGGGTGAGAATTCAAAAATAAAAAAAATAATAAAAAAAGAAAGAAAAGGAAAATCGGGGAGAGAGAGAGTCGAGAAGATAAGGAGAAAGAGAGGAGGGCGGTGGATTGGAGAGAGAAAAAAAATAAAAAAATCAGAATCGATAAGAGGGTAAGAGGGGGAGAACTGAGAAGAAAAAAAACAAAAAAAAGAGGAGAACCGAGAAGGAGGAGAGAGAGAGGGCGGTGAAGAGAAGGAATAAAAAATCAAAGAGGAGATCGAGAAGAGAGAGGGAAGAGAGAGACCAAATGGAGAAAAGGAGAGAGAGAGGGAGTGGAAGAATAAAAAAATAGAAAAAAAGGAAGAAAGGGGGGAAGACCGAGAAGAAGGAGGAGGTGGAGAGGAGAAGAAAAAGAAAAAAACAGAAAAGAAGGGGGAAAACCGAGAAGAAGGAGGAGGTGGAGAGGGAGGAAGAAAAGAAAAAAATAGAAAAAGAAGGGGGAAGACCGAGAAGAAGGAGGAGGAGGAGAGGAGAAGAAGAAAAAAACAAAAAAATCAGAAAAGGGAGAAAGAGAGCGAGAAGATGATGCCGGAGAGGGGGGAGAATCGAGAGGGAGCAGAACGAGAAGATGAAGAAGAGAAAGAAGGAGAAGGCAGTGGATCTGCAACAGGTAAACCACCGCCCCTTTTTTATTTTTATTTTCTTCTTCTTCATATCCTATTGCCTCAACCGAACAAACACCTGCCCACTCACCTTGCACATGTCCAAAACCATTCTACCCGCATCCACCTGTGCAGCCATCTGCATCACCCTCCTATGAACTACATCAGTTCTTCATCTCTCCACTGCTACACCTTATCCTCCTTCACACTTGCAGCCCATGCATCCACCAACTAACATTTATCATCACTGATTCACCTGTTCTTCAGTCAAGTTCCACCAAGAAAACCCATTGAGACACACCTGTCCACCCCACCTCACCACTAGCCACTCGCCATCACACCTGCACATGCCCTCATCTCTCTCACACATCTCCATTATCCCTTTCCCCGGTTATTCCTTGCAGCTATCCTTTAAAATCCCTCCCATGCAACCAAATCACCATACCCGTGGCCATCTTTTAATCCTCACTAAAGCCCTCCAATACAGCACATTCCTCCCATGCATGCAACTCAAACCCGATAAATCCTTATCAGGCCAGTTCACCATCTGATCAAGCTCCATGAAATCCTATCATTTGATCGAATCTGGCTGTCATTACCCTTGCTGAAACCTGCACCATCCGATCGTTCATATATGAGTTGAACTTTGATTGTTGTTGTCTTGGATATAATGTTTGACAATCATGGCTGTGTTAGGCATTGATGTTTGATAAAATTGGATGCTTGATCATGTTAGTATAGTGTTTAAACAAATTTGATCCTATTAATTTCAATATTGATCATGAATTTTGATATGGTTATGATCCTTTAGAGTTGATGAAAGTGATCCGTCTATGGCTGGAATAGATTGAGTCCAATCTTGAATTTAAGATGATATTATACATGAATCATTGGATGATAATTCTGATTTTTTATCATGAGATGATATTAAATCTGTGCCATTGAATGATTAAATCTGATCTAGATCATGTGATAAAATTCTTCCCATCGATCTCAATGTTTCAATGTAAATTTTGATATGGCCATTTGATGACATTGATAAAAATTATTGGCCCTTGATCTTGGAATTTTAAGTGAAATTTTTGGGCCATTGATTTTGGATTTTGATGATCGAATATGGACCATTGATCTCAGATGTATTGATGTATGAATCTAAATCATTGGATATTGATTATGAATGATTTGGAAGAATCCAAACGGTTAGATTATCATCATGTGCGATTTAAACCGTTGAATGATCATCATGAGTTAATTAGATGAATCTAAGCCGTTGATATTGGCCATTTTTGATGATTTCTGAGTCGTTGATCATGATGATCATGTTTTGATGAAATCCGACCATTAGATCCAAGATCTGATTTTGATGCATTAAGGAATTCACATTAGACCTCAACCATAGATCTAGAGAATCCCATCTGACACATTGAAATATACGTTGTTGGAAAAAACATGAGATGCCATGCTTTATTGTCATATTTGTCTGCCACATGCTTACTGTCATATTTAGATGCTTACTGCCATGTTTGGATGCATACTACCACTGCTATTGTTGGAATCTTTTCATTCGCCATATTTGTCTTGGAAAGAGATAAATTGAAAAATAGCAATTAGGGTAGAAAATCCTAAAAATGGAAAGAATAGCAATCAGGGTAGAAAACCCTAAAAATTGAAAAAAATAGCAATTAGGGTAGAAAACCCTAAAAATGAAAGGAAAATAGCAATTAGGGTAGAAAACCCTAAAATGGAAGGAAAATAGCAATTATGGTAGAAAACTCTAAAAATGGAAAGAATAGCAATCAGGGTAGAAAACCCTAAAAATTGAAAAAATAGCAATTAGGGTAGAAAACCTAAAAAATGGAAAGAAAATAACAATTAGGGTAGAAAACCTTAAAAAATGGAAAGAATACAGCAATTAGGGTAGAAAACCCTAAAATGGAAAGAAAATAGCAATTAGGGTAGAAAACCCTAAAAATGGAAAGAAAATAGCAATTAGGGTCTTGCCATGCTTAGAAGATAGCATACTAGATCATGCCATATAGGCTCTTGCCTTATTTGCAATACATGTCATATTTGAAAGATTTTTAACAATCTTACTATATGTGAATCTCTTGCCATAAATATTTTATGTACCATATTTAGATAGAATATTTTATTTTTGACAATAACTTATTTTATGCAACACCCTAATTGAACTGCCATACATGCATACTTCTAGAAGACAATCTAGGTGTGGGGACGTGCATTTAGGCACCCACATTCTTGGGAAAGGCATAATGGGAATAATAAAAATCTTAATAAAGAAAGAGAATGCTTTGCCAAATTTTTCAAAATTATAATTCAGGATGAAAAGGGTAATTTAGGATAATTTTACCCCTCGGCAAACCCTAAATCTAGAATAGGTTCTCAACCCTAAACTTATAATAGGTTCTAAACCCTAAACCTAGAATAGGTTCTCAATCCCAAACCTAGACCATTTTTTCACTTTATAACCTAGAACAGGTTATGTCCCAAACTACGCGGATTCTGATTCCTAGGTCAAACCCTAGGATACGTAGGCTATTTGGGAGAAACCCAAATTCAGATCCACACCTTAGTCTACTCGGACTATCCATAGATCCACTAGGATATTTATCCAAACCTTAGTCCACTCGGGCTATCCATAGATCCACTAGGATACTTGCCCACATTTTAACTTAAATAGGGTTATCCAATTTTGAACTACGCGTATTCTGATTCCTAGGTCAAACCCTAGGATACGTAGGCCATTTGGGAGAATCCCAAATTTGGATCCACATCTTAGTCCACTTGGACTATCCATAGATCCACTAGGATATTTATCCACATTTCAACCCACATAGGGTTATCCACATTTCAACCCAGATAGGGTTATCCATATTTTGACCCAAATAGGGTTATTCTTAGATCCACTAGGACTATCTATCAGTCCACATAGACTATCCAGATCCTAACCCATAGGATTTTTCAGCCTTTCAACCATAAACTTCAACTTGAACAAAGAACTTAATCATGCACAAGCATAAATCACAGCCATAAATTTTAATCACACCTGAACTACGATGGTGAACCTGATTTTTTGAATAATTCTATAATACGTAGGCAATCTGATGGATACAGAATCGGTTCAATGATATCAAACCACTTGGTTTGGCTTGGTTTAACAAATAGAGTCTAGCATAGGAAAGGTATAGAAGACTGATTTCGATCGGACGGTTTGGGTGCCTAACCCCTTCCCAAAACCGTAACATGAGGCATACCCAATCTCTGATGGACCAGAAATCCAATTTAAGGGTCATGAGTCAATCGAAGTCTTACCTTGGGGTGAGATTTCACATTTCTAAGGTCCTAGACCTAAATCTAGGTGGCGACTTCTAAAGATTTCCATCTTTGTCCTCACACCATGTTAAATCAAAACACATTCCACATTAATCAGAGATAATAAACTAAATAGTGGAAGTCTTATTAACAATGAAATGAGGTCTAATCATGATAAATAATTAATATTTCAGTTATCTCCAAGTAACCAAAACATAATTTAATACATATTACAAATATCCAAATACGAAAGTTAAACACTAAGCGTATCCATAGTTGAATCGCTCGCTTAACAAATCATAATAGTCCTTCACAGCTTACTCATCCATAGCCGCCACCTGTTTATATGTTGACATGTCGACATAATCTTCAACCGTAATACCTGCAACATCAGAAACTAAAAAGAATTCCACGCGGGAGGGTCAGCTCTCTAACTTGAGCTCAGTGAGTAAATAAAACAATGCAACAAACATATGCATGCATTTAATTCATATCTTTGGTCTGGTTTATAAGTTTGCAATGTGCAATAGAAAGGATTGGTGGCCGTCGCACCTCTATACACGAGTGTGTGCAGTCGCCCAATGGATCAAACACCATTTTCGCCCTACACGTACCCATCATGGAATAGAGATAGAGCTAAAGTGCTTGGATCAAACACCGCATAACACTTCCCTTGATGCCCTACCCATACCAACACATAAATCCCTATTGGCGAGGGCTTGCAAACTGGGCTCATAACTGACCAATCCTAATGTAAGACCTGCACTCCATGAACCCGATCTAAATCTTTCATTCATGTCGTAACAGGTCTTCCAATCATCACCGGGCCAGACGGGACGAGAATATGACAACCAGGTATGAAATCGAACCAATCGGACCAATTTAAGTATGAAATAATTCATACCGGTCGATGGTACCGGTCGATGGTCGATCGGTATGGCCTGCGCAGCATGGATCCAAAAGCGGATCTCTGCGGGACTCACTTTCCAAATTTCGAACCTAAGGATTTTCCTAATGTTAAGAGGCTTCCTATACCTAACCCTAGTCTATATAAGGACCCTTAAACCTCCTAAAACCTCTTCCATTGATCCTCACAAACCCTAGAGAGAAGAAAGAGGCTAAAGAAGGAGAAGAAGCTAGGAAGGAGAGGGAAAAGCCGCCATTACCGTTCGACGAAGAATACATTACCGCAAGTCAACGGTAAGTGCTTAAACCTTCCTCTACATTAAGTATTCTAGGATGGTTAGTTATAATTGGATCAATACCATGCAAAGCAGGTATTGATCTAAACCCTATTTTGCCGTCAAACCCTAATTTAGTCGATAAACCCTAGATTCAAGTTCTAGGTTGAGATCATCGAAACTAGGACTTGAATGGAGTTAGAAACAACTCTAACTCAATGCTTAGACCGAGGATGTGTAAGAGGAACCCTAGGATCAATAGAGGGTGACTGACAGAAGGCGAGAACCAAGTGTATGGTCTTCCAAAGACATACCGGTCGACCATATCGATCGCACTCTATGCGATCGTACTGCGACCGGTACCTCCTGGGGACTGGTCTATGGGGACCGATCGACCATACCGGTCGTAGGTTTCCCCACAGTGCTGCGATCGGTACTACGACCGATATGCTCTGTGAGTAGTATTTGTATCCCGTTGGCTTTTTGACCAACGTAAACCCTAAGAGAACTATTATAACTAAACCCTAATATCGTGTAGGACCTTGTGATAGCAAGTTTAGACCTTGTGACGCGGAGCAAGATATCAATCAAGCATCAGGTAAGGGAATCAGACCTAAACCCTAATAATTTAATAAACAGTAAATCGTTGTTAATAACCATGATTCTATGGTATGATGTTTGTGCATACTCGCATGTCATCTTTTACTTTCAGTTATTATTATTGTTCTTGTATACTCGCTATGCTAGGATTTGACTGTTAGGCACGTGATTGTTTTCGTTGGTATGTAGAATGGAAAGGACTTGAGGTCTGGGATCATTCCTTACACTAGCACCTTTTATATCGTTCTGTCTTAGCATGCTTGGTGCGGGTAGGGTATCAGGGGGAGGAAGTGGCAATGTGGTCTCCGGCCTGGCCACTAGACTCTAGCTCTATCTCTATGCCGTAGGGAGCTACACTGGGACAAGACCTACTGTGATGACATATAGGATTGGTTAGTTGCGAGTCTAGTTTACAAGCCCTCGCCAATAGGGGCTTACATGTTGGTATGGGTAGAGTATTAGGGGAGGTGTTGGTGGTGATTGATCCGGACGCCTTAGCCCTATCTCTATTCCATGGTAGGGAGCATGTGGGACAACAGCGGTGTTTGATCCATTGGGCTGCTTCACACACTCGTGTATAGAGGTGCGGTGGCTGCTAATCCTTTCTATAGCACATTGCAAACTTAAACTAGACCATAATGTGAATGTTACTCATGCATATGAATGTTGCATTGTCTAATTGTCTTACAGAGCTAAGTTGTGAGCTCATCCTTGTATATATACATGTTTTTAGATGTTGATGTAGGTTATACGGTGGAGGATTACGGGGTCGCTCCAGTGTATGGAGACGTGGCTGCTTTGGATATGCAAGCAGGAGAGGATGAGCATGACGCTTTATGCAAGTTCCCTTTCTGCGTGTATCTCTAGGATTTGATTTGTTTTAATTATTTTCTGTTGGAATACATTGATGTAAATATATTTACTTATGTTTTAGGAATTTAAATAATTAAATATTTTATTTAAATTTATCAATAGATTACTCAGTTCATTAAATTTAAGACTTTCACTGTATTTTATTATATTCTGATTATGGTTATGTGCAATGGTTTGTACGAGTGGACACGGTCTTATTGAGATCCTAGTGTGAACCGTTGGTTCAGTGACGGTTCACTCACACTTCTGGTTCAGTCGGAATTGGGGTGTGACACCTAATGCCAAACAATGTATCCAAGGCCTCATCCCAGCATCCCTCAATACATCCATAGAGATAGAGCTAAGGCCCCCCGGCAGAGTCAGAGACTACATGGTCCGAGACCACCTCCCCTGATGCCCTACGACATAATAGTTCTGCTAAGGTAATAGTGATATGACAATGTCGATGGACAAGATTTGAGTAGAGACAGAGCTAGAGTCTGGTGACCAGGATGAACCACAATGTCATGTCCTCCCCCTGATGCTCCACTCGCATCAAACACACTAACCACACACATACATTCACATGTTTATTCCTAGCATCATTATCATCATCATGTTATAAATAAATAAAATTAAATATCCATGAGCAGTAATAGCAGGAATATTGGATGACATGTGAAATGCACATTACGAGCATACAAGTATAGAATCAATCATGGCATTGGACTCAATAAGTAAAATAGCTTGTTATTAGACAATTATTTTAGGTCTTGTTCCCTCACCTTTGATCGATGTTTGTTCCTCTCCCAAGCTTTGAAAGTCACTTTGAATCTATTAGGAACCTAAACAATTAATTTATTTAAGTTAGGGTTCAATTTTACCAAGTTATAGTAGTCAAAAACCTTGTTTGGTCTCAAAATATGCTTGTTGTTGTCATGTGGTCACATGTGTGGTCGATCCTGTGGTTGCAATATATGCAACCACACACTGTGTGGTCAAACACTGTGGTCGTATTTTATGAGACCACACCTTTCATGAGAACTTCCCGAATAGCTGTGGTAGACGCTCTGGTCACCCTGTGGTCGACCACAGACTGCAACCACATGATGTTTGATCACTTTTTCATCTTTAATCTGAATTCTTCCTGAGTCGATTCCTCGGTTCATCACTTGGGTTCATCCTATGATTATTCTATGGCCATTATTTACAGTTTCTCATTAACTATTATCCCTAATCTATTTTCTCATGATTTTTCTTAGAAATTCCATAACCGAAATCGTTGCATTAGATTCAACACAACAACTTGATAAAAGGAACCTATCCTATCTGATCTAGCCTACAGAGTCAAGTCCATACCTTAAGCTTGTTGTAGGGAGATAGAACTTTTCTCTTCAAAACCTTATTCTCCAAGCTTCTTCTCTAAATCTCCTTCTTCCCTTTCTCTTCCTTTCTCTTTCTCTTTTAGTTTTAGGGTTTCAATTTGTGTTCTAAAAGAGTAAGAGAGGCTAAGGAACGTCCCTTATATAGAGGTAAAACCTCCATATAGAGTCCCACTTAGATTAGGAAAAAGTCCCCCTCAAATTAGGAATGTTTCCTAACACACAGAGTCTGTTTAACTTCGTGTAGTCACAGGGTGTGGTCGCAGAACCCGTCGACCACACACCTCAAAACTTGTGACCACACGTTCCAAGTTCCTATGGTCGCATTTTTCTGAGGTGTGGTCGACCACACCTGTTTAGGTATGTGACCACACACTCCTAAATAGATGATTTTGGGTTTAATTTCATACCTAACCTTGTGGTTTATTCATGCACTTGGTCCGCTTGATTCGACCATGATAGGAAGACCTGTCACGACACGAGAACGTAAGGTTAGACCGGGTTCGTAGCGTGCGGGTCTTATAACTCCACCACCCTTAAGAGAAATTTCGTCTTCAAAATTTGAACATACGGATCTTACAACTCCCCCATCCTTAAAAGAAATTTTGTCCTCGAAATTTGAATTTACTTCGGAGTCAATAGGTGGGAATAGTGTTTCTGCATTGCATCTTCCTTTTCCCATGTAATCTTCTCCACGTCTTGTCTTCACAAGGTTACCTTCATATAATAATTATCCGTGCTTTGGAGATGTTGTACCTTTCAATCAGTGAACTAGGCTGGTACCACTTCAATAGTTAAATCTTCTATCTAATCCAGTGGATCAGTGGTCAATACCTTTGATATGGATCTCCAACGTACTTCTTCAATAGAGACACGCAAAATACGTCATGCACACTAGACATGGACAGCGGTAACGTTAGTTGATATGCAACTTTTCTACGTCTCTTTAAAATTTTTATGAGGTCCCAAAACATATATAGGATACAACTTTCCCTTCTTGTCAAATCGTTTCAAACCATACATAAGTGATATCTTCAAGAACACTTTGTCACTTATGACGAACTCGAGGTCTTGGTGTCTCTTCTGACAAACTTGAGCTATCTTGGCCCTTTTCTTTAGTCTTGGCTACCACTCGACAGGTTTTTTCAACAGACTCAGGTCTTACAATTCCTTATTCTCCAACTTTGTTCTAAAATAAAGGAATTCAACATTTCTACCGTACCATGCTTCATAGGTGACATCTATATGGTAGCTTGATAGCAAATTCAATCCGTGGTAACTTTTCAACTCAAGCTCCTTAAAATCAATTTTACAAGCTCAAGGCATATCTCTTAAGATCTGTATAGTCCGCTCCAACTGTCCATCGGTTTAAGGTAAAATACGGTACTAAACATCAACTTCGTTCCCTTTGTTTTCTATATATTCTTCCAAAACTTCGAGATAAAGCATGAGCCTCTAACCGAAACTATGCTCTCAGGCATACCGTTCAATCTAGCAATATTATCCATATATAGCTTAGCTAGCCACTCCAAAGCATACTGTGGTCGTATAGCAATGGAATGAGCTTTCTTCATAAGGCGATCAACAATCACCTAAACTATGTCAATCAATCTAAGGGTCAGTGGCAAATCGGTGACATAGTTCATTGTAATGCAGTTTCACTTCCAGACTGCACTTCCAGACTGGTTCCAATAGTGGTTATAGTAAGCCATGTTAGTCTTTGTCTTTTAGCCTTTACTTGCTGATAATTCAGACACTAGAACACGCACTAAGCCATAGCTGTTATCATTCCTCCTCACCAGTACAATCTCTTCAGGTCATGATACATATTAGTACTCCAGGATGTCCTGAATATAGAGTACAGTGAGCTCTTATCATTATCCTCTTCATGATATCAGAGTCTTTACCTTCAGGTATTCAGAATCTACCTCTATATCTGAGTACCATCTCCGCATCCAAAGTAAGTTAGGGTTAGGTTTTTCTTTCTCTAAATCTTCTTGCACCATTCTTATATACGAATCTAACAAAATTGCTACTTTTACTTCATCCATCAATTCAGAGATGATCTTTAATGCCACAAGCGCAGTCGAGGAACTATTGCTCCATAAGTCATCCATAAGTTCTCGCTTAATTGGATCATCACGAGTTTCTATTATATGTTACTCTTCTTCCAATCTGAATTCGTTGCTATGAAACATAAGGCAGTATTTATACTGGGTCCTTCCTCGGACTTCATAATTCCCTTTTTGCTTAAGGCCTCAGCTACTACATTAGCCTTGCTCGAGTGACACTGAATATCACAGTCTTAATCCTTCAAGTGTTCTAACCATCTTCTCTGTCTCATGTTCAACTCTTTCTGGTGAAGAGATAAATAAAACTCTTGTGTTCCCATTTAATCTAAAATTCTTCTCCGTATAGATAATGTCTCCAAGTCTTGATTGCATAATTCATCACCGATAATTCCAAGTCATGAGTAGGGTAACTCTTCTCATGCTCCTTCAGTTTTCTTGAAGCATATGCAATCGCTTATTTACCTTGCATCAACCCGCATCCTAGATCTAATCCGAAAGCTTCGATGTATAGGGTAAAAGGTTCGCTTGGTACCAGAATGATCAAGATGGGAGCTGATATCAACCTTGTTTTTAGAGTTTGGAAACATTCTTCACACTTGTCAGTCCAAATAAACTCCTCTCCCTTACTAGTTATCTTGGTAAGAGATTTTGCGATATTAAAGTGGTCCTCCACAATTCATCTATAATAACCAGCAAAACCCAAGAAACTTCTGATCTTCGCAATTCTTTAGGTGTTTCTCACCATATGATTACTTCTGTCTTAATAGGGTCCACTTTAATCCCTTTTTATGATGCTACGTGATCTAAGAAGATCACTTTGTTTAATCAGGTCTCATATTTCTTGGACTTGGCATAAAGCTTCTCCCTTCTCAACTGTTGTGAAGCTGATCTAAAATTCGTTATAGGACTTTCTTCGTCTTTGGAATAAACCAATATATAGTTTATGAAACTATGATCGATGTGTCCAACATATCATGAAACACCCGGTTCATAAGCTCCATAAAATATGCTGGAGTACTAGTAAATCCCAATGATATACCTAGGAACTCATAATGCTCATTCCTGGTTTTAAAAACTATCTTCGGAATATCACTGTCCAAATTCTTCAGCCGATGATATCTTAACCGAAGATCAATCTTAGAAAATACCTTTTCTCCTTGTAACTGTTTAAACAAGTCATCAATCTGAGGTAGTAGATATCGATTCTTGATCATGAGCTTGTTTAGTTCTCGGTAGTCTATTCATAATCTGACACTGCCGTCCTTCTTCTTCACGAATTGCATTGGCGCTCCCTATGAAGCAATACTTAGCCAATTAGAACTCTTGTCTAATAACTCCCGTAGTTGAGTCTCAATCCCTTCAACTCCATAGGAGCTACTCTATAGGTGCCTTTGACAAAGGTATAGTCCTTCATAACAAGTCGATGACGAACTCGGTCACACGATCATATGGTAACCGAGGTAAGTCTCCTAAAAACACATCAGGAAATTTATGCATCACATCAATATCTTCCATCTGTGGTGCTTCTTTGGTAACGTATACCACAGATACCATATATCCAACTCCTTTCTCTTCAAAACATCTCTTTGCCTTTAGCATAGAGAGGATTAACTTTCATTTCTTAGGCAACATGCTTCCAATAAAACTAAATTATATGTCGTCCTTATTCTTGAATGATAACCTCTTCTATGGACATAACAACTTTGTAGAATGTTGAGACAACCAGTCTATTCACAAGATGACGTCAAAGTCTGCCATCTCAAGTCGATTTAGGTTGCATCCAAATTATGTCCGTTCATATGATTTAAACATTGTTCATAATACTCATCTAATACAACATCTAGTCCAAAAGGGCTTGAACTAGCAAATTATGGTGTAAAGGTCTTAAGAGCACATCTAGCTCCTTAATCTGTTATAGTTTTTCAAAAACTAACGCCAATATTCTCATATCCCAAAAAGCTCATTAGCTTACACCTTCTTTATCATTGTTGTTCTACCCTGATCTCTCTATCATATACCTCAAAAAATATCTTGTGATTGTTACTTACTTTCTTGCTCATGCACTCTTTTATAGACATGACTCATATCCATTTATCTAGCAATCTTGAAATAGATTCTCTATTACTTCGTCTGAGATTTCCTTGGTTATAGAATCTAATCTAAATTTAATCATCTTCCTTTAATAATTCCCTTATCACTAAACATCTTTATTAACAAAGGTCAGGGAATGTATGAATCAGAATATTTATCCAAAAGCAATTCGTTTCCTTCTTTCAATTTCAGTATGATAATGAACACTTGTTTTATCTAGTGAACGTAGGTTTAAAGAAATAGGAGTAAATCTATGGTAATCCAACCGACATCAAAAGGTCGTTAAGTTACACGGTGATCCAAAAATATAGAAATAGAGGTTTTATAGTTCTTAACCTCATGGTTACCGGTTCTATTGAGTATATAATGCCATTGATCAAGGCATTATAGGAGTAAATCTGAAGAAAGTTTTGGTACATCAATAAATTAATTATAAATAAAAAAGATGTACACTCAACATGATTAAACATTTAACTGTTCATTCAGTTCAAATCTCTGTTTATGTTATCGATCATGAGAGTGGCTTAGATTGGTATAATCAGGACTAATACTAAAGAAACAATATCTATAACTCCAATTGACGGGTTGAATTAGAAGATATCCTATCAAGACACGAGAATTTAAAATTAGATTTGTGCATCCTCTAAAATCATAAGAGTAAGTCAATAATGCACTGCATCCTATATAAACCTATCTAGTTATATGACCATAATAGATTTGATCCTTTGCTAAAAATGTTTGAGGCTTCATCTTCATAAAATATTCATTAACCCTTGTTAGATCATTCTGCCATGATGTAGCTATCCCATACATCGGTGGCTAATAAAGATAACCACCTTGATACACTACTTGTTGTACACCAAGCTTCTACATTGGGATGTGCATTACTAGGACCTACGGTATGGTAGGCACTGTATTACGACTAACATGTGCTGGGGGTATAATGTTACTACCAACCAGTATTGTACTTGGTTTAATCCGGAGGTGTTGGTGTAGCATTGGCAACTTAGGTAGTGATTCACATAGAAATTTGCATAATCGGTATCATCTGTTGTTGCGTTTGCATTTTGTCTAACCAAATTGTTACAACCGTGGCCAAAGCATTTGGTGGTCCAAGTAGATTAGTTAAAGTGGCCTAGTTGTTCATCCCCTTTGATTTGCTCCAATTTGATTATTATTATTTAGCATCTGCTTAAAGGAGTTTTCATTACCCGTTCTCGACCCAGATAGGGGTCAAGTTGCAACCTCTTCTTAATGCTCAGTGGGCAATGGATCAGCGTGTGATGGATCTCACTTTGAGTCTCCACGTCACCCAGGAGTATAGCTTTATCTTCTTTTATAGTTACTCTCAATTTTTGGTCTATAGCTATTATTCTCCTATCTCTATTGCATTCAGCCCGAGATCTTTCCCTTTACCTTTGCAAGGATTTAGGCATTACTAGCCATTTTCTTTCTTTCCCAATCATACATCGAGTTTCACATCTTGTGAGTATCAACTTGGTATTCTAATTTTCTGCTTTATAGATGCTTCCTTCTTGTTACTGTACTATATCCTTGTATACTTAGGCAACTATCCTACTTCTAGATCGTACCATATGTTATTTATTTATTGGGATACATTTAGATTCTCTTTTCCTTCAGTCTATATATACATATGGTTCCACCTCTTATATGTACATTATTGTCTTGTTTAAGTTCTGTCTCAACCAACACAGGTGCTTATGGTGTATTTGTATTAAAGCTTTTAATTTATCCTAACTCAGTTCATAGACACTAGTGGAAGTATTCAAGTTTGATGGGCAAGGCCTGAGGGCTCTGATACCAAGTTGCCACACCCCAATTCTGAACCAACCAGAATGGTGTGATGAACCGTCAATAAACCAATGGTTTAATCAGGATCTCGTATAGGCTATGTCAACCATGTTAAATCCAAACACATTCCACATTAATCAGAGATAATAAACTAAATAGCGAAAGACTTATTAATAATGAACTGAGGTCTAATCATGATAAATAATTAATATTCCAGTTATCTCCAAGTAACCAAAACATAATTTAATACATATTATAAATATCCAATACGAAAGTTAAACACTAAGCGTATCCAATTGAAACGCTCGCTTAACAATTTATAATAGTCCTCCATAGCTTGCTCATCCATAGCCACCACCTGTTCATATGTTGATGTGTCGACATAATTTTCAACCGTAATACCTGCGACATCAGAAACTAAAAAGAATTGCGCATGCGAGGCTCAGCTCTCCAACTTGAGCTCAGTGAGTAAACAAAACAATGCAACAAACATATGCATGCATTCAATTCATATCTTGGTCTGGTTTATAAGTTTACAATGTACAATAGAAAGGATTGGTGGCTGTCGCACCTCTATACACGAGTGTGTAAAGTCGCCCAATAGATTAAACACCATTGTCGTCCCACATGCACCCATCATGGAATAGAGATAGAGCTAAAGTACCCGGATCAAACACTGCATAATACTTCCTCAGATGCCCTACCCATACCAACACGTAAGCCCCTATTGACGAGGGCTTGCAAACAGGACTCGCAACTAACCAATCCTAATGCTAAATAGTGTATCGAAGGCCTCACCCCAGCATCCATCAATACGTCCATAGAGATAGAGCTAAGCCCCCACACAGAGTCAGAAACTACATGGTTCGAGACTACCTCCCCTGATGCCCTACGACGTAATAGTTCTGCTAAGGTAATGGCGATACGACGATGTATGTCACACCCCAGTTCTGCACCAACCAGAATGGTGTGATGAACCATCTATGATCCAACGGTTCGACTAGGATCTCGAATAGGTTGTGTCCTTTTTGCTTAAACCATACACATCCACAACCATAATCAGAGTAAATAAACAATAGCGAAAGTCTTTAATATTAATGAACTGAGCATCTAACAGTGATAACATAAATAAATTATCCAATTATCTCCAAATGACTAAGACATAAAATAAAATAAATAAATCAATTACATGTTCTTAATAATCCAACAAATAAGCCTAATCAAAGATGCATGAGTTGCACTCGTACGACGAATCATGCGACTCCATCGTAGCTTCTGCATCCATCGCCGCAACATGCCCATACATCGGAGCATTCACATAATATTCTACAGTAGAACCTGCATCATCAACTAAAAATATTCGACGTCGAAAGGGTGAGCACACATCATGGCTCAGTAAGCAAACAAAACAATGCAACAAACATATGCATGCATTCAATTCATATCATTGGTCAGGTTCATAAGTTTGTAATGTACAATAGAAAGGAGAGGTGGCCACCGCACCTCTATACACGAGTGTGTGAAGCTGCCCAATGGATCAAACACCATTGCCATCGTACGTGCACCCATCATGGAATAGAGATAGAGCTAAAGTGCCTGGATCAAACACCGCATGACACTTCCCCTGATGCCCTACCCATATCAATACGTAAGCTCCTATTGGCAAGGGCTTGCAAAATAGGCTCGCAACTAACCAAACCTAATGTCAAACAGTGTATCCAAGGCCTCACCCTAGCATCCCTCAATACGTCCATAGAGATAGAGCTAAGGCCCCCCGACAGAGTCAAAAACTACACAGTCTGAGACCACCTCCCTTGATGCACTACGATGATGTCAGTGAACAAGACTTGAGTAGAGATAAAGCTAGAGTCTGGTGACCAGGATGAACCACAGTGTCATGTCCTCCCCCTGATGCCCCACTCACATCAAGTACACTAACCACACATAAACATTCACATGCCTATTCCTAACATCATCATCATCATCATGTTATAAATAAACTGAATTAAATATGCATGAATAGTAATAACAAGAATATTGGATGACATGTGAGATGCACATTACAAGCATACACGTATAGAATCAATCATGGCATTGGTCTCAATAAATAAAAATAGTTTATTATTTAGCCAATTAGTTTAGGTTTTGTTCTCTCACCTTTAATTGATAGTAGATCCTCGTTCAAGATTTGTAATTTACTCTTAAACCACTTGAAAACCTAATAAATTTATAGATTTTTAATTAAAATTAATTCCCATGTATTTAGACTAATAGAAACTGAGGGGTCGCAGGTGTGGCAGCCCCTGTGGTCTCAGTTTCTACGACCACAGGGCGTGGGGTCGCAGGGTGTGGTCGGACATACTCTGACCATACGTGCTTCCACACCCTCCCTGGAACATCCCGAGGGCATGCGGTCGGACATGTGTGTCTCGTGTGATCGCACATCATGCGACCACACGTGTGTTGGTCGACCTTTCACTCTTAATTCCCAATCCTCCATGTTTGGATTCCTTTGGCTTATCATCATGGTCCTTCCTACAATTATTCTATGGCTTAAAACTAATATTTTATATACCATCCATTGTCCACATAATTTTCTCCATGGATTCTTTTGGAATTTGTTCATGGATGGATGGTTTGAGTTTCTCCTAAATCCTATCTTCTTCATAAACTATATGGTTTGAGTTTCTCCTAAATCCTATCTTCTTCATAAACTATTCTAGGCTCTCAATTTATCATGGGGAATATGTTCATACCTTAAGCTTGCTGAAGATTCAGAGTTTTCTCTGAATTTTCTTCCTCCTTAGTCTTCCTCTTCAATTCTCCTTCTCTTCCTTCTCTTCTCTTTCTCTCATTTTCAATTAGAGTTCTAAAGGTGTGAAAGAGGCTAAGGGACATCCTATTTATAGAGAAAAACCCTCCATAATATACCCTAATGAGTTTAGGAAAGACCCCCTTTCGAATTAGGAAGGCTTCCTAATTTTTAGTTCTGACTGGGTTCCATGTGGTCGAAGGTGGGGTCGCAGAATCCATCGACCACACCTTCTAAAATGTCCAACCACACGACCAAAATTCATGTTGTTGGACTATTTTGAGGGGTGGTCGGTCACACCTGTTTAGGAATGCGACCACACGCTCATAATTGACTATTTTTGGGTTGATTTCATACCTGGTCTTGTGGTTTCTTCACGTACTTGGTTCACTTGGCTCGACCATGATAGGTAGACCTGATACAAGGTGGTATGATTGGTTAGTTTTTTACGGGTCTTACAACTCCCCCCCCCCCTCTTATTAGAAATTTCATCCTCAAAATTTGCACATACCTTCCGAGTCGAAAAGGTGCGGATATTGCTTTTGCATAGCATTCTCTTATTCCCATGTGTTCTCTTCTATATCTTGGCTTTTCCAAATAACCTTAACACAATAAATGTCACGGTTGCATAGACGTTGAACCTCTTGGCTAGTGATTTCAGGTGGTGCTACTTCGAATGTCAAATCATCAGTTAGACTCGATGGATCTGCTGTTATAACGTGTGTTGGATCTTTGACGTACTTCTTCAGTAGTGAGATATGAAATACATCATGCACACTTGACATAGATGGGGGTAGTGCTAACTGATACGCTACTTTTCCACATTTAACGAGAATCTCATATGGCCCGACATATCTTGGACTTAGCTTCCCTTTCTGTCTGAATCGTTTTAAACCCCGCATAGGTAATACTTTCAAGAATACCTTATCACCTACGACGAATTCAAGGTCTCGACATTGAGTATTTGCATATTGTTTCTGACAATTCTGAGTTGTTATAACTCTTTCCTTGATAATGTCGACTACTCGACTCGTCTCTTCGATAAATTCTGGTCCAACGATGCTATATTCTCCAACTTCATTCCAAAACAGAGGAGTTCGACACTTCCTTCCATACAGTGCTTCATAGGGTGACATCTGTATAGTAGCCTGATAGTTGTTGTTATAGGCGAACTCGATCAATGATAATTTCTCATCCCATGATCCTTTAAAATCAGTTACACAGGCTCGAAGCATGTCTTCTAAAATCTGAATGGTATGCTCCAACTGTCCGTCTATCTGAGGATGGAATGCAGTACTGAACTTCAATGTTGTACCTATAGCCTTTTGCAATCCTTTCCAAAACTTTGAAGTAAAGTTTGGGTCTCTATCGGATACAATGCTTTCAGGTACACCATGTAATCTGACAATGTTATCCACATATAGCTTGGCTAACCTCTCCAGGGTATACTGTGGTCATAAAACTATAAAGCAAGCTGTCTTAGTTAGACGATCTACAATCACCAGACCACGTCAACTACTCGAGGAGTCAATGGTAACCCGGTGACGAAGTCCATAGTGATGTAGTCCCATTTCCATGCTGGTTCTGGCAGCGGCTGCAACAGTCCTGTAGGTCTTTGTCGTTCAGCCTTCACCCTCTGGCAATTTAGGCATTGAGACACAAATTTAGCTACATCTACTTTCATTCCTCTCTACAAATATAATTTCTTCAAATCATGATACATCTTTGTACTTCCAGGATGTACTGAATAAGCGGTGATGTGAGCTTCCTTCATTAGTCGGTGTCTAATGTCCAAATTTTCTATTTCAGGAACACATACTCTTCCTTTGTACTTCAGTACCTTTTCATCGTCCAAGGTGAACTCAGGAGTCGTCCTACCTTTTTCGATGTCTTCTTGTACCGTTCTCAGATAAGGGTCTGGTTTAATAGTTGCTTTCACTTCATCAATTATATCAGGTACAATCTTCAACGTTGCAAACATATTTGAAAACCGATGCATAAACCCTTGGTTGGTTGATCCACCCGGTGCATCTATCATGAACTATTCATTATCATAATTGAATACTTTCCCTATAGCACACATTACTGCAGTCGTGTTAACCTCTCCTTGAGATTTTATCATCGCTTTTCTGCTTAGCGCATCAGCAACTACATTAGCCTTTCCTGGATGATACTAGATATCGCAGTCATAGTCCTTCAATAATTCCAGCCATCTTCTTTGTCTCATGTTCAACTCCTTCTGATTAAAAAGATAAGTGAGACTCTTATGATCTAATTTAATCTGAAATTTCTCTCCATACAAATAATGTCTCCATATCTTGACAGCATGTACTACTGCTGCTAATTCCAAGTCATGAGTAGGATAGTTCTTCTCATGTGTCTTCAGTTGTCTTGAGGCATACTCAATTACTTGTTCTCCTTGCACAAGTACACATCCTAAACCCAACCCAGACACATCAGTGTACAAGATAAATGGTTATCCTGGAATAGGAATAGTCAAGATCGGAGCAGATATCAATCTAGCCTGCAATGTTTGGAAACTTCTCTCACATTTATCAGTCCAAACAAACTTTTCTCCTTTCGTAGTCAAACTGGTGAGAGGTACGGCAATTCTGGAATAGTCTTCTATGAATCGTCGATAATACCCAGCTAAACCTAGGAAACTTCTAATTTCTGCAACCCTCTTTGGTGCTTCCCACTTTACAATGGCTTCAATCTTGTTGGGATCCACTTTAATTCCTTCAGCGGATACAACATGGCCTAAGAAAGCGACCTCATTTAACCAAAACTCACACTTTGTAAATTTGGCGTAAAGCTTCTCTTTCCTTAATCACTACAGAGCGGCTCTTAAATTCATGACATGAGTTTCCTTGTCCTTGGAGTAGACCAATATATCATCAATAAACACAATGACCGATATATCCAACATATCATGGAATACCCGATTCATGAGTTCCATAAAAGTTGCGGGTGCGTTAGTCAATCCAAAAGACATGAATAAAAATTCATAATGTCCATATCTTCTTCTGAATGCTGTCTTTGGAATATCATCATCCTTAATCTTCAACTGATGGTATCCTGACCGAAAATTAATCTCGGAGAACACCTTGGCACCTTGCAACTGATCGAACAAGTCATCGATCCGAGGCAATGGGTATCGATTCTCGATTGTCAGTTTATTCAATTCTTAGTAGTCTATACACAGTCGAACGCTACCATCTTTCTTCTTTACAAACAATATTGGTGCTCTCCTTGGTGATATGCTAGGTCTGATGTAACCCTTGTCTAGTAATTCCTGTAACTGTACTTTTAATTCCTTCAATTCAGTAGGAGCCATTCTATAGGGTGCTTTAGATACTGGTGCGGCTTCGATTATCAGATCTATAACGAACTCTATCGCTTGGTCGGGTGGTAGTCCTGGTAGTTCTTCAGGAAATAGATCTGGAAAGTCACGCATAACTTCAATATTCTCCATTCGTGGTGCTTCCTTGGTGAGGTCGACCACTGATACTAGATACCCAACTCCTCCTTTCTCGAGGCATTTTTAGCCTTTACTGCAGAGAGGATGAGTTTCTGTTTACAGAAGTTTGGTTCTCGCAAAACTAAACTCTGCTCCTTCCTTGTCTTTAAATGTCAGCTTCTTTTCTACACATAATAGGTTTGTAGAATGCCGAGCTAACCAGTCCATTCCCAAGATGGCGTCAAAGTCGGCTATCTCAAGTTGAATCAAGGTTGCATCTAAAGTCTTCTCATCAATAAGAACTGGACATGGCCCATAACCTTTTTCTAATTCCACTTCTAATCCCATAGGTGATCGTACAAGCAGTTTGTAGTCTAAAGATTTGAGGGGTAGATTCAGCTTCTTTCCAAATGACACAGATATAAAAGAATGAGTAGCTCCAGAATCAAAGAGTACTCTAGCGGATATGCCATTAATAGGTACGATACCTATGATTTGTTTTAATTTAGTCTACATGCTCACACAATGTAATCACAAGATGAAAGGTTCAAGTCATACCTATGACCACATCAGGCGATGCGGCAGCATCCTCAGATGTAACATCATAAACCTTTCCTTGCTGTAGCTGCTTTCTAGGCTTAGGACACTCCCTTGAATAATGTCCTACTTGGTTGCAGTTAAAGCATTTTACTCCTTCGTTGTTTTGCTTTTGTTACGGTTGAGCTACTGGAGTAGTCTTGGCTGCAACATTGAAGCCTTGAGTATGGAAGGGTTTGAATATCCTTGTATTCCCTTCGTTATAGGAATTCCCATTTGGCCTCTTGCTACCTCTATTCTGAGCAAAATTGCTCTCTTTCTGGCTCGAGTCTATCACTTGAGCAATTTGTGCTGCTTCATTGTAGACTTTCTTCTCCAGTCCCAGAACATGCTCGTGTATGCTTCCCCTAAGTCCCATGACGAACCTTCAGGTCTTTGTATTTTCCTCTTGCATACTGGCGGGTGCAAAGAAAAACAGCTCCTCATAACGCTATTGGTATGCATCCACAGTCATCTGGCCCTGATATAGACTCAGGAACTCTCTCTCCATAGAATCTCTAAAACTTTTGGGAAAGTACTTCTCAAAGAATGCCTCTTTATATATAGCCCAGGTCAATTGGGTATGCTTTGTTAGCAGATAAGTTCATGTGGACTTCCACCAGTGGTGTGCATCACCTTTCAGCATGAAGGTTGCACACAACACTTTCTCCTCCTCATTCACTGTCATCATCATAAAATTTCTTTCCATTTCATCGATCCAGTGTGCTAGCCACAAAGAATCTGCTAGCTTACCATTATATTCTTTGGGCTTCATCCTCAGAAAATGCTTGATCAGTCGGGAGTGGTCCAGTTGATATTGAGCATAGGCCCCATAAATATGAGGTTGGTACTGGTAACTGCCTTGAGCTACCTTAGGATTCTACACTTAAGCCTACATGACTGGTGTTTGAGGTGCGTGGAGTACCGTGTTGCTTCCCCCTGGTAATGTGCTAGCTTGTCCTACTGGCATAGGTGCCATATGTGCAGCTGGAAAAGTCATTCCTATAGCAGCCTGCATATTGGCTAGCATCTGCTGTATTTGCTGCAGCTATTATGCCAAGTTCATTACGACTGTAGTCAAATCCGATGGTGGGGCTGGCAAGTTTGTAGGATTTTCCTGGCCACTAGCTACTGGTGGTGC
>CM053273.1:77470815-77553287 GCA_028583415.1 Protea cynaroides | reverse complement strand
AAGCACTCATATAATCTTCAACAGTGGTATCCATATTCAGATTCTCCTGTGCTTTATGATTTACATGGCTGTCTTCCCCCACAGGTGGTGGTAGTGGAATTGGGTTACGGCCTCGTCTGGTCACCCTTCGCCCAGCATTTCCTGTTCTGTGGTAGTAATGTCTGAAAAATAGTCATAGAACATGTGAGGCAATCAATATAAGTTGTTCCCAAGTCAAAATCCAACTAATCAATTTAAATTTCCAAATTTTCAAATCATTTAGTGAAATTACTGAATTTTCCATCGTAGGGTCGATGGTAGGGTCGCTCCTTATGCGACCCTAGGGTATGCGACCCTAAGAACACTGTCAGCTTACTGAGAGCCTAGGGTCGATGGTAGGGTCGGTATATGTCCGACCCTAGGTCCGACCCATGGTTCTCTATCAGATCACCGAGAGCCTAGGGTTGATGGTAGGGTCTGTCGTAGGGTCGCACATTTTGGTCGAATTCTGCGACCCTACGATCCAAAATTAGGTTTTTAAGCCCGATTTTGGATTCATTTCCATTCTTTCTCCTTTCTTCCAACTCAACTCGCTTCCCCTGAGTTGCTACAGTATGACCCCTAGTGTTTGGTGATTGTTTCTTCCGTTCACGACTCCCGCTCCTTCTCTTCAGGAATTCTCTCTACTATTTTCCATTTTTAAGCTTTCTAAACTAGGTTTTCATCCATTTATATCGTTTTCCTCAAATTAAACTTTTTCTAACCATAAAATTTTAATTTTTATTGGGGGCCTTTGCTATTGGTCACCCAATGGACGAAAGCTATCAAAAATATTTGAGTTTCATCGGTTGGTTATTGAGAAACTTGAATTTTTCCATTTTTGACTTAATTTTTGAGATTTTTCAAATTTATTGAAATTCCTTCAAATTCGATCTTTCTAGATTAAATTTCCAACTGTATGAGCTTTGCAGGATGGTTGGGAACCTATGTACGTCCTCCTGCCCAGTTGTTTGGGTGAAAAGTGAGGCTTTTGGCCAAATCATGCCGTTATAATGCCAAAATTTTAAGTTTTTCACCATTACTAATATCTTGTTTGTTCTTCTGTGTCTTGGCAGATAGTATGGCTTGTACCAAGGTTCCTAGGGCTCATGACCCCGTTCGCTTCCACTCCAATGAGACAGAAGCTCAGTATGCTCGCTATGAGCGTAAGAAGGTAGAAGGGGGTCGCTATGTGAACTTGGCTAGTTTAGCGTTGCTCAACGTGGAGGGTGCTTTTGGTGACATGGGCTGGCTTTTTGGTGATCACCTATGAGGCTTATACTCGTCCTGATTTGGTGAGGCAATTCTATTGCAATCTCCAGGTAGTGGGGGATCGCAATGACACCGAGAGGGGTAGGGAGCTCAGGATCACTAGCTACGTCAAAGGGGTAAAGGTTTCATTTAACTGCCAGCAGTTGGCTGATCTTTTGGCTCTATCAAATGATGGCCCTTTGGTGTACTGTGCTCCCAAGGAACCCCAGTTCCTATCTTTGGAGATGCATGCTGAGATTGATAGTCATCTCATTAGAGATGATCGCTGGGAGATGAAAGCGATCAACCTACGTCCAGAGCCTCGGGGGTACTGCAAAATTATCCAGCACAACCTGATATTCCCCAGAGTGGACACTATGATAGGATCTCATAGTTGACTCAGTATGTCTACTGCTGCATTTGCACCAGGCAGCCTGTCTACCTTCCTTATATTATTATCCGAACGATGATCCACGCTACGCTGCCTGGTCAGTTGGGCATCCTACCCTACGGACATCTGATCACTACACTGCTCACACATCTACACATTGATTTGTTGGATGAGAGGATTTAGGATAAGACCTTCTCATCGGACCTTGACTGGGAGGCCATCTGTAAGATGGGTATGCGGGATGCTCAGGTCAGTGATGATGAGAGAAACACTCTGGTTCTTCCTCGTACTTGAGTAGAGGTAGCAGACGCCGCGGTGGCAGCAGCAGCAGTAGGAGCAGGGGTCCATGGGGGTGAGGCTGGGGATGAGGATCGTATGTTCATGGATGTAGACTCCATACCTCCTCCATCACCTCTACATTCTACTGGAGCTGGTCCATCTCGGGCTCCTTCACACATGGCTGGTCCTTCACGTCCACCCTCTGATGATATGATGGGGCTACTGTGCGAGATTAGAGAGGCTCAGCGTGTGACTGATCTGAGAATATGAGAGCTTCTAGATGGCTCAGCATGCGACTGATGGGAGAGTAGGCGAGCTTCTAGATGCTCAACATGCATCCGATCAGTGGATGGCCGAGTTGACAGCTAGCTCCAGACGACCCAGACTCAGGTAACTTGATTGACTAGAGTGTATGCTGAGGACTACGACAGAGATCACGAGGCACCTCCTCCTCCAGTACCTCCAGCTCTATGATGTATATTTTCTTTTTATCCTTCTTTGTACTACGGAGTAACTGTTCGGATTGTAGACTGTACTCTGACTTGGATATGTATAAACGTGCTTTTTATTTGACGTATATAAAACATGTTTCTCCTTTTATATATGCATTATTCTCTTTCTTAATTTTGTCTCAAACAACATAGGTGCTTATAGTGTGTTCTTATTACAACTTGTAAATTTTTCTCCTAACTCAGTTTACGAACTTTTATGGAAATATTCGGTTTAATAGACAGCACCTAAGAGCTCTGATACCAATTGTTACACCCCAATTCTATACTATTCAGAATGATGTGATGAACCGCTAATAAATCAACGGTTCAATCAGGATCTCGAATAGGCTGTGTCCGTTTGCTTAAACCATACACATCCACAACCATAATTAGAGTAAATAAACAATAACGGAAGTCTTATATATTAAATGAACTGAGAGTCTAACTATGATAAAGTAAATAAATTATCCAATTATCTCTAAAAGGACTAAGATATAAATTAAAATAATTAAATCAATTATATTGTCTGCATAACTTAAACAAAATCTAATAAAAAACACAAGAGTTGCACTCGCATGATGAATCATGCGACTCCATCATCACTTCTGCCTCCATTGCTGCCACATGTCCGTATGTTGGAGAATTCATATAATCTTCCACTGTCATACCTGCATCATCAACTAAAATATTTGAATTCGAAAAGGGTGACCACACATCACAGCTCAGTGAGCAAACAAAACAATGCAACAAACATATGCATGCATTCAATTCATATCTTTGGTCTGGTTCATAAGTTTACAATGTGCAATAGAAAAGATAGGTAGCCGCTGCACCTCTATACACGAATGTGTGGAACCGTCCAATGGATCAAACACCATTACCGCCCCCACATGCACTCACCATGGAATAGAGATAGAGCTAAAGTGCTTAGGGCCGCACCGCATGACACTTCCCCTGATACTCTACCCATACCAATACGTAAGCCCCTATTGGCGAGGGCTTGTAAATTGGGCTCGCAACTAATCAATCCTAATGTCAAATAGTGTATCCAAGGCCTCACCCCAGCATCCCTCAATACGTCCATAGAGATAGAGCTAAGGTCCCCTGGTAGAGTCAGAGACTACATGGTCCGAGACCACCTCCCCTGATGCCCTACAACGTAATAGTTCTGCTAAGGTAATGGCGATACGACGATATTAGTGGACAAGACTTGAGTAGAGATAGAGCTAGAGTCTGGTGACCAGGATGAACCATAGTGTCACGTCCTCCCCCAAATGCTCCACTCGCATCAAGTACACAACCACACACATACATTCACATGCCTATTTCTAGCATCATCATCATCATCATCATGTTATAATAATCGAATTTAAATATGCATGAACAATAATAACAGAAATAGTGGATGACATGTGATATGCACATTACAATCATACAAGCATAGAATCATTCATGGTATTAGACTCAATAACGAAAACAGTTTATTATTAGCCAATTAGTTTAGGTCTTGTTCCCTCACCTTTTATTAAGCTTATATCCTCGTTCAAGTATTATGAATCACTTTGAAATCACTAGAAAGACCTAACAAGTTGATAGATTTTAATTAGAATTAATTCTATTAAATTTAGACTAACAAAAACTGTAGGGTCACAGGTAGGGTAGCACCTAGGGTAGCAGTTTCTGCGACCCTAGGATGTAGGGTCGTAAGTGGGGTCGGATACCATTCGACCCTACGTGCGACCACACCCTCCCTGGGACTTCCCAAGGGCATGTGGTCGATCATATGTTCTCGTAGGGTCGGATATCATTAGACCCTATGTGCGACCACACATATTCTGAGTCGACCTTTTATTCTAAAGTCCATCTCTTCATGTTTGGATCCTTTGACTTACTATCATGGTCCATTCTATGATTGTTCTATGTCTCAAAACTATAATTTATACACCATTCATTGTCCATAATGATTTCCTCCATGGAATCTCTTGGAATCTATCAATGGATGGATGATTTGGGTTTCTCCTAATCCTATATTTTTCATAAACTATTCTAGGCTCTCTTATTCAGGTAGGGAATTAGGTTCATACCTTAATTCAGAGGTTTCTCTGAACTTCCTCCTCTTCCTTAGTCTTCTAGGGTTCTAAAGGAGTGAAAGAGGCTAAGGGACATCCTATTTATAGAGGAAAACCCTCCATAATAAGTCCCAATGAATTTAGTAAAGATTCCCTTTTGAATTAGGAAAGTTTTCTAATTTTGATTTTTGTCTGTCATCGTAGGGTCGGACGTAGGGTCGCAAAATCCATCGACCCTACACCTTCTTAGTCATGCGACTCTACGACTAGAAAGTCATGGGTTGGACTTCTGTTGAGGTGGGGTCGACCCTACCTATTTAGGCATGCGACCCTACCCTCTCATTTGTTGTTTTTGGGTTAGATTTCATACCTGGTCTTGTGATTTCTTCACGCACTTGGTCTACTTGGCTCGATCATGATAGGTAGACCTGGTACAAGGTGGTAAGACCGGTTAGTTCGATACGGGTCTTACAATAGGAGTAGTATGTACAGCTGGAAAAGCCATTCCCATAATAGCTTGCATATTGGCTTGTACTTGCTGTATTTGCTGCAGCTGTTGTGCTAGGTTCATTACTGCTATAGCCAAATCTGTAAGTGGGGCTAGCAAGTTTGTAGGATTTGCCAGGCCATTAGCTCCTGGTGGTGCCATATTCTGATTCCCTTGTCCTTAAGGATTTTCATGGCTATCTTCCTCCACAGGTGGTGGTGGTGGAATTGGGTTATGTCCTCGCCTGGTTACTCTTCGCCCAACCATTTCCTATTTTCGGTGGTGGTAATGTCTAAAAAAATCATATAACATGTGAGGAAAACATAATATACGTCATTCCCACGTCAAAATCTAATTAATCAATGTAAAATTCTAATTTTCCAAGTCATATAGTCAAAATACTGTATTTTCCATCGGGTGGTCGATGGTGGGATCGCACTATGTCCGACCACATGGTATGCGACCTCACAAAACCCTGTTAGCTCACCGAGAGCCTATGGTCGGTCGTGGGGTCAGAATATGTTCGACCACAGCGTCCGACCACACGAGGTCTGTCAACTCACCGTGAGCTTGTGGTCGATCGTGGGGTCGGTCGTGTGGTCGCAGGTTTTGTCGAATTTTGTGACCACACGACCCCAAATCAGGTTTTTAGACTTGATTTTTGGAGTCATTTCCCACTTTCTCTTTTTCTCTCAACTCAACTCGCTTCCACTGAGTTGCTACAGTGTCGACGATTCCTTCTTCCATTCACGACCTCCGCTCCGTTCCTTCAGGTATGTTCTCTACTGGTCCTCATTTTTAAGCTTTCAAAACTAGGTTTTTCTCCATTTATAACGTTTTCTTCAAAATAAAAATTTTTTAACCGTAAAAATTTGAATTTTATTGGGGGCTTTTGCTATTTCATCGGTTAGTTTTTGAGAAACATGAAATTTTCCATTTTTGACCTCATTTTCTGGATTTTTCCCAAATTATCAAAATTTCTTCAAATTCGATCTTCCTAATTTAAATTTCCAACTGTATGAACCTTGCAGGGTGGTTTGGAACATATGTAAGTCCTCCTACCCAATTGTTTGGATAAAAAGTGAGGCTTTTGGCCAAATCATGCTATTATAATGCCAAAATTTTGAGTTTTGCTCTATAACTAATATCTTTTCTATTTGTCTGTGTCCTTGCAGATAGCATGGCTCGCACCAAAGTTCCTAGAGCTCATGATCCTATCCGCTTTCGGTCTAATGAAGTAAAGGCTCAGTATGTTCGTTATGAGCGTAAAAAGGTGGAAGGGGGTTGTTGTGTAAACTTGGCTAATCTAGCCTTGTTTAATGTAAAGGGTGCTTTTGGTGACATGGGTTGGCTCCCTGTGATTTTGTATGAGGTTTGTACCTGTCCTGCTCTGGTGAAGTAGTTTTATTGCAACCTTCAGGTAGTGGATGATCCAAATGATACAGACAGGGGTAGAGAGCTCAGGATCACCAGTTATGTTAAAAGGGTGGAGATCTCCTTTAACTGCCAGGAGTTGACTGATTTTCTGGGTATTTCAAACGATAACCCCTTGGTATATTATGCACCCAAGGAACCCCAGTTCCTATCTTTGATGATGCGTGCAGAGATTGACCGCCAGCTTCTTAGGGATGATCGCTGGAAGATGAAGGCAATCAACCTACAGCCAGAACCTCGGGTGTACTGCAAGATTATTCAGCACAACCTGATTCCTCAAAGTGGGCATTATGAGAAGATTTCCCAGTTGACCCAGTATTTCTTATACTGTATCTGCACTAGGCAGCCCGTCTGCCTCCCATATATTATCATCAGGACGATGATCCGTGCAGCGATGCCTGGTCAGATATGTAACCTGCCCTACGGGCATTTGATCACTACTCTGCTCACTCGCCTGCATGTTGACTTGGTTGATGAGAGGATTCATGAGTACACCTTCTCATCTGACCTTAATTGGGAGGCCATCTGCAAGATGGGGATGTGAGATGCGCAAGTCAGTAACGAGGAGAGGAACGCTATAGTGTGTCCCTGCATTCGGGTCGAGATAGCAGACGCTAAGGCGGTAGCAGCGATAGCAGCAGCAGCAGTAGGAGTCCATGGGGGTGATGCTGAGGATGATGATCATATGTACATGGATGTAGACGTCATACCTCCTCCATCACCATTGCATTCCACTGGAGCTGGCCCTTCTCGGGTTCCTTCCCACTCCACTGGTCCTTCGCACCCACCACCAGATGATGTGATGGGGTTGCTGCGTGAGATTAGGGAGGCCCAGCGCACGTCTGATCAGCTGATGGCCGAAATGGCAGCAAGTCTCTAGGTGACCCAGACTCAGGTAGCCTGGCTGACGAGGGGGTATGCTGAGGACTATGACCGGGGTCGTGAGGCACCTCCTCCTCCAACACCTCCGACTCCATGATGCATTCTTTTTGCTTTTTCCTTGTACTACAGAGTAACTGTCCAGATTGTGGACTGTACTCTAATTTGGATATATATATATACGATTATATATATACTATTTTTATGCGATGTGTATATGAAACTTGTTTCTCATCTTAATAGTGCATTATTCTCTTCCTTAATTTTTGTCTCATACAACACAAGTACTTATAGTGTGTTCTTATTAAAGTTTTTAATTTTATCTTAACTCAGTTCACAAACTTTTGTGGAAGTATACAGGTTTAAAAGACAGGCCCCGAGGGCTCTGATACTAAGTTGTCACACCCCAATTCTGCACCAACAAGAATGGTGTGATGAACCGTCTATGATCCAACGGTTCAACCAGGATCTCGAATAGGCTGTGTCCTTTTTGCTTAAACCATACACATCCACAACCATAATCAGAGTAAATAAACAATAGCGGAAGTCTTTAATATTAATGAACTGAGCATCTAACAGTGATAACATAAATAAATTATCCAATTATCTCCAAATGACTAAGACATAAAATAAAATAAATTAATCAATTACATGTTCTTAATAATCCAACAAATAAGCCTAATCAAAGACGCATGAGTTGCACTCGCACGATGAATCATGTGACTCCATCGTAGCTTCTGCATCCATCGCCACAACATGCCCGTACAATGGAGCATTCACATAATCTTCTATAGTAGGACCTGCATCATCAACTAAAAATATTTGACATCGAAAGGGTGAGCACACATCATGGCTCAGTGAGCAAATAAAATTGCAACAAACATATGTATTCATTCAATTCATATCTTTGGTTTAGTTCATAAATTTGCAATGTGCAATAAAAAGGATAGGTGGCCGCCGCACCTCTATACACGAGTGTGTGAAGCCACCCAATGGATCAAACACCATTGCCGTCCCACATGCACCCATCATGGAATAGAGATAGAGCTAAAGTGCCCGGATCAAACACCGCATGACACTTCCTCTGATGCCCTATCCATACCAACAAGTAAGCGTGCGCTAGCGCAACGGTGCTCTACGATCAGCTTGACGGAGCCCAAGGCTTGCAAACTGGGCTCGCAACTAACCAATCCTAATGTCAAACAGTGTATCCAAGGCCTCACCCCAGCATCCCTCAATACATCTAGAGAGATAGAGCTAAGGCTCCCCGGTAGAGTCAGAAACTATACAGCCCGAGACCACCTCCCCTGATGCCCTACGACGTAATAGTTCTGCCAAGGTAATAGTAATATGACGATGTCAGTGAACAAGACTTGAGTAGAGGTAGAGCTAGAGTCTGGTGACCAGGATGAATCACAGTGTCACATCCTCCCCCTGATGCCCCACTCGCATTAAGTACACTAACCACACACAAACATTCACATGTCTATTCCTAGCATCATCATCATCATCATCATGTTATAAATAAACTAAATTAAATATGCATTAATAGTAATAACAAGAATATTGGATGACATGTGAGATGCACATTACAAGGATACACGCCTAGAATCAGTCATGGCATTTGACTCAATAAATAAAAATAATTTATTATTTAGCCAATTAGTTTAGGTCTTGTTCCCTCACCTTTGATTAATTGTAGATCCTCGTTCAAGCTTTGTAATTCACTCTTAAACTACTTGAAAACCTAACAAATTTGTATATTTTTAATTAAAATTTATTCCCATGTATTTAGACTAACAGAAACTAGGGGGTCGTAGGTGTGGCAGCACCTGTGGTCTCAGTTTCTATGACCACAGGGCGTGGGTCGCAGGGTGTGGTTGGACATACTCCGACCACACGTGCGACCACACCCACCCTGGAATATCCCGAGGGCATGTGGTCGGACATGTGTGTCTCATGTGGTTGCACATCATGCGAACACACGTGTGTTGGTCGACCTTTCACTCTCAATTCCCAATCCTCCATGTTTGGATTCCTTTGGCTTATCATCATGGTCCTTCCTACAATTGTTTTATGGCTCAAAACTATTATTTTATACACCATCGATTGTCCACATAATTTTCTCCATGGATTCTCTTGGAATTTGTCTATGAACAGATGGTTTGGGTTTCTCCTAAATCCTATCTTCTTCATAAACTATTCTAGGCTCTCAATTTATCATGGGGAATATGTTCATACCTTAAGTTTGCTGAAGATTCAGAGTTTTCTCTGAATTTTCTTCCTCCTTAGTCTTCCTCTTCAATTCTCCTTCTCTTCCTTCTCTTCTCTTTCTCTCACTTTCAATTAGAGTTCTAAAGGAATAAAAGAGGCTAAGAGACATCCTATTTATAGAGAAAAATCCTCCATATATGCCCTAATGAGTTTTGGAAAGACCCCCTTTCGAATTAGGAAGGTTTCCTAATTTTCAGTTCTGACTGGGTTCCTTGTGGTCGGAGGTGGGGTCGCAGAATCCATCGACCACACCTTCTAAAATGTCCGACCACACGACCAAAATTCATGTGGTCAGACTATTTTGAGGTGTGGTCGGTCACACCTATTTAGGTATGTAACCACACGCTCATAATTGACTGTTTTTGGGTTGATTTCATACCTAGTCTTATGGTTTCTTCACGTACTTGGGCCACTTGGGTCAACCATGATAGGTAGACCTAATACAAGGTGGTAAGACCGGTTAGTTCGATATGGGTCATACAATGTCAGTGGACAAGACTTGGGTAGAGATAGAGCTAGAGTCTGGTGACAAGGATGAACCATAATGTCATGTCCTCCCCCTGATGCTCCACTCCCATCAAGCACACTAACCACACACATACATTCACATGCCTATTCCTAGCATCATTATCATCATCATGTTATAAATAAATAAAATTAAATATGCATAAGCAGTAATAGCATGAATATTGGATGACATGTGAAATACACATTAGAAGCATAAAATCATATAATCAATCATGTCATTGGACTCAATAAGTAAAACAGCTTATTAGCCAATTAGTTTAGGTCTTGTTCCTTCACCTTTGATTGATGTTTGTTCCTCTCCCAAGATTTGAAAGTCACTTTAAATCTATTAGAAACCTAAACAATTAATGTATTTAAGTTAGGGTTCAAGTTTACCAAGTTACAGTAGTCAAAAACCTTGTTTGGTCTCAAAATATGCTTGTTGTTATCGTGTGGTCGCACGTGTGGTTGATCCTATGGTCGCAATATATGCGACCACACACTGTGTGGTCGAACCCTGTGGTTGCATTTTATGCGACCACACCTTTCCTGGGAACTTCCCGAATAGCTGTGGTCGACCCTCTGGTCACCCTGTGGTCAACCACAGACTAAGACCACATGATGTTTGGTTATTTTTTCATCTTTAATCCGAATTCTTCCTGATTCGATTCCTCGACTCCTCACTTGGGTTCATCCTATGATTATTCTATGGCCATTATTTATAGTTTCTCATTAACCATTATCCCTAATCTATTTTCTCATGGTTTTTCTTAGAAATTTCATAACCGAAATCGTTGCATTAGATTCAACACAACAACTTGATAAAAGGAACCTATCCTATCTGATCTAGCTATAGAGTCAAGTCCATACTTTAAGCTTGCTGTAGGGAGATAGAACATTTCTCTTCAAGACCTTCTTCTCCAAGCTTCTTCTCCAAATCTCCTTCTTCCCCTTCTCTTCCTTTATCTTTCTCTCTTAGTTTTAGGGTTTCAATTTATGTTCTAAAAGAGTAAGAGTGTCACACCACAATTCTGCACCAACCAGAATGGTGTGATGAACCGTCTATGATCCAACGGTTCAACCAGGATCTCGAAGTGGTTGTGTCCTTTTTGCTTAAACCATACACATCCACAACCATAATCAGAGTAAATAAACAATAGTGGAAGTCTTTAATATTAATAAACTGAGAATCTAATAATGATAACATAAATAAATTATCTAATTATCTCCAAATGACTAAGACATAAAATAAAATAAATTAATCAATTACATGTTCTTAATAATCCAACAAATAAGCCTAATCAAAGACGCATGAGTTGCACTCGCACGACGAATCGTGCGACTCCATCGTAGCTTCTGCATCCATCGCAACAACATGCCCGTACGTTGGAGCATTCATATAATCTTCTACTGTAGGACCTGCATCATCAACTAAAAATATTTGACGTCGAAAGGGTGAGCACACATCATGACTCAGTGAGCAAACAAAACATTGTAACAAACATATGCATGCATTCAATTCATATCTTTGGTCTGGTTCATAAGTTTTCAATGTGCAATAAAAAGGATAGGTGGCCGCCACACCTCTATACACGAGTATGTGAAGCCGTCCAATGGATCAAACACCATTGCCGTCCCACATGCACCCATCATGGAATAGAGATAGAGCTAAAGTGCCCGAATTAAACACCGCATGACACTTCCCCTGATGCCCTACCCATACCAACACGTAAGCCCCTATTGGCGAGGGCTTGCAAACTGGGCTCGCAACTAACCAATCCTAATGTCAAACAGTGTATCCAAGGCCTCATGCTAGCATCCCTCAATACCTCCATAGAGATAGAGCTAAGGCCCCCCGGCAGAGTCAGATACCACACGGTCCGAGACCACCTCCTCTGATGCCCTACGACGTAATAGTTCTGCTAAGGTAATGGCGATACAACGATATCATTGGACAAGACTTAGATAGAGATAAAGCTAGAGTCTGGTGACCAGGATGAACCACAGTGTCATGTCTTCCCCCTGAGGCTCCACTCGCATCAAGCACACTAACCACACACATACATTCGCATGTCTATTCTTAGCATCATCATCATCATCATGTTATAAATAAACTGAGTTAAATATGCATGAACAGTAATAACTGGAATATTGGATGACATGTAAAATGCACAATACATGCATACAAGCATAGAATCATTCATGGTATTGGACTCAATAAATAAAAATAATTTATTATTAGCCAATTAATTTAGGTATTGTTTCCTCACCTTTGGTCGATAATAGATCCTCGTTCAAGCTTTGTAATTCACTCTTAGACCACTTGGAAACCTAACAAATTTATAAATTTTAAATTAAAATTAATTTTCATGAATTTAGACTAACAGAAACTGAGGGGTCGCAGGTGTGGCAGCACCTGTGGTCTTAGTTTCTGCGACCACCAAGGCGTGTGGTCGCAGGGTGTGGTCGCATATCCTGCAACCACACATGCGACCACACCTTCCCTGAAAACTTTTCGAGGGTGTGTGGTTGAATATGTGTGTCTCATGTGGTCGCACATCATGCGACCATACGTGCGACCACACGTGTGATGGTCGACCTTTCACTCTCAACTCTAATTCCTTCATGCTCAGATTCCTTGGCTTATCATTATGGTCCTTCCTATGATTGTTCTATGGCTTAGAACTAGTATTTTATACAGAATGCATTATCCACATAATTTCCTCCCATGGATTCTCTTGGAATTTATCCATGGATTGATGATTTGGGTTTCACCTAAATCCTATCTCTTTCATGAACTATTCTAGGCTCTCAATTTAACATGGGGAATCTTTTCATACCTTAAGCTTGTTGAAGATTCAGAGATTTCTCTGAATTTTCTTCCTCCTTAGTCTTCTTCTTCAATTCTCCTTCTCTTCCTTCTCTTCTCTTTCTCCCACTTTCAGTTTGAGTTCTAAAAGGGTGAAAGAGGCTAAGGGAAGTCCTATTGATAGAGGAAAACCCTCCATAATAAGCCCTAGTGAGTTTAGGAAAGAACCCCCTTCAGATTAGGAAGGTGGGGTCGCAGAACCCGTCGACCACACCCTCTGAAACATGCGACCACACGACCTAAATTCCTGTGGTTGCATTATTTTGAGGTGTGGTCGATCACACCTATTTAGGTATGCGACCACACGCTCATAATTGACTGTTCTTGGGTTAAATTTCATACCTGAGCTTATGGTTTCCTCATGCACTTGGTCCACTTGGCCCGACCATGATAGGAAAACCTGATACAAGGTGGTAAGACCAGTTAGTTCGATACGGGTCTTACAAAGAGAGGCTAAGGAACATCCCTTATATAGAGGAAAAACCTCCATATAGAGTCTCATTTAGATTAGGAAAGAGTCCCCCTCAAATTAGGAATGTGTCCTAAACACGGAGTCTGTTTAACTTCGTGTGGTCGTAGGGTGCGGTCACAGAACCCGTCAACCACACACCTCAAAACTTGCGACCACACGTTCTAAATTCCTGTGGTCGCATTTTACTGAGGTGTGGTCGACCACACCTGTTTAGGTATGCGACCACACACTCCTAAATAGATGATTTTGGGTTCAATTTCATACCTAGCCTTGTGGTTTCTTCACGCACTTGATCCGCTTGGTCCGACCATGATAGGAAGACCTGTCACGACATGAGAACGTAAGGTTAGACCAGATTTGTGGTGAATGGGTCTTACAATACCATACAGAGGTGTGATTGGTACATCAACCAGTACCTCTCCGAAAGGTTTGTCCGCCTAGACATACCGATCGCACTACAATATACAGTGCCGCAACCAGTATGTTGCGACCGGACAAGTATTCTGAGCCTGGAAAATTTTGAGAAATTTTTTAAAATTTTGGTTTAAAGTTTCCATTACAATTTTCACCTCGCACTTGTTAAAGACTATCACTATTATGACTATTCAAATGTACCTCATGTGTTATGTCTTCTTCTCAGATCCAAACAGGAAGAGTAATCTGAGATGGCAAGCGAAACGGTCGTAGAGGCTCACGGAAGCATCACCATTCAAGGGTGCGCCAAGCTAAAGACAATGTGAAAACAGGAACCGTTGATGAGCAAAACCTGAACCCGGAAGGTAGAACCCCAATGAGGGAGAATGGGGATAAGACACCAATGAGAAATGGTGGAGAAGGGTAGAGTCACAAAGCACCAACAAATCTGCTAGGCCCTCCTCACACTAACTCTGAGACTATTGTGACGAATCTGGTCTACCAAATGGAAGCTCAGCAGAAGACATTCTTGAACAAGATGCTGAAGATGTTCAGGCCATCGGGATATATCCCTACAGCGGTACGCCTAAGTCTGGGGGAAATAACACCGCACTGCCAGTGGATGGTAGCACTGGGCCGATGGGTCAAGAACAAAACCTACAACTACCACACCAAATTTCAACGTCGTCTACCTATCAAGGGATCTATTATACCCACCACCATGGTATGGAACAAATGCACAGGGGTAGAATGACCTAAGCTGAGCGGTGGATAGGTTTTTGAAATTAAAATCCCCTACCTTCACAGGGAAACCAAGAAAACCACTGTGGCCTACACAGTGGGTTATTGAAATGGAGAAGAACTTCCGTCTGATGACTTGCACGGAGGATGAGAAGGTGCTATTGCTACGCACATGCTCAAATAAGATGCTAATGCCTGGTGGAATCTATCCGGCCATACTTAGAGACGAAGCACACCCAAATCACTTGGGAAATATTCAATGGAGCTTTCTTCAATAAGTACTTTCCTAAGAGCTTTCGTGATCAAATGAAGAAGGAATTCGTTAACCTGCAACAATCCCAGTTGACTGTTGATGCGTACTAGCAGAGGTACGAAGAGCTATTTTTCTTCGCTCCAGCAAGCATGCAAGAGAAGGAAACCAAGACCTGTAGGTTCACCATGGGATTACGAGGAAGTATTCGGGAGCACGTCTTGGGTTTGGAGAAGAAGGTGTATAACGAGGCTGTGCAGATTGCTAGGGTGATTGAATCAAGCCAAAGAGACAACTTCTTTGCTCAAAATAGGGGACTAAAGAGGCCTGCTACTGAGACTTCGGGTAGAGTGAACACTAGACCATTCTGCCCATACATGGCTCAGTCTGCAGTGGTGCCAGCAAGGAATACTACTGCACCACCACCATCACAGGTAACTAGTTAAAACCCAAATGTCAAATGTTTCAACTGCCAGCAATTGGGCCATTATGCAAAAACATGTACTCTACCTAGAAAGCAACTACCACAACAAGGGAAGGTATTTGCAATCACCACTGAGGAGGCAGCCACATCACCTGATGTGGTTACTGGTATGATTCCATCCCTTACTATTTTGTAGTCTATTTTGTTATGTATGAGCATGTTGAACTAAGGGATAAGTAAAATCCAGGAACTGTAGATATAGCTAGTGTACCCGCCAGAGTACTCTTTGACTCTGGGGCTACATACTCCTTTGTTTCTATGTCTTTTGGGAAGCAATTGGAGTTATCTGTCAAGTCCTTAACCCCAAGCTTGATAGTTCACTCTCCGTTGGGAGTAGAAGTGGCGTTGAATGAATGTTATGGGCCGTGTTCAGTTAGTATTGAGGGGTGAAACTTAGAAGCAAATCTAGTTCAACTCTAGATGGCAGACTTTAATGTCATCTTGGGAATGGATTGGCTAGGCCATCATTTAGCGAGCTTATTATGTGGCGAAAGAAAACTTATTTTTAAGGATGATAAGGGAAAGGAGTTTAGCTTCACTGGAACCAAATTAATTAGGAAGCGAAAGCTGATCCTCTCTGCCCTAAAAGCTAAGAGATGCTTAGAGAACAGGGGAGTGGGGTACTTAGTGTCTGTAGTTGACATCGCTGCAGAGGTGCCAAAGATGGAAGATCCAAAGATGAAAGATCTAGGTGGTACGAGAGTTTCCAGATGTATTTTCAAAAGATCTACTAGGTCTACCTCCAGACAAGGCTATAGAGTTCGTGATAGACCTCATGCCAGGGTCTGTGCCGGTGTCTAAGGCACCGTACAAGATGGCCCCTATAGAACTAAAAGAATTAAAGACCCAGTTACAAGAATTACTAGATAAGGGTTTCATACGACCAAGCATATTGCCATGGGGAGCACTCGTATTGTTCGTAAAGAAGAAGGACGGTAGCGTACGACTATGTATCGACTACCAAGAGTTGAACAAGTTAACCATCAAGAACCGATACCCTTTGCCTAAGATCGATGATCTGTTCGATCAGTTGCAGGGTGCAAAGGTTTTCTCGAAGATTGATCTTAGATCATGGTATCACCAATTGAAGATCAAAGCAGGAGATATTCTGAAGACTGCTCTCAGAACAAGGTATGGGCATTATGAGTTCCTTGTAATGTCATTCGGGTTGACTAATGCTCCAGCGTCATTCATGGAACTGATGAACCGAGTGTTTCATGACATGTTGGACACTTCGGTCATCGTATTCATTGATGACATCTTGGTCTACTCAAAGGACAAGGAGACTCATGCATCACATTTGAGAGCAGCCCTACAACGGATGAGAAGGGAGAAGCTTTACGCCAAGTTCAAGAAGTGTGAATTTTGGCTAAAGGAAGTGCCTTCTTTGGTCACATAGTATCAACAAACGATATCAAGGTAGATCCAAGCAAGATCGCAGCTATAGTAGGATGGGATGCACTGAAATCATTTGCAAAGATTCGTAGTTTCATTGGATTGGCTGGTTACTATAGAAGATTCGTGGAAGACTACTCAAAATCGTCGTTCCACTTATCAGACTAACCAAGAAAGGAGAAAAGTTTATATGGACAGATGAGTATGAGAAGTGCTTTCAGACTCTGAAAAGTCAAGACTAGTAGTCTCTGCACCTATTTTGACCAACCCAGCACCAGGCTTGCCATTTACCCTATATATGGATGCCTCAGGGTTGGGTCTTAGATGTGTGTTGATGCAAGGAGAACATGTGATTGCTTACACATTAAGACAATTAAAAGAGCATGAGAAGAACTATCCTACGCATGATCTAGAGTTAGCAACGGTCATTCACGCAATCAAGACTTGGAGGCACTACCTTTACGATGAAAAGTTTCAGATTAAGTCAGATCATAAGAGTTTGACTTATCTTTTTACTCAGAAGGACCTGAATATGAGACAGAGGAGATGGTTGGAGCTATTAAAAGATTATGATTGTGACATCCAGTACCATCTGGGTAAGGCAAACATCGTGGCTGATGCCTTAAGCAGAAAGTGGGCATTGAAACCCGAGGCCGGACCTAGTACAAATGCTGCACTGTGTGCTGCAGCCTCAGGCTCAATAGAGAATGATGAAGAGCATATATTAGAGACTACAGGAGATCTAGTAGAACAGGGCTTAATTCATAAGTTCACATTGATATTCACAGCTTTGAAGATCTCATCGAAACTCATAGATGAGGTCAAAGTAACAATCCTATAGGATCTACACCTCAAGACTATGCAAGAAGATCTAGAGAAGGGTAAAAGTAGCCCTGACTTTACCTTGGATTCAGACAAGGTACTCAGGTATCGTGGACGATTATGTATACCTGAGAGTGAGAACTCAAATATCAGAGATCGAGTTATGACAGAAGCTCATTACATTCCATATTCGATACATCTAGAAAGCACCAAGATGTACCATGATTTAAGAAGATTATATTGGTGGAGGGGTATGAAAGTGGATGTAGCTCGATTTGTATTCCAATGTCTGAATTGCCAGCAAGTTAAAGCAGAAAGGCAGAGACCCGTAGGTTTGTTACAACCACTATCGGAGCTAGCATGGAAGTGGGATTGTATCACAATGGATTTCATCACTCAATCCCACTGGATTTTGTCACTAGCCTACCCTTGACACCAAGGTCAGTAGATGCAGTATGGGTTATAGTCGATCAACTTACCAAGACAGCTCGATTCATCGCTATCAGACCTCAGTATACCATGGAGAAACTAGCCAAGCTATATGTGGATAATATAGTCAGACTTTATGACGTCCAGAGAGTATAGTATCTGACAGAGATCTCCATTTTACATCAAAGTTCTGGAAAGGATTACAGAAAGCTATGGGAACCAAGTTGAAGTTTAATACAGCTTTTCATCCTTAGACAAACGGGCAGCCAGAAAGAACTATTCAAATCTTAGAAGATATGCTCAGAGCGTGTGCTCTAGATTTCAAAGGAGCTTGGGATGAGAAGTTATCGCTCATCGAGTTTGCTTATAACAACAGTTACCAGGCAACGATCCAGATGGCTCCATATGAGGTACTTTATGGGAAGAAATGTCGTACACCTCTATTATGGAATGAGGTGGGAGAGAGAAGGATTGTAGGACAGGAGTTCATAGAAGAAACTTATCGAGCGATTGATCAAATCAAGGAAAGAGTAAAGACAGCTCAAGTTCTACAAAAGCATTACGTAGATAACCGACGTCGAGATCTAGAGTTTGCAGTGGGTGATAAGGTGTTCTTGAAGATATCACCTGTTGCGAGGTTTGAAACGGTTTGGTAAGAAGGAAAAGCTATGCCCCAGGTATGTGGGACCATACGAAATTTTGACCAAACATGGTAATGTAGCATATCAACTGGCTCTACCACCATCCATGTCAAGCATTTATGAAGTGTTTCATGTTTCTTTATTGAAGAAGTATGTCAGGGATCCATCACACATCTTGATAGTAGACCCACCAGACTTGACAGAGGACTTGACATTTGAAGTGGTACATGTGATGCTCACAAGCCGAAAGATACAACATCTCCGAACAAGGATATCCATTACGTCAACGTGCATTGGAAAAGCCAATATGTAGAAGAAATCACTTAGGAGGAAGAGAACGTGATGCGAAAAAAGTATCCTAACCTTTTCGACGAACAAGGTACGTATAAATTTCGAGGCAGAAATTTTTTTTAAGGATGGGGGAGTTGTGAAACCTACATGCAAATTTCGGGGACAAAATTTCTTTTAAGGGTGGGGGAGTTGTAAGACCCGCACTCCATGAACCCGATCTAAACCTTTAATTCATGTCGTAACAGGTCTTCCAATCATCACCGGGCCAGACGGGACGAGCGGATGACAACTAGGTACGAAAATAGACCTAAAATATGATATTTTTTCATACCGGTCTATGGTACCGGTCTACCGATATGTCTGGGCGGACAAACTGGTGAGATCCAGAAACGGATCTCTGTGGGTCCCACTTTCTAAATCTCAAGCCTAAGGACTTTCCTAATGTAAGGAAACTTCCTAAACTCTATCGTAGTCTATTTAAGGACCCTTAAACCTCTTTAGAACTCTTTCATTGATCCTCACAAAACCTAGAGAGGAGAAAGATATCAAAGAAGGAAAAAGAGCTAAGGAAGGAGGGAGAGGAGCCACTGTTTGCCGTTGGACGAAGAACACCATAATTACGAACCAACGGTAAGTGCTTGAACCTTCCTCTAAGTTAAGCATTAGATGATTAGTCATGAATTGATTAATACCATGCAAGGCGAGGTATTGATCTAAAACCCTTAAATTTGTCGTCAAACCCTAATACAGTCGATGAACCCTAGATTCGCATTCTAGGTTAAGGATCATCAAAACTAAGACTTGAATGGAACATGAAATAACTCTAACTCATTGCTCTGGCCTTGAATGTATAGGAGAAACCCTAGAACTAATAGGGGGTGACCGATGGAAGGCGAACACCGAGTTGATGGTCTTCCAGAGGCATACCAGTCGACAATACTGGTCGCACCATATGTGATTGGTATTGTGATCAGTACCTCTCAGAGACTGGTCTATGGGGGACTGGTCGACCATACAGGTCGCACCTTTCCCCACAGTGCCGCGACCAGTGCTTGCGGCCGGTAAGCACTATGAGGGGTATATTTTGATCCAGTTGGTTTTTCGACCAACATAAACCCTAAGAAAGTAATTCTAATTCAACCCTAACATCGTGTAGGACCCAGTGTTAGCAAGTTTAGATTTAGTGACGCAGAGCAAGCTAGCAATCAAGCGCCAGGTAAGGGAATCAGACCTAAACCATAATAACTTATAACAGTAAAACGTTGTTAATAATTATGATTCTGTGGAATGGTGTTTGTACATACTCGCATGTCATCTTTACTTTCAGTTATTATATTGTTCATGCATACTCGCTATGCTAGGATGTGACTGTTAGGCATGTGATTATTTTTTTTGGTGTGTGGAATGGGAAGTGCCTGGGGTCTGGGATCATTCCTCACACTAGCACCCTTTTGTATCGCTTCTGTCTTAGCATACTTGGTGCAGGTAGGGTATCAGGGGGAGGAAGTGGCACTGTGGTCTCCAGCCTGGCCACTAGACTCTAGCCCTATCTCTATGCCAAAGGGAGCTGTGCTAGGATAGGGCCTACTAATGGATTGGTTAGTTGCGAGCCCAATTTTCAAGCCCTCGCTAATAGGGGCTTACGTGTTGGTATGGTAGGGCATCAGGGGAAGTGTTCACAATGTTTGATTTGGACACTTTAGCTCTATCTCTATCCCATGGTGGGTGCATGTGGGACGATAGTGGTGTTTGATCCATTGGGTGGATTCAAACACTCATGTATAAAGATGCGGTGGCTACCAATCCTTTCTATAGCACATTATAAACTTAAAACCAGACCATAATGTGAATGTTATTCATGCATGTTGTTTGTTGCATTGTCTGATTTTCATACTGAGCTAAGTTGTGAGCTCACCCTTGTGTACACACTATTTGTAGATATTGATGCAGGTTATGTAAGACCCGCACTCCATGAACCCGATCTAAACCTTAAATTCATGTCGTATCAGGTCTTCCAATCATCACCGGGTCAGACGGGACGAGCGGATGACAAACAGGTACAAAATGGACCGATTTAAGTATGAAATATTTTATACCGGTCGATGGTACCGGTCTTGGTACCGGTCTTGGTACCGGTCGATCGGTATAGCCTGCGCAGCAGACCACTAAGATCCAGAAACGGATCTCTACGGGTCCCACTTTCCAAATTTCAAACCGAAAAACTTTCCTAATGTTAGGAGGCTTCCTAAACCTAAACCTAGCCTATATAAATACCTTTAAACCTCTTAAAATCCCTTTCATTGATCCTTACAAATCCTAGAGAGGAGAAGGAGATGGAAGAAGGAGAAGAAGCTAGGAAGGAGAGGGAAGAGCCGCCATTACCATTCGACGAAGAACAAGTTACCGCAAGTCAACGGTAAGTGCTTAAACCTTCTTCTACATTATGAATTCTAGGAGGGTTAGTTGTAATGGGATCAATACCATGCAAAGCAGGTATTGATCTAAACCCTATTTTGCCGTCAAACCCTAATCTAGTCGATAAACCCTAAATTTGAGTTCTAGGTTGAATATCATCGAAGCTAATACTTGAATGGAGTTGGAAACAACTCTAACTCAATGCTCAGACCTAGAATGTGTAGGAGAAACCCTAGGATCAATAGAGGGTGACCGACGAAAGTCGAGAAACCAGACGTATTGTTCATGCATATCGTTATGCTAAGATGTGACTGTCAGGCATGTGATTGTTTTTGTTGGTGTATGGAATGGGAAGGACTGGAGGTCTGGGAACGTTCCTCACACTAGCACCTTTCGTATCGTTCTGTCTTAGCATGCTTGGTGCGGGTGGGGTATCAAGGGTAGGAAGTGGCACTGTGGTCTCCGGTCAGGCCACTAGACTCTAGCTCTATCTCTATGCCGTAGGGAGCGGCGTTGGGACAGGGCCTACTGTGATGACATATAGGATTGGTTAGTTGCGAGCCTAGTTTGCAAGCCCTAGCCAATAGGGGCTTATGTGTTGGTATGGGTAGAGTATTAGGGGAGGTGTTGGCGGTGTTTGATCCGAACGCCTTAGCTCTATCTCTATTCCATGATAGGGTGCATGTGGGACGACAGTGGTGTTTGATCCATTGGGTGGCTTCACACACTCGTGTATAGAGGTGTGGTGGCTGCCAATCCTTTCTATAGCACATTGCAAACTTAAAACCAGACCATAATGTGAATGTTACTCATGCATATGTTTGTTGCATTGCCTGATTGTCTTACTGAACTAAGTTGTAAGCTTACACTTGTGTACACACTATTTTTAGATGTTGATGCAGGTTATTCAGTAGAGGATTACATGAACGCTCCAGTGTACGGAGGCGTGGCTGCTTTGGACATGCAAGCAGGAGAGGACAGGCATGATGCTTCATGCGAGTGCCCTTTCTGCGTGTACCTCTAGAAGTTGATTTAATTTATTTTAATTATTTTTGGTTGAAGATACAATTGATGTAAAGATATTTAATTAAGTTTTGATATTTGAATAATTGGATATTTATTTAAATTTATCAATAGATCACTCAGTTCATTTTATTTAAGACTTTCGCTGTATTTTATTATATTCTGATTATGGTTATGTGCAATGGTTTGTATGAGTGGACACGGTTTTATTGAGATCCTGGTGTGAACCGTTGGTTCAGTGATGGTTCACTCACACTTCTGGTTCAACCAAAATTGGGGTGTGACAACTTGGTATCAGAGCTCTTAGGCTCTGTCCAACAGACCATATTTGCACTTAACTAAGTCGATGAACTGAGATAGTAAAAATTAAAAGCTTTAATAAAAACCCACCTTAAGCACTTGTTTGCCGCCTGAAACTAAATACGAAAGAGAATAATGTATTATACTAAAGGTGAAATTAATAAACAGTCATGCTCTAGATAGGAACCTAAATGATAGGTGAGAAAAATCATAAACTTCCACTAAATTGAAAAGAAAACTGTATCAAGAGTAAAAATAATCATAAACATCCAAAGAGTGATAAGTTAATTGTGCTACAGGGTACAGTCCACAAGTCGGACAGTTACCCTGTTATATAAACCATGTTGTGAAAGAGAGAAAAATAAGAAATCTATAATGAGGTTCGGGGCCTAGGAGGAATGGGGTCAGCAATGTCATAATCACACTCGTAGGCTATCCTGAGCCAGTGCACCTGCTCCTGGGTGACTCTGAGGCTGCGAGTAAGGCGCTCTAGGTCACGGCTCATCTCCCGCTGGGCATCTCGGATCTCCATGAACATACCCATCACGATATCAGGAGGAGGCTGAGATGTCCCGCTGCATGCGTGGGTTGTGGTGCGGGTGCTGGAACATCTTCCATCTGATCATCTTCACCCTCATTATCACCCCCTGCCTCTACTGAATGAGCCGCATTGGCTGTTGCTGCTGCTGCTGCTGCCACAGCTGCTACCCTCCTGAGTGGGCGAGGATGAGCCTCTAACTCCTCATCGCTGATCGGCAGGTTGTCCATCTGCATCCAAAGAATGGCATCCCAGTCAATGTCCGAGGTCATGGTTTCCTCAACTGCAGTCTCACCCCTCATGTCCACTCGAAATCACTGCAGAAGAGTGATGATGAGTTGGCCATATGGAAGGTTACTGGCCCGATCGGATAAAATAGCCTGACGCATGGTCCTAATAATGATGTAGGGGAGACAGACTCGCTCCCCAGTGCAGACACAATAAGTCAAATACTCAATGAGCTGAGACAACTCACTGTAATGGCCGCTCTGAGGAACGATATTGTGCTGGATGATGCGACAGTATACACGAGGCACAGGTCGCAAGCTAGCAGCCTTCACAGGCGCTCCAGAGTTTAGTATGTGCTTCGAAATCTCCTGGCGCAGATCCTCAGTAAAAAAGCCCTTCATCTTGGGGGCACAGTAGACCAAGTCACCATCATTGGGAATCCCTAGGAGATCGACGAGCTGGTGAGTGTCAAAGGAGATGGGGACACCCTTGACGTAGCTAGTAAGGAAGAATTCCCTATCTTGACTGAAGTCATTGACATTTCCCTCAATCTCCAAGTTGGCATAGAAATGTTTGACTAGGTTAGGGCAGGTAGTCACAGTGTATGTAATAACAGGAAACTACCCAAGTCTACCAAAAGCTGCTTCCACATCAAACCGATGAAGCTGCTCCAGGTTCACTTGTCACCTTGACTCGATATTCTTCTCGTCAAACCAAGGGAAGCGGGCTTACGCTGTCTCAGAATGAAACCACCGGTCATCAAGCTGTGGAACCAGAGGATGCGGACGGTGCATGCCAAGACCGAATGAACGTTTACCTGCACCTCTGCGTTGAGACATTCTGAGCTACAAACAAAGACAAAATAAAGAGAAATGGGTTAGAAATTTTCGAAATTTCGGCAGCATAACGACAGTAATTTAAGCGAAAGCCTCGAACTCACCCAAAACCTGGGGAGGAGGATTTACGTAACCCCCAAACACTTCATGGAAACCAAACATCCATCAAACAAATAAGAAATTTAAAAAAATTCCAAGAAAAATTTGATTTTTATAAAAACCTAGGTCAAAAACCTAAAAATTTGATTTTTATGAAAACCTTTCGGTGGAACCTCAAATTGGTTAAGGGCTTTTGCTCATAGAGGTCCCTAAACCCTTTCTAAGCCGAAGGAAAAGAGTTCCTATGGTTATAATCTCCTAAACTAAGAAAAACCTAATTTTTGGGCTTGAATCCATGAAGAAACGCTGTAAAAAGTATGAATGGAGGGAAGGAACTTACTTGGAGGCGATGTTCTAGGTCTTGATCGGAAGAAAATGGCTTCTAAGACCACCGGTCGGACTGTAGCAACTCAGCAAGCCAGAGAGGAATCTCCACCGGAGAGGAAGAAGAAAAGAAAGTGAGAAAAATCTCACTTTTCATGATTTTAAAGCCATTCTAGGCATACCGGTCGACGGTCTTTCCCATACCGGTCGACCGGTTCCCTCCAGGGAATGTCGACCGGTACCTCTCGGTCAGGAGAAAAATCTTGACCGGTCGACTATACCGGTCACGCCATACCCTACAGAGTAGCAACCGGTACATCGATAGGTACCTCTCGGGAATCCAAGAAATTTTTGTCCGCCTAGACATACCGGTCGCACTACCTTATACAGTGCCGCGACCGATATGTTGCGACCGGACAACTAATGGAAGCCCAGAAAAATTTTGAGAAAAATCTTAAAAATTTCCAATTTAAGTTTCTGTTACGATTTTCGCCTTGCACATGTTAAAGACTAACACTATTATGACTATTTGATTGTACCTCATGTGTTATGTCTTCTTCTCAGATCCAAGCAGGAAAACTAATCTGAGATGGTAGGTAGAAACGGCCGTAGAGGCTCACAAAGGTGTCACCACTCCAGGGTACGCCAGGACGAGAACAAAGTGAAAACAAGAATTGTTGATGAGCAAAACCTAAACTCTGAAGGTGGAGAAGGGAAGATCCCCAAAGCACCAATAAATTTGCCAGGCCCACCTCACACTAACTCGGAGACAATTGTAACGAACTTGGTTTATCAGATGGAAGCTCAATAGAAATCATTCCTAAACGAGATGTTGAAGATGTTCAGGGCCCGGGGTTTTTTTCTAAAAAAGGTGCGCCCTGTGGGGGGGGGGGGAAACCCCCCCCCCATGGGTTGGTGGTTTTTGGGGGGGGGGGGGGGGGCCGGGGCTCCCCCCCCCCCCCCCCCCCCTTTTTTTTGGTGGGGGGGGGGGTGGGAAGTGGTTAGTTTTTTTTTTGGTTTTGGGTGGGGGGCTTAGAAATGTGAATCTCACCCCAAGGGATATATTCCTACGGAAGGTTACGGTTATGAGAAGGGGTTAGGCACCCAAACCGCCCGATCGAAATCGGTCTCCTATACCTTCCTATGCTAGACTCTATTTGTTAAACCAAACCAAACCAAGGGGGGTTTGTTATCTTGGGCGAGCAGATCCATCGATTGCCTCAGTATCACGGATTTATTCCGAAAATCAGGTTCATCATCGTAGTTCAGGTGTGATTAAAGTTTATGGATGTGATTTATGCTTGTGCATGATTAAGTTCTTTGTTTAAGTTGAAATTTATGCTTGAATGACTGTAAAATCCTATGGGTTAGGATCTGGATAGTCCATGTGGACTGTTAGATAGTCCTAGTGGATCTAAGAATAACCCTATTTGGGTTGAAATATGGATAACCCTTTTGGGTTGAAATGGAATGGATATCCTAGTGGATCTATTTGTAAATTCGAGGGGGAAAAAGGAAAAAATTTTTTGTTTTATTTATATTTATAATTGAATTTGGTTTTAATTTTTTTTTTTTTTTTTATTGGGGGTTTGTTTTTTTTTTTTGTGTTTTTTTTCAGGTGGAAGAAAGGGTGGGGATTTTTTTTTTTTTTTTTTCTAATTCGCGTTTATTCTTTTGGTTTTAGAAATGAAACCACGTAGTTGGGCCCTAAATGGATGGTCCAGCTACGGGATAACCCTATTGGATTGAATATGGATAGATATGGGTCCAAGGACAAAATCTACAACCACCCCACCAATTTCCATTGTCTATTGGTGGGAATACCTAGTGGATCTATGGAAGTGGGTGGAAAGTTTGGGTTTTGTTTTGGGGTTTTAAGTTTTTTTTTTTTTGGGTTGGTTTTTGTTGGAATTTTTTTTTTTTTTTTGGTTTTTTTTTTTTTTTTTTTATTGAAATTGGAATTTTTAGATTTTGGGTTTGGGTTTTATTTTTTTTTTTTTTTTTTTTTTTTTTTTTTTATTTTTTTTTTTTTTTAGTTTGTTTTTTGAAATTTTTTTTTTTTTTTTTGTTTTTTTTTTGTTTTTTTTTTGGGAAAATTTTTTTTTTTTTTTTTTTTTTTTTTTTTTTTTTTTTTTTTTTTTTTATTTTTTTTTTTTTTTTGGTTTTTTTTGTTTTATTGGGGTTTTTTTTTTTTTTTTTTTTTTTTTTTTTTTTTTTTTTTGGGGATTTTTTATATTATAATTTTTTTTTTTATTTAATTTTTTTTTTTTTTTTATTTAAATTATAAAAAATTGAAAAAAAATTTAAATAAATTTTTTATATTTGATTTTTTTTTTTTTTTTTTAATAATTAAAAAAAAAAAATATGAAAAGAAATAATATTTTTTTATTATTATATTTTAATTTTTTTTTTTTTTTTTTTTTTTTGTTTTTTTTTTTTTTTTTATTTTATTTTTTTTTTTTTTTTTTTTATATATATTTTATTTAATTTTATTTTTTTTTTTTTTTTTTTTTTTTTTTTTTTTTTTTTTTTTTTTTTTTTTTTTTTTTTTTTTTTTTTTTTTTTTTTTTTTTTTTTTTTTTTTTTTTTTTTTTTTTTTTTTTTTTTTTTTTTTTTTTTTTTTTTTTTTTTTTTTTTTTTTTTTTTTTTTTTTTTTTTTTTTTTTTTACTTTCAATTTTAGGTTTTCTACCCTAATTATTATTTTCTTTTCCATCTTAGGTTTTCTACCCTAAATGTTACTTTCTTTTCCATTTTAGGGTTTTCTACCCTAATTATTATTTTCTTTTCCATCTTAGGATTTTTCTACCTAAATGTTATTTTCTTTCCATTTTAGGGTTTTCTACCCTAATTATTATTTTCTTTTCCATCTTAGGGTTTTCTAAGCCTAAATGTTACTTCCTTTTCCATTTTAGGATTTTCTACCCTAATTATTTTATTTCCATTTTTTAGGGTTTTCTACCCTCTTTAATTATTATTTTCTTTCCATTTTAGGGTTTTCTACCCTAATTATGGCAATAAGCATCCAACTATAGCAAATGAGCATTCAAACATGGCAGTGTATCTAAAAAAAACACTCATGATGAAAAATTCAATGGTATAAATCACCATTAATGGTAATCTAACCGTTCAGATGCTTTGAAATCAATCATGATGATAATCTAATGGTTTAGATGCATTTAAAACATTCATAGTGAAGATCCGACGATTTAGATTCATTTAAGACACTCATAATGAAGATCCATTGGTTTGGATCAAGCATCAATATATCTAAAATCAATGGTCCAGATTTGCTAATTCAAACATCCAAGATCAATGACCCGATTTTATCATTAAAGCATCCGAGATCGATGGCCAAATTTTATCTCATAAAAATTCATAATCGGGAGGCCATGATCAATCACTTAAGAAAAATTTAAATCAAAGGCTAGATCAATCACCTTAAGATTTCGAATCATATGGCTCACAATTGATCAAATTAAAATTCATTCAATATCAATGGCTCAAATTACATCCTCATCAGATTACCATCAATGACTCAAATCATATGACCATTTCATGGCATCATATGATCAAACAAAAATAATCATCCAAAAAACTCAATTTCATGGGAGAGAAGATTAGGTGATAAATTTACGGATCAAGGGGGATTGCAATGGATATGGAGTAGCGAGTTGGGATAATGGCTGCAGGTGATAGGATGTTACAGTGGTATACCGAATCAGGTAAGTGAATGGTGGTATTGATAATAAAAAAGAATGAAATAGGAGAGGGTTTACCTGGTTTGCAGATCCCTGAACCTTCTCGCTCTTCTTCTTCTCCTCTCTTGACTTTCTTTAGCTTTTTCGGATTCCCAAAACTGAACCCCCTAAGAAAGCCCACGTTTCCTCCTTTTTTTTCTCTCTTCTTCCCTTCTTTTTCCAAAAACGTGAGCCACAAAGGCCTTTCACGTTTTTTTTCTTTTCCCCCCCCTTTTTTTTTTCTCTTTTCTTCCCTTATTTTCCTCCCAAAAACGTGAGCAGCCTTTCACGTTTTTTTTTTTCCTTTCCCCCTTTTTTTTCTCTTTTCTTCCCTTCTTTTTCTCCCAAAACCTATCCCCAAAAGAAAAACCCTCTCTCATTCATGTTTTTTTCTTTTCTTTTTATTCTCTTTTTCTCTCTCTTCTCCCTTCTTTTTCTCCCAAAAACCTAGGCCCCAAAAGAAAACCCCTCCTCATTCACGTTTTTCCTTTTCTTTTTATTCTCTTTTCTCTCTCTTCTCCCTTCTTTTTTCTCCCAAAACCTAGCCCCAAAAGAAAAACCCTCCTCATTTACGTTTTTTCTCCTCTTCTTTTATTCTCTTTTGGAAATCCAAAAATCTTTTTGTTTATCTTAGAAAAGCCCACGTTTTTTTTCTCTTTCTTCTTTCCTTTTTTTTTTTTTTCCAACAAAATCTTTTTGGATTCCCTTAGAAAAACTCACATTTTTCTTCTTTCTTCTTTCCCCTTTTTTTCTCCAACAAAATCTTTTGTTTATCTTAGAAAAGCCCACGTTTTTTCCTCTTTCTTCTTTCCTTTTTTTTTTTTTCCAACAAAAATCTTTTGGATTCCCTTAGAAAAGTGACGTTTTCCTCTCTCCTCTTTCTTTTTTTCTCAAAATCTTTTGGATTTATCCCCAAAATCGAAATCCCCATTCTCTTCCACGTTTTTCTCTCCCCTCTTTCCTTTTTCTTCTCAAAAATCTTTTGGATTATCTCCAAAATTGAAATCCCCCCCTTCATTTTCACGTTTTCTCTCTCCCCTCTTCCCTTTTTCTTCTCAAAAATCTTTTGGATTATCTCTAAAACCAAAATCCCCATTCTCTTTCACGTTTTTTTTCTCTCCCTCTTTCCCTTTTCTTCTCAAAAATCTTTTGGATTATCATTTACATATAATAATATATATTATACATATATATTTAATAACATACATATATATATATATATATATATATATATATATATATATATATATATATATATATATATATATATATATATATATATATATATATATTATACAATATATATAATATATAAATATTATGCACATAGATGAACTGATTCGAAATGGGTTGAGACCGACTTAGGTTGACAACTTATATGGAATTAACTGGGTTTTCGCTCCTTGTCATTTCACGAGTCATTTCCGCTGTCATCCCGCATGGAATTTTCTGATGGCCTCTATTCCAAATTTTTTGCGTTCATTTTGAAGAACATTAAAAATGAGGAATATGGGAACTTGAATCACCTCATTTGGAAGTAAAATGGTCAACTTATGAATTTTTGAAGTTTAAGCGGACCCAATTATCGATAATTTGGTCGACCATTCCGCATGAGATCCTTCGGAGGCTTTTACCCGAAATATTTTACGTCCACTTTGTAGAGCACTAAAAATGGAACATAATGAGACTGGAATCACCTGAATCCGATGTAGAACGAAAAAGATATGTAGCTTTGAAGTTCTGACGATAATTTTGCATGCAAGCTTGCATGGGACCCACTGGTGACTTCTACCCGGGATTTTTTACGTCCACTTTGTAGAACATCATGAATGAAGAATAATGGTCTTGGAATCATCTGAATCCGATGTCGGATGATCAAGATATGATGATTTGAAATTCAAACGATCAGACTTAGGATAATTTGCATGAAGACCCCTGGGATTATTTATAATAATTTCAGAAACCTCCCTTATATGTATCATCCGACTAAAATGGTCATATCTTCCTCATTTGATATCGGAATTGAGCAATTCTGGTCTCGTTTCGAAGATAATTCTATGACCTATGCATCTATGCAGATAATAGACCATGACCCTGCTGCGGGGATCAGTGAACATCATAAATTTTTGGGTTAAAGATCAGAAACCTGCCATATTGGTTCACTTATGCCGAGGGTGGCAAAAATGGGGTGCTTACAGTCGTCTGCTTATCATGGGGTCTATCCGTACCCACCACCATGGTATGGAACCAATGCACAGGGGTAGAATGACCTAAGCCGAGCGGTGGATAGGTTCTTGAAGTAAAGCCCCCTACCTTCATAGGGAAGCCAGGAAAACCACTGTGGCCTGCACAGTGGGTTGCTGAGATAGAGAAAAACGTCCGTTTGATGACTTGTACATAGGATGAGAAGGTGTTGTTTGCTATGCACATGCTCAAGGAAGATGGAAATGCCTAGTGGAATTCTACCCGGACATATTTGGAGGCAAAACACACTCAAATCACATGGGAGATATTTAAGGGAGCTTTCTTTGATAAGTACTTCCCAAAGAGCTTCCGTGATCAAATGGAAAAGGAATTCTTGAATTTGTAGAAATCTCAATCGACTATTGATGCATATCAGCAGAGATATGAAGAGATGTTCTTCTTTGCTCCCACAAGCATGCAAGAAGAAGAAACCAAAACCCGTAGGTTCACCATGGGATTACGAGAAAGTATCCGTGAGTACGTCCTGGGTTTGGAGAAGAAGATATATAATGAGGATGTACAGATTGCCAGGGTAATTGAATCTAGCCAAAGAGACAGTTTCTTTGCTCAGAATAGGGGACTGAAGAGGCCTGCTACTGAGACTTCAGGTGGAGGCAATACTAGACCATTCCGCCCATATAGGGCTCAGTCTACCGTGGTTCCTGCAAGGAACACTACTCCACCACCACCGTCAGAGTGCGCTGGACAGAACCCAAATGTCAAATGTTTCAACTGTCAGCAATTGGGTCATTATGCAAAGACTTGTACTCTACCCAAGAAGCAACTGCCACAATAAGGAAAGATATTTGCAGTCACCATTGAGGAGGTAGTCGCATCACTTGATGTGGTTACTGGTATGATTACATCCCTTACTATTTACTTTACTGTTGTTGTGTTTAAGCATGTAGAACTAAGGGATAATTAAATTTCAGGAACTATAAATATAACTGGTGTACCCGCCAGAGTACTCTTTGACTCTAGGGCCACGTACTCCTTCGTTTCTATTTCTTTTGGAAAGTGAATGGAATTACCTATCAAGTGTTTGAACCCAAGCTTGATAGTTCGCTCTCCGTTGGGAGTCGAAGTGGCGTTGAATGAATACTATAGGCCGTGTACAGTTAGTATTGAGCCGAAACCTAGAAGTAAATCTAGTTCAACTTGAGATGGCAGACTTTGATGTCATCTTGGGAATGGATTGGCTAGGCCATCATTCAGCTAGCTTATTATGTGGTGAAAGGAAACTTGTGCTTAAAGAAGAAAAGGGGAAAGAGTTTAGCTTCACTGGGACCAAGTTACCTAGGAAGCGGAAGCTGATCCTCTCCGCCCTAAAAGCTAAGAGATGCTTAGAGAAGGGAGGAGTGGGGTACTTAGTGTCTGTGGTCGACATAACTGCCGAAGTGCCAAATATGGAAGATCTAGATGTGGTACGACAGTTTCCATATGTATTTTCAGAAGATCTCCCAGGTCTACCTTCAGACAGGGCTACAGAGTTCATGATAGATCTTATGCCAGGGTCGGCGCCGGTGTCTAAGGCACCTTACAGGATGGTTCCTACTGAATTAAAGGAGTTGAAGACCCAATTACAAGAACTACTAGATAAGGGCTTCATACAACCAAGCATATCACCATGGGGAGCACCTGTATTGATCGTTAAGAAGAAGGACGGTAGTGTACGACTATGTATTGACTACCGAGAGCTGAACAAGTTAACCATCAAGAACCGATATCCTTTGCCTAGGATTGATGATCTGTTCGATCAGTTGTAGGGTGCAAAGGTTTTCTCAAAGATTGATCTTAGATCAGGGTATCACCAATTGAAGATCAAGGTCACAGATATTCCGTAGACTGCTTTCAGGACAAGGTGTAGACATTATAAGTTCCTTGTAATGTCATTTGGGTTGACAAATGCTCCAGCGTCATTCATGGAATTGATTAACCGAATGTTTCATGACATGTTGGACACTTCGGTCATCATATTCATCAATGACATATTGGTCTACTCAAAAGACAGGGAGACTCATGCAACACATTTGAGAGCAGCCCTACAACGGCTGAGAAGAGAGAAACTTTACGCCAAGTTCAAGAAGTGTGAATTTTGGCTGAAAGAAGTGGCCTTCTTAGGCCACATAGTATCTACAGACGGTATCAAGGTAGATCCAAGCAAGATCGCAGCTATAGTAGGATGGGATGCACCGAAATCAGTTGCGGAGATTCGTAGTTTCCTTGGATTGGCTGATTACTATAGAAGATTCATTGAAGACTACTCGAGAATTGTAGTTCCATTTACCAGACTAATCAAGAAAGGGGAAAAGTTCATATGGACGGATGAGTGCGAGATGTGCTTTCAGACTTTGAAGTCAAGACTAGTCTCTACACCTATCTTGATCATCCCAACACCAGGCTTGTCGTTCACTTTATATAAGGATGCCTCAGGGTTAGGTCTTAGATGTGTGTTGATGCAAGGAGAACAGGTGATTGCCTACGCATCAAGACAGTTGAAAGAGCATGAGAATAACTATCCTACACATGATCTGGAGTTAGCAACGGTCATTCACGTAATCAAGACTTGGAGACACTACCTTTATGGTGAAAAGTTTCAGATTAAATTGGATCACAAGAGCTTAACTAACATTTTCACTCAGAAGGACCTGAATATGAAACAAAGGAGATGGCTAGAATTATTGAAAGATTATGATTATGACATCCAGTACCATCCGGCTAAGGCAAATGTTGTGGTCGATGCCTTAAGCAGAAAGTGGGCATTGAAACCTGAGGCAGGACCTAGTACAAATGCTGCATTATGTGATGCAGTCTCAAGCTCAATAGATAATGACGAAGAGTTTATATTAGAGACTGCAAGAGATCTAGTAGAATAGGGCTTAATTCATAGGTTTACATTGATGTTCGCAGCCTTGAAAAACTCATCAGATCTAATAGATGAGGTCAAAGTAGCAATCCTACAAGATCCACACCTCAAGACTGTGCAAGAAGATCTAGAAAAGGGTAAAAGTAATCCTGACTTTATCTTGGATTCAGACATGGTACTCAGGTATCTTGGATGATTATGTATACCTGAGAGTGAGAACTCAAATATCAGAGATCGAGTTATGATAGAAGCTCATTACACCCTATATTCGGTACATCCAGGATGCACCAAAATGTACCATGATTTAAAAAGATTATATTGGTGGAGGGGTATGAAAGCGGATGTTTCTCGATTCATATTTCAATGTCTGAATTGTTATCAAGTTAAAGCAGAAAGGCAGAGACCCGCAGGTTTACTACAACCACTACCGGAGCCAGCATGAAAGTGGGATTGTATCACAATGGATTTCGTCACTGGCCTACCCTTGACACCAAGGTCAGTGGATGCAGTATGGATAATAGTTGATCGTCTTACCAAGACAGCTCGATTCATCGCTATCAGACCTCAGTATACCATGGAAAAACTAGCCAAGCTATATGTGGATAATATAGTCAGACTTCATGGCATCCCAGAGAGTATAGTATCTAACAGAGATCCCCGTTTTACATCAAAGTTCTGGGAAGGATTATAGAAAGCTATGGGAACCAAGTTGAAGTTTAGTACAGCTTTTCACCCTCAGACGGACGGGCAGTCAGAAAGAACTATTCAAATTTTAGAAGATATGCTCCGAGCATGTGCCCTAAATTTCAAAGGAGTTTGGGACGAGAAGATATCACTCATCGAGTTTGCTTATAACAATAATTACCAGGCTACGATCCAAATGGCTCCATATGAGGCACTCTATGGGAAGAAATGTCGTACACCTCTGTTATGGAATGAGGTGGGAGAGAGAAGAAGTGTAGGACCGAAGTTCATCGAAGAAACTTGTCGAGTGATTGATCAAATCAAGGAAAGAGTAAAGACAGCTCAAGTTCGACAAAAGCACTATGCAGATAACCGACGTCGAGATCTGGAGTTTACAGTAGGTGATAAAGTATTCTTGAAAATATCACCTGTGCGAGGTCTGAAATGGTTTGGTAAAAAGGGGAAGCTATGCCCCAAGTATATGGGACCATACGAGATTTTGACCAAACGTGGCAATGTGGCATATCAATTAGCTCTACCACCATCCATGTCAAGCATTCATGATGTGTTTCATGTTTTTTTATTGAAGAAGTACGTCAGGGATCCATCGCACATCTTGACAGCAGACCTACCGGACTTGACGGAGGACTTAACATTTGAAGTTGTACCTGTGATGCTCACAAGCTGAAAGGTACAATATCTCTGAAGCAAGGATATCTACTATGTGAAAGTGCATTGGAAAAGCCAAGATGTGGAATAAATTACTTAGGAGGAAGAGAACGCAATGAGAAAGGAATACCCTAACCTTTTCGATGACCAAGGTATGTTCAAATTTCGAGGTCAAAATTTATTTTAAGGGTGGGGGAGTTATGAATCCTACATGCAAATTTTGGGGACAAAATTTCTTTTAAGAGTGGGGGAGTTGTAAGACCCGCACTCCATGAACCCAATCTAAACCTTAAATTCATGTCGTATCAGGTTTTCCAATCATCAATGGGCCAGACGGGATGAGCGGATGACAAACAGGTACAAAACGGACCGATTTAAGTATGAAATATTTCATACCGGTTGATGGTACCGGTCTTGGTACCGGTCGACCGGTATAGCCTGCGCAGTAGACCACTAAGATCCAAAAATGGATCTCTACGGGTCCCACTTTCTAAATTTCAAACCGAAGGACTTTTCTAATGTTAAGAGGTTTCCTAAACCTAAACCTAGCCTATATAAAGATCTCTAAACCTCTTAAAATCCCTTTCATTGATCCTCACAAACGCTAGAGAGGAGAAGGACATCGAAGAAGGAGAAGAAGCTAGGAAGGAGAGGGAAGAGCCGTCATTGCCGTTCGACGAAGAACAAGTTACCGCAAGTCAACGATAAGTGCTTAAACCTTCCTCTGCATTATGAATTCTAGGAGGGTTAGTTGTAATGGGATCAATACCATGCAAAGCAGGTATTGATCTAAACCCTATTTTGCTGTCAAAACCTAATCTAGTCGGTAAACCCTAGATTCGAGTTCTAGGTTGAATATCATCAAAGCTAATACTTGAATGGAGTTGGAAACAACTCTAACTCAATGCTTAGATGTCGCACCCCAATTCTGCACCATTCAGAACGGTGTGATGAACCGTTAATAAACCAACGATTCAACCAGGATCTCTAATAGGTTGTGTCCTTTGAAAATAAAACCATACACAACCACAACCATAATCAGAATAAATACACAATAACGGAAGTCTTAATAATAAATGAACTGAGAAATCTAGCTGTGATAATCATAAATAAAGTATCAAATTATGTTATATCAATTGAGACATAAGTAAATAAAATATCAATTACATTTCCTTAATAATTCAAATCAAAATCTAATCGAAACGCATGCGTTGTACTCGCATGAAGAGTCATGCGTTTCCACTAAGTCTTTAGCTTCCATCGCAGCGATATGCCCGTACACAGAAACATTCATATAGTCTTCCACCGTGGTACCTGCATCATCAACTAAAAATATTCGACGTCGAAAGGGTGAGCACACATCACGACTCAGTGAGCAAACAAAACAATGCAACAATCATATGCATGCATTTAATTCATATATGTGGTCTGGTTTATAAGTTGCAATGTGCTATAGAAAAGTTCGGTGGCCGCCTCACCTCTATACATGAGTGTGTGAATCCGCCCAATGAGTATCGGCACTGTCGTCCCACATGCACCCACCATGGACAATATACACCCCATGAAAACGACATGGCTGTACCGGTTGCTCATACCAACACGTAAGCCGCTGCTGGCGAGGGCTTGCAAACTGGACTCATAACTAACCAATCCTAATGTCAAACAGTGTATCCAAGGCCTCACCCCAGCATCCCTCAATACATCCATAGAGATAGAGCTAAGGCCCCCTGGCAGAGTCGAAGACTACACGATCCGAGACCACCTCCCCTGATACCCTACGACGTAATAGTTCTGCTAAGGTAATGGCGATACGAGGATGTCAGTGAACATGACTTGAGTAGAACCATGGCACAATATACACCCCATAAAAATGGCATGGTTGTGGTTGATACGATCCCCTACCCGCACCATGTACACTAACCACACACATACATTCACATGCCTATTCTTAGCATCATCATCATCATCATGTTATAAATAAACATAATTAAATATGCATGAACAGTAATAGCAGGAATATTGGATGACATATTGAATGCACATACAAGCATACACGCATAGAATCAGTCATGGCATTGGACTCAAGAAATAAAAATAGTTTATTATTAGCCAATTAGTTTAGGTCTTGTTCCCTCACCTTTGCTTGAGTGTTGATCCTCTTTCAAGCTTTAAAACCACTTTTATATCAATAGAAAAACCTAACAAGTCGATAGACTTTGGTTAGAAGTCATTCCGGCATCATTAGGCTTGTTTTTAAGCACGGGTCACAGGGTGGGTCGCAGGTAGGGTAGCAGTCTACATCGACCCCCAGGGTAGGGTCGATGCCAGGGTCGGATGTTCCATCGACCCTGGGTGCGACCACCCCTATTCTGGACTTCCCAAATACTGGGGGTCGATCCTGTGGTCTGGTAGGGTCGATTTCCAATCGACCCCACGTGCGACCCCCCGTGGGTTGAGTCAAGATTTTCATTCTACAGCCCATTCTTTCATGTTTGGGTCCTATGGTTTAGTTCCACAATCCATTCTAGGCTTGTTCTATGGCTTAAAACACTAGGTTTCTTCCTTACCTTGTCTACCATGATTTCTCCATGGATTTCATCGAAATCTTCCCATGGGTGTATGATTTGGGTTTCTCCTAGACCATACTCTCTTCATGAACTATTCTAAGGTCTTAGATTATCAATAGAAAGCTTTCCCATACCTTAGGTTTGCTGAGATTCAGAGATTTCTCTGAATTCTTCAATTCGGTCCTCTTCTCCAACTTTCTTTCTCTTTTTCTTCTCTTCTCTTTCTCTCACTCTCAATTAGGGTTTCAAAAAGAGTGAAAGAGGCTTAGGGACGTCCTATTTATAGAGTAAAATCTCTAAAAATAAGTCCCATTGAGATTAGAAAGGAATCCCATTGAAATTTGGAAGTTTCCTATTTGCGATTTCTATCGGCAAACAGGGGGTCGATGAGGGGGTCGGAGGTCCCGTCGACCCCCAGTTCCTAAGTTGTCTGACCCCCAGTGAAAAATCAGGGGTCTGACTTCTATGTGAGGGGGGGTCGACCCTGCCTACCTAGGTATGCGACCCTGTCCTCCCATTTACTATTTTTAGGTCAGTTTAGTACCTGGTTTCGCCATTTCCTTTACGCACTTGGTCCATTTGACTCGACCATGATGGGTAGACCTGGTACAAGGTGGTAAGACTGGTTAGTTCGATACGGGTCTTACATTAAACCTAAAATGTATAGGAGAAACCCTAGGATCAATAGGGGGTGACCGACGGAAGTTGAGAAATCGAAGGTATGGTCTTCAGGAGATATACCGGTCGACCATACTGGTCGCACCATATGCGACCGATACTATGACCGGTACCTTCCAGAGACTGGTCTATGGGGACTGGCTGACCATACCGGTTGCACCTTTCCCCACAGTGCCGAGATCCGCACCTGCGACTAGTACTGTGATCGATCAGCTCTATGAGATGTGTTTGTAATCCCGTTGGTTTTTCAACCAATGTAAACCCTAAGAAAACTATTCTAACTAAACCCTAATATCGTGTAGGACCTTGTGATAGCAAGTTTGGACCTTGTGATGCGGAGCAAGATAGAAAACAAGCGTCAGGTAAGGGAATCTAAGCTAAACCCTAATAATTAATAACAGTAAAATGTTGTTAATAACTATGATTCTGTGGATTGATGTTTGTGCATACTCGCATGTCATCCTTTACTTTCAGTTATTATTATTGTTCATGCATACTCGTTATGCTAAGATGTGACTATTAGGCATGTGATTGTTTTCGTTGGTGTATGGAATGGGAAGGACTGGAGGTCTGGGATCGTTCCTCACACTAACACCATTCGTATCGTTTTGTCTTAGCATGCTTGGTGCGGGTAGGGTATCAGGGGGAGGAAGTGACACTGTGGTCTCCGGCCTGGCCACTAGACTCTAGCTCTATCTCTATGTCGTAGGGAGTTGCGCTGGGACAGGGCCTACTGTGATGACATATAGGATTGGTTAATTGCGAGCCCAGTTTGCAAGCCCTCGCCAATAGGGGCTTACGTGTTGGTATGGGTAGAGTATCAGGGGAGGTGTTGGCGGTGTTTGATCCAGACGCCTTAGCTCTATCTCTATTCCATGATTGGGTGCATGTGGGATGACAGTGGTGTTTGATCCATTGGGTGGCTTCACACACTCGTGTATAGAGGTGCAGTGGCCGCCAATCCTTTCTATAGCACATTACAAACTTAAAACCAGACCATAATGTGAATGTTACTCATGCATATGTTTGTTGCATTGTCTGATTGTCTTACTGAGCTAAGTTGTAAGCTCACCCTTGTGTACACACTATTTTTAGATGTTGATGCAGGTTATTCGGTGGAGGATTACATGAACGCTTCAGTGTATGGAGGCGTGGCTGCTTTGGACGTGCAAGCAGGAGAGGACGAGAATGACGCTTCATGCGAGTGCCCTTTCTGCGTGTACCTCTAGGAGTTGATTTAATATATTTTAATTATTTTTGGTTGAAGATACAATTGATGTAAAGATATTTAATTAAGTTTCGGTATTTGAATAATTGGATATTTATTTAAATTTATCAATAGATCTCTCAATTCATTTTATTTAAGACTTCCACTGTATTTTATTATATTCTAATTATGGTTATGTGCAATGATTTGTTTGAGTGGACACGGTCTTATTGAGATCCTGGTATGAACCGTTGATTCAGTGACAGTTCACTCACACTTCTGGTTCAGTCGGAATTGGGGTGTGACAGGTTATATTATGGAGGACTACGTGGATGCTCCAATATATGGAAGAGCTACTGCCTTGGAAGTGCAAGCAGGGGAGGACGAGCATGACGCTTCATGCGAGTGCCATTTCTGCGTGTACCTCTAGGATATTTGATTTGTTTATTTTATTTATTTTCAGTTGGATTTATAAGTGATGTAAGGATAATTATTTACGTTCTGGTGTTTTGAATAATTGGATAATTTATTTATCAATAGAAGTACTCAGTTCATTTAATTTAAGACTTTCGCTGTATTTAATTATATTTTGATTATGGTTATGTGCAATGGTTTGTATGAGTGGACATGGTCTTATTGAGATCCTGGTGTAACCGTTGGTTCAGTGATGGTTCACTCACACTTCTGGTTCAGTCGGAATTGAGGTGTGACAATTTAGGAGTCATCCAATTGTGGAAAGTGTATAATCTGAAATTGTATGCCCACAGACATTTAATTTTTTTTTTTTTGGGTGCATCTTTCTTCCTCTATAGTGGTTTATGGGCCTAAATGTGTTTACAGGTTTGACAAAAAGTCCCAAAAGAAATGGGAGATCACGACATTGGGGAAGATGATGGGGATGTGCTTGTGATTGGAATGAAGTTTGGCATAGAGGAAGAAGCATATAATTTCTATAATGAATATGGGAGAAGTATGGGTTTCGATATTAAGAGAGATTACAGTAATTGGAGAAGGGAAACAGATAAGAGTAAGAAAGTTTTAACTTCGAGAATGTTTGCATGCAACAAAGGCGGGTTAAGGAAAGCTGATAAACAGGATATTCATACCGTTTTGCATCAAGCAGAGACAAGGACTGGATGTCCTGCAAGAATGGGGATTCATTTTATAGATAATGAAGGACGATACGAATGTTATGATTTTATTGAAGATCATAATCATCTTCTCCACCTATCGGCTACTTTGCATTATATGCATTCACAATGGAAGTTGTCGAGTGTACAAGCCTCTCAGATTGATTTGATAGATGATTCAAGAATCCGACCTAAGGTTACCTATGAGTATACGGCAAGCAGGTGAGGGACAAACTTGGGTACACCTGGGTAGATGTCATAAATTATCTTAGGACAAAGTGTCAACAAGATTTAGCATACAGTGAAGCCGGTAGTGTATTGAGGTACTTCAAGCATCAAACTTTTAACAACCTTTCTTTTACTTTTTACACACTCTGGGGAACAAGATAACAAATATTTTTTGGGCTGATCATAGGATTAGGATAGATTATGTAGTCCTTGGTAATGTAGTGACATTTGATACTACATTTGGCACCAACAAAGAAAATAGGTCATTTGGTGTATTTTCAGGATTCAATCATCATAATAGAGGTATAATTTTTAGGGCTGTATTACTGTGTGATGAGACAGTCGAATCATTCAAATGGTTGTTTGAGAAGTTCCTTCTAGCACATGGTTAAAAATGTCGATAACAATTTTTACTGATTAAAATGCTGCAATGGTGAAGGCAATACCACAAGTGTTAATATCCACATGGCATAAGTTGTGTTTGTGGCATCTTATGCAAAATGGCATTAAATACTTAAGAAACCTAATGAAAGATGGATCCAGTTTTCTGACAGAATTCAATAAATGTATGTTTGAGATTAAGGAGGAAGAGGAATTTGAAATAGCATGGGAGCAGATAATAACAAAGTATGAGACTAGAGAAGATTCATGGTTACATCATACTTATGAAGTGAAAGAGAAATGGGCCAAGTGTTTCATGAAGAAGACTCCCACCCTAGGTATAAGGAGTACACAACTCAGTAAAAGTGAACCAGATCTCAATAATGATAAGAGCAAGTTGGTTTCATACATGCATAAGGGACAGGCATGGTCTGCCTCTAAATCCCCAAAAGAATACCACTTAGTGAAATCTCCAAAAGAAGACCACTTAGTGGTCGGCGAGTCCACCAGGAATCAGTCCGAAAAGAACTGTTAGTCCACATTTCGAGATTTTTTTTATGTTTAATGGCTTGAAAGAAAACACTATACTAAACCATAAAGAGAGGTTTTTTTTACCTCCGGTTAAAGGGTATCTTAGTACGGTCAGCATAATCAGGATTTGAAGGACTACTTGAGCCCTCATTTGAATGTGGTATAGTTTTTTAAGAATTTTGATAGGGTTCTTAAGCATAAAGCGAGAAAATGAGTTAAAGGCTGAGTTTGATGCCAGAAATAAATTGGTGAAGAATATATATCGAAATCCTCCATCATGAATCAGGCTGTAAAAATTTATACTCCAACAATATTTACAACATTCCATGAGGAATATGTGGATATTAGTGCATGCTACATAAAATATTGAGGTAAGAATCATGATTTACGTGTGTATGTAGTTGGCCTTCGGGGTAAAGAAACTGAGTTTAAAGTACTATATAGACCATCTGAGGCTTTGATAGATTGTAGTTGCAGAAAGTTTTACACATTTGGTATTCTATGTTGTCATGCATTAAAAATTTAGAACATATGGAAGATATAGAATTTATACTTGTGGCCTATATTTTTAGGAGATGGACGAAGATAGAAAGACATATTACAGTAGAAGACAGTCAGGGAAACCAAATTGTAGATGACCTTCATTTGGATTGCACACAACGTTACACAATTTTGTCTTAAATTGGTTGAAATTAGCATCACTAGCTAGTAATTCAATAGAGGGGGTATTCACTGTTTACCAAGGCAGCTATTGAGTTGTGTATACAACTTCAAGATCTAGGAAATCAGGATCCCGTCCTTACAGTGTTAGTAGAGCAAAGTACCCACATAAATGCGAAGAGTCTAAAGAAGAAAGAGGAGCAGAAAGGTAGTAGAAGACATAAAAGTTGTTTAGAAAAGGGAAGAAAGGGAAAGAAACCTACTCGGGTCCAGTCACCTTCTTTGGCTCATTTGGCACCTTCTGAGGCTCCCCATTTGGCACCTTTTGAGGCTCCTCATTTGGCACCTTCTCAGACTCCTCAACCATCGGAGATCTACCCTTCCTTCAGATTGTATTTAATGGTAATGATGTGAAATACAAATATTGAAATGTGCCATTAAGTATTTCTTGTATTTTGATTTAGAAAAAATTTCATCTACACCCCATCAAGGATTGTTAACATCATCTACACCCACAAGATTGCAAAAACTTCACCTAGGTCCACTTAACTAACGGAAATCACTAAAATTATTAATATATAGTTTTACCCCTCATATTATAAATTGAAAATTTTAAAAATTAAGTATAATTACTAGTTTGACCTTGTAATGAAGGTAACATTTGCATTTACCCTCTGCATACTACCCAAATGAGAAACATCACTTGCCAACCTAGCAACATCTCGATCAAGTACTCTGAAATGCTAACATTGTCGACGATTTTGGGCGTTGTCAATAATAGTGGCAGATCAGCAATAGAGTTGGTTTCTTCTTCCTGGGCACCTGGGAAGGATTGACTTCAATGGAATGGCCGTAGTACAGCTTTCATTAGACGATAAGGAGATATTGGTAGTGGTGGTTGTAGAGGTAGGAGAGGCAGAGAGCTTAACACCAGGGAGGAGGAATCTGTGGTGCTTGGTAGTGTGTTCATTGGCCGTTTGAATGGAAAAGTCGCAATCTATCAAACTCAAACCCTAAAGTTCTCTTATAATTCTAAGTCCATGAACAAGCTCTGTGATTCCCTTATGGCAAAGAAAGATCCACTCCTTGGACTTGTTTCGAAGATCAACAAAAGAAAAGAACAGAAATAGGAATCTCGTTTCCATACCACAAAATCAAAATGGGTCTGAAAGATGAGGATCGACTGTACCTATTACCTAGCTTTCTCTAAATTATGGAATGATTCTTCACTTCGCCTTTTTGTTAATAGAGATAAATCAGTCTTTGCAACATTTCTCATTCCTCTTTAGCAATTAGTCTTGTGAACTTTTTTTTTTTTTTTAAATCACAAATCAAACATATTTCAAGTATGAATCCTCTGCTCCAATCTTTGGATTTGCTCCATTTTCTCTACAGCAACAAGCAAAACCATAACTTACATGTTCAGTGATTCAAACGAAAGGTTTTGAAATCAATCTGATGAATAATCAAAACATTTAAGCATGATCAAGTTGAATGGAGCTTCGCCAAAAAGCCAACTCCATTGCGATGTAATAACCTTAGAACACCTCCCCCGGCCCCTTGCCGCTGCAGTGGATCTTCGCCAAAATACCGACTCCATTGCGATGTAATAACCCTCCCTAGCCCCTTGCCGCTACCGCTACAGTGGTCATGAATGGCCGGCCTCCCCACTGTGGCTTCCTGTTCTCCCGCTCTTCTGCTCCTGTTCAGATTTCGCCCTCTTCCCCTCATCCTGTAGATTTCCCTCTCCCAAGTTCAGAACCAATAACAAAATTATTGGTATCGTTGTAACTCTATGCTTGTGAATATCTGTCCATTAGGTAGAGAGAGAGGGAGAGAGAGAGAGATTGAAAGTTGGGAACTGGAAGGGTGGGATGCTTTTAACTAAGAGAAATGAATAAACAATTGAAAGAGAGAGTGAGGGAGTCGTGGAGGTGGTATTGGTATTTGGAGTTGGAAGGGTGGGATGCTATTCATTAAGAGAAATGAATAAATAAACATTTGAGCTTCATTCTAGGGTGGACGAAGCATCTGATTCGAGTGAGGCTGAGACTTCGATCTTAGTCTACTGGGGATGAGAATCATTGAAAGCACCAAGATTCAGTGAGCAGTCATCTTCCTCGGAGCTGTCAGTGGCGATGGCGTCGTATTCGTTGGGAACTGTCGGAGCAATTGCAGTAGCATCAACAAGCAAAAGGTCTGGAGCATGGAGCAGGGTTTCAGGGAAGGAGAATGAAGAAGGGAATCGGTGTAGCTCAGCTACGCTTCTTATTATGCATCAATTGATCCTTAACCATTGGATGGAGATATATTCATCCAGTGCGCTACCATTGGGGTTAGGGTAAAAATTCAAATAAAGGGTAAAATTGTCTTTTAACCCAGCTCAAAGGGTATTATCATCTCTGAAATATTCAAATCCATCTGACGTCAGCATCTAACGGGAATCAACTGATGTAGTGGACTTCTTTGATTACCATAGCCAAAGTTTTGGGGTGTAGATGATGTTTTTGCATTCTTGTAGGTGTAGATGATATTAAGATTTTTGATGGGGTCTACATGAAATTTTTTTTTTTGATTTATCCCTTTTTTTTTTTCTTATAAGCACCGTTGGATCATTCAGAGTATGCGTTGTTCTCTTCCCAATCCTCAAGAGCAATGGTGCATTATTCTCAACCTACTGAAGGAAGTAGTTTCAGGTGCAAAATACGGTCTCAACTTGTTGCGGTACATTATATCTCGATAAAAAAAAAAACTCATAAGGCTATGTACTTGAGTTTCATTGCAGATTCAATCAATTACCACCTGGACCAAATTCATATTCTGATATTTACTAATTTGCTATGGCATAAGGTAAATCTGTATTTCTAAACATTCTGAGATTTACTAATTTGCCTTGGTTTCATTTATCTTTTTCAATTATTTTTGTAAAAATGAGGGACTATGACCTGGAGCCTTTATGCTTCTGGCTTATGCATAGAGTTATAATACTATCATATATCTTTGCATTTTAGTGTGTTTAGCTGTTATAGTTGGGTTTGCTTCTGATCTTATAGTCCAAATACTCTATTGGTTCCAAACTCGTGGGAGCATTTGGGCTGCCAATACAGTGATGGAAGAGTTCATGACAGGATGATATTTAAATACCCTTCGGATGCACCCTCCAGCCCCAGTATTGCTAATCATATGTTTACACAAGATTGGGGTCCATAGAGGATGTGTACTCTTAATGTTGGTTGGATATGATTGTTTGGAATTTTACCCTACTCTGATGATATACCAACCTGCCAATCCCATTTAGTTGGGATAAGGCTTGGTTAAGTTGGATAAATTGAGTGTTACTTTACTTTGGTAATATGTACTTAATTTGGTTGGTGGGTTGCCTGGTCGAAAAAAAAAAAAGTGGATAGCTCTGGTTATGCAAGTTGTTGTGGTGCAGGTATTTTTATAGCTTGTCATTTCTTCGGTGGAAAACACCTTTCCCAACTGCAGTATGCACTTTACCTTTTGACTTTGAGATTTAGGTTCATGGATCATGGTTTTGTCAATAAATTGAATTGATCCTTTTTTGTGTTAGGCATGCAGAGTAATCTTGATCCTTGGGGTGGAGTTATGCTGGAATATCTACCCATCCAATTTGTACTCTTCATTTCCTCTCTTCTGTTTCCATGTAGCCATATTGTGGGGTCTCTAGAAAGCACAATGTGAATACCCCTATTTGGATAGTAAGTCGACTCAAAACAAGAAAGAATAAGATCCAGGTGGTTTCTGTTCTGTAGAGGAGAAAGTCAGCTAGAAACCTTGTTTCATTCAATCACTTTGCAGACAAGTTTGCATGTTCCTCACAGCTCCTCTGTGTTGAGTTGCCAAGGTGGGATATATTTTGGCCACTTGACAAGCTTATAAGAAAGGCCCTCTTGGAAATTTTGCTCTTTTTAAAATATAGGAAGAGATTTAAATGTATTGTTACCTCATTCAGATTTGGACAGAAAATGGTCTCTCTTGTTACCTTATTATATATTGAGTTGATTAGGGATCTCAATACATATTATTTATTAGGGTCTCTCTTTCTCTTCTTCCTCTCTTCTATCTTCTTCCTCTTCTCTAAATCTACAAGGGTGAACAAGCTCACTTATAGTGGACTTGACTCTTGACCATGTAGCTTCACGTAGTCAAATGTTTCTTTTTAATAAATTACCCACTTTTTTTTAATCGTAAACATGCTCAAAAAGCATAAATACTAAAATATAATGGTTTAGAATTCAAAACTCTACAACCCATAGAGATTGTTCTTTCTGTATCAGTCACTTTTTCCTTTTTAGGGAATATGGATTGATTAAAGAGCCGGCTAGCTTTCTTCCTTACAGATTTTTATCTGTAATGCAAATCTGAGGCAATAGTTGTCAAAATTCCCTGATACAACATTCAACTAAAAATTGAGAGAATATACTTGAAACAAAAGAGAATACAATGACAATCCTTCTATTGTGATCAAGGATTTGCATGACGAATTGGACACTATGCATATTTGCATGAGTAAAACTATTGAATGAAGAACTTCAGCATTTTGTCGAAGTCCTTGAAAAGTGCAGATGAACATGCACACTGAAAAAAGTGCTCATGTGAGGGAAGGATCCTTTGCTAATGCAACTTTCCTGCAAATTCTTTGCTTGTATCTTTGAAACGAGTTCAAAAGTGTCTACAGGATAGGCCAATATTAATAACTCTCGTATATCCCCAAGTCTGCCATGGAGGCTTTTTCTTGTCTTTCAAAGGCATGAGCAAAGCATGAGGAGATGATTATTTCCCCACCAAAGTGATGAACAGAAGTGGAGACATCACTCTTGATAGACAAGGGTAGAACTATAATTAATTCTTGTTTCTATAGTCAGACCTGTACAGGTCATATAATTCAGCACCAAATTGCCAAGGCAATAATCAGTTAACCAAATCATAAATTATAAAATAGCTACAAATCGAAACATATAATGATCAGATGATTGTTTCCCCCCAAAGTGATGGACAAATGTGGAGACATCACTGTTGATAGGCAAGGGTAGAAAAAGAATAATTAATTCCTGTTTCGATAATCAGACCTGGACTTGTCATATATTTCAGCACCAAATAGCAAAGGCAAAAATCGTTTAGTTGATTCATAAATACAAACTCCCTTGAAAAATTAATCTTTCATAAACAACACACCCAAAATTAAAAATAAAAGAGCAACAATTGCGTAAGACAAAAACATGGATTGCTCTTCAAATTTAGTGTTCATACATACTACAATTTACCTAAATACAAGCTACAATCAACTAATTTATTCTCTCGTCAGGATTTTTCAATTCTAGTGTCTCGACAGTTTCAAGGAGCTCTTCAAACAACCTAGAATTTTGCCGATTAGCTCTAATTACTCCTCTTAAGTAACTTTTCAAATAACCAGGGGAAGTTCTTCTACCAATTGTTGTATTTAATGTTGTGGTCTGCGAGCTTTCTCTTGTTTACTGGGAGCATTCCCTTGTCTTTGCAATTGCATTATTGGTGCTATTACCAAAAGAGCATTCCATTGTCTCTATCCATTCGAATCTCCCGCATCCAGGATTATCCATCTGCAAGACAATTATACAAGATAACTTTCATTGAAATGGCAATAATTAAAAACTTTCACAAATCACACCTTCAGAGAAGACGACCATTTGAGTTTTGATACTTCAATTCACAAATCGCAAATCAATTCTTCCTCTTGTATCTTCTTCAATCTTCTTTTCTCAAATCGCAACAGCTTCAAAATCTTCTTTTCTCAAATCGATTCTTCCTCATAACTCTTTCTCTTTGGTTTGAGTTTTGAAAATGAAAACTGCTCCCATGTTTTATGACCTACCATCACAAAAGGTTTCATATGCATTTTTGACCTTCAGATTACTGCCTTCCCACTTGGTGGTCATCCAACGGTCACTGCCATCCACCCAATGCCCATACACATTGGAGAGGATTCAGATGCTCATTAGGTACCCTTTACAATCAGGTTAGAATTACTTTTTCTTTGTTTTTGTCATAAATAATATATATTTTAAATAATGGTACTAAACGACAATTCTTACATCATTTTCCTTTTAAATTGTAAACACAAAATCTTGTTTGTAACAACGGTTTACATCAAAGCATGCAAAAAATTAAAAAAAAAAATTAAAAAAAAAAAAAAAAGAGAGTTGGCTCATTTATAATGTCAACTTCATTAGTTTGCAAGCATCTTCTTGGCCTGATGGCTTGGTGAAATATGGATTAGAAATCTGATGGTTGGTCTTGCTGGTGAAATATGGACTAGAAAGTAGGTGAGTTCAGGTCTCTTCTCTTGCAATTGTTCTTTACCCCAATAATATAACAGAAAATAGAACCAATAAAAAAAAATTTCTTCATTAAATATGCAGGGAGAACTTGAAGAAATGAAAGAAAAAACTACTCCAAAACAATCCAACCTTGAAATGGCCTTATATGGAATTTAGTATGATTAGGAGGGCAATTAATTTTTAGGTTTATCAAAAGGATAGTGAGCCATTATTAATTGTTAACTTAAACTAGGCTTTTGCAAACTCTCCAAATGCATGACCAACCTTCTACAATGAACAGGAGTTTTTCCATTGAAATAGTAAACATGATGAATTGGCAACCAATCTATCAGGATTTCGAAGAGTTCTGATAGCTGACTGCATCAATAACAGATGGCTGCATCAATAACAAAATGTTGGCCAACCACAAAAGTGTGCAATGATAAAATGAACCAAATAAGTTTCACATGATAAGATTTTAGGGTTCATAAGCTACTAGGCTTACAAGTAACAGAACCCAATCTGATCACCCAAAACAGCAGAAAAAAGCCTGTATAGAAGATTCATGTGGTTAGTTCATCAGAAGGGTTCGCTGTGAACTCTTGGGGATATCAGCCCATTATTCTTAGAGTAACTTTTATCCATTGAAGGACCGCCATTCAACTTGGCACTGTCAAATCACTAAGGCCAACTTTCGTCCCAGATCGACGTGTGGGGTCTTGAGTTAAACTCCCTTCTACCTTTGGACTCGAGGGCCAATTTCCATCCAACGCAAGGAAACCTTTGCATACACCAGTACCTTTTGGGAGGCGTACACCTGGTAGCTAGGGTCCGTCTACCTGAGTCTGTCCCTTGGCCCATAGGTGGAGCACTAAAGGAGACATCAGTCACACTATGAACAGAAACTGGGAAGCATGCAAGTGGAATAAGCACAGGTACTTCAAACGTCCAGTGTTTGAAACCTAAAGACTACAACATTAGCTCCCACAATTCTGGCTTACACAGAAAATTTGTTTGCTTTCAAGTACGTCTTCTTAGCCCCGGGCTCACAAGCAGCAATGCCAACGAAAAGAAGACAATTGTGATCTAAAATGTGAAAATCTATTTACAGATGGTATTGGATGAGTTCAAAGATACAGCTTCTCTTGTTAACACTACAATAATTTACAGCAACTGAGATACACATAAAAAATGGAAGGATGACTGCAACTTCAAGTTGACAGTGATTAGAAGAATCAATGCACCTTGGTTTAACTTCTTGGGATTTGTAGTATTACGAAACTAAGAATGCTTGATCAGATACAGAGGCCAATCCCTGCATCAGTCTAACAATTTCCCCCGTATCGTCCAGATAATACTTGGCCTTACTGGGCTTGCGACCAACCGTACACGCAAACACTAGCGCCATTGGGGCCAAAGATGATCCTTCCGTATTTCTAGTAATCACCTCAAACATGTCTTCATCAGATCTATCATCACCAATGCAGAGAACAAAATCTGGAACCATTTCTTTCTCCTGCATTGTGGAAAGTAAGCGTTCCGCCACAAGCCCCTTGCTCACACCCTGATGTGCAAACAAAAACAGGATTAGTTCTTAGTCAGCTTCCCAAATTAAGGCAAAATATGATTATACACTGGAAGATGATTTCAAACCTGCGGCTTAACCTCTACTATATTCTGCCCACTCTTCACAAAGACTGGTTCATTGGCAAGGACACTCTCGAGATGATCAAGAAGTTCTTTAGCTTGGCAAGATCCAAAATCAGGATCCGCATCCTCATAGCACCACACCAACCCTGTTTCCTTGTCTTCAATTGTGGAACCATCAGTTGTTTCAGTGTACAGTTTCATGACAGGTTCTGCAATCTGCTTCCAACTACAATCAGCCACTGGAACACATGTTTCCCACTCCGCGTCTCGCCTCAGCCTAAACCATCAAGTTGTTAACCGTCAACAAGGGTCTAGCTATTTCACATTATAAATAAAAAAAAGTTCAAATACAATCAAATCTTAGAGAATATTTATTCACACCTGAAGAAGTAGCCATGCTCAGCTGCAATTCCGAGTTTGTCACAAGGAGAAAACCACTCACTTAGAGTCTGGCGGCTTCTAGCACTAACAAGAAAGACAACATTGTTCTTATCCCTACACAAGCTGTTTAAGATATCAATGGATTTAGAGCTTGGGCTCTTATCTATGGAAGCCTGAGGCATCAGAGTGCCATCATAGTCTAGAAGGATTGCTCTAGTTTTAGCTCTTCTATATGCAGACACTATGTGCTCCATTGAAAGCTTCCTGAAATTTAGATCAAGGGCCACAACCCTAAATCCCAACCCAAACCCAATGCCCCAGCATCTCCGCCTTTCATGATCCTTACATGTTCTCCGCAAATCTTGTAGGAAGCTATGTGCCCAATATCCTACATCATGAGTACTAACATACTTATAATGCTTTTCATGTCGAAGCTGCTTCTCAGGCTCTGCCATCTCCAAGGCACAGTCCATTGCATCTGCCACTGCATCAATATTCCAAGGGTTAACTCTTATGGCGCCACTCAGAGAAGGAGAGCACCCAATGAACTCCGATACAACTAGCATGCTCATCTTTGAGGATGGAACCAATCCAACAGCATTATCCAATTTCTCATTCCCTTGACGGCTAATGATGTATTCGTATGGTATGAGGTTCATCCCATCTCTAACAGCAGTAACCAGACAACACTCAGCAACAACGTAATAAGCAACTCTCTCAAAGAACTTAAGTGGTTCATCAATTAAGATGACAGGTTCATATCCCGGCTGGCCAAATGTCTCATTAATCCTCTTCACAGTTGAGTAGGTCTCAGCCTGAACATCCTGCACATCCTTTCCTCGGCCCCTAGCTGGATTAGCTATCTGCACCAAAACCACCTTCCCACGCCACTCTTGATGCTGCACAAGCAACTGCTCCAAAGCCAAGAGCTTCAAGGTAATCCCCTTGAATATGTCCATGTCATCTACCCCAAGTAGCATTATTCTTCCCCTCTCTGTAAAATTCCTAATGAGCTCAGCAACCTTAGCTTCAGTCTCCCGAAGGCTCAAGACTGACTGGAGCTGACCCATGTGGATGCCAACAGGAAGGATTTTAATGCTAACAGTTCGGCCATAATAATCAAGACCAACATAGCCTCTCTTGGATTCATAGCTGAGCCCAAGCATCCTACTGCAACATGAGAGAAAATGACGGGCATAATCGAACGTGTGGAATCCGATGAGGTCAGAATTCAACATGGCTCTCAAGAGTTCTTCCCTGACAGGCAATGTCTTGTAGATCTCAGATGATGGAAACGGACTGTGGAGAAAGAACCCAAGCTTCACTCGGTTAAACCTCTTCCTCAAGAATGTAGGCAGCACCATAAGATGATAATCATGGACCCAGACAAAATCATCTTCCGGGTTGATCACTTCTAAGATCCTATCAGCAAAGATTTTATTAACTGAGACATAGGCCTGCCATAAAGACCGATCGAAACGACCACCAAGGTCTGGTGATAGGGGCAACATATAATGGAACAGAGGCCACAGATGTTGCTTACAAAACCCATGATAGAATCGACTAAAGAGGTCAGGTGGGATGAAAGCTGGGACACATTTGAAGTCCTCAAGCAGAATCTGAGACACATCATCCTGCTCATTGGGGTGAATGTCTTCCTTAAGGCAACCTACATAAAGGACCTCAACTTCATCTTCCCCAAAACCATCTTTCAGTTGAACAAGAAGTGAATCTTCATCCCAGTTGAAATTCCAGCCCTTGTTATCAGGTTTTCTGTCAGCCCTAATTGGAAGTTGGTTAGCTACTACGATGACACGGTCTTTGGGTACAGAGGAGGAAGAAGGATCAGAGCAGACACTATCAGCTGGGTCATCGTCAAGATCTGAGATTATGCCTGCAACCGTCATTACACGGGGAAGCCGACGGGTCATACGGCCAAACGACGGATACTCGCCGGAGGCGAGCTCCAAGAGATTCGAATATGATTTCGAGACCATTGTTCTTACTTACCCTTCACACACACCAAACCAAAAAAGAATCAAACCGAGTGGGAAGCTTGTTTCAGTATATCAGGAAGAAAGAATCACATAAAAATATCAAATTAACACCATGGATGGAACTCCTCTCCTGTTGAAAACAATTCAGCTTCAACACAGCACTCAATCAAGCTAAAGATGAGAATTCAATGAACCTAAAACTGAAAGGCAAACAGAAAAGGGAATTTTTCCAGGAGAGTATTAGTGTGAACTGTGAAGTGAACCCACTGAGAGAGAGTTGAAATTTCTAGATAAATGAGGCTCAGAACACTGAATCAAGCCATAAAAATTACAAATTTCACTATTTCAAAGATGGAAAGAGAGTCGATTCAGTTCAATTCATTACAGCCAAGAAATCCATTGAGATTTGATAAACAATAGCCAATAAATGAATACACTGAACACGTCAGAAATAATAAAAAAATCCAACAACAAATATAGAAACAAAAATCGTAGATGGATTACAAAGATTCAGAATTTTACCGTCATCGAAACCGTTTCCATTTTTAAGATGCTGAATCCTAAACTAACATCGTTTCCTAAAACCCTAATTTCCAGCATCCATTAGCGACCTTCATCTCTCTATTTCTCAGCTATTACCCTGATATATACATACAGTTCAGAGTCTACAGACTCTATCTCTCTCTCTCTCTCTCTCTCCCCTGTTGAGCTCAAAAAATATCATAATTTTTTTTAAAAATTTTAAATAACTTATCTCTTCTATTTCACTCAACAGAAAAAAAAAAAAAAAAAAAAACTATCCTTTTCTTCTTAGCGGCTGCACTCAAGTGGGACCCACACATATATTGTCTGATGTTAGCTGTCTCGCTAGTGTTTACAGACACGTGTCTCAAATTTCTACCGCGATTCATGCAAATATGTCTACATTCACCCCTTGCGCGCCTATGGGTCACAGGCCGGGTTCAAAATTGAACCCAAAACAGAACCCGAATCTGTATCCATCTGAAGTAAACCGGACAAAATTTTATCTAAGATTTTTTTGGTATAATTTATATTTATATTTATAAGTTATTTATAAATCATAAATAATAACCGTTTAATACCATTATACATAAATAAGTAATAATAGATTATCACAATAGTGATAAACACTTTCTAATCTATTTATAGATTTTAAATAAAATAAATTTATTTTAAATATAAATAAATATCATAAATCATACAAAACAATTATATATGCCATAATATATTATATAATTAATTTTATAATACAAAAGAAAACCTAAATGTAATTGGGCTGTGTTACTGATGAAAAATTAAAATCAAACCTAATCGATGACCTAAAAGCTCAAACCATAATTAGTTGAAAATCAAACCCACCTAACAATGAACAGATAAAAACACATTAAGCTAACATGTTACAAATGTTGTGTACGGAATCATATTCTAAAATATGAGATATTTTTAATTTAGGCTCAAAATTTAAAATAAATTAAAAAAATGGATTTTATGTTCTTCTCAAATTCTAAGATTCAAGTTCAAGAATACATACCAAACGCAACATGAATACACATATAAGAAATTGAAGCCAAGCTTATATAAGATTTACAAAATCTTATTAATCCAATCTTTTAATATATATATATATATATATATATATTTGAAATCAAACCAAACCATCAACAATCCAATAATGACAAATTAGAGCCCATAAAACCAGTTCAATAAAGCTGAGACTGAAAATTACTTATTGGTTTGATTTTAGACTTGGCCGTTTAATATTGAAACTAATTAGTCTAAGAACGAAACCAGATTGAACCCACAGATTTCTATGGGCAGGCCTTTAAGAATGCTTAAGATATGTTAATTTGCAAGGATTGCATGAGGTTAAGATCTGGATCCTCTCCTACCATATGAACATCGGACGAATAGAAATGCTTCGATAAGCATCCTGAGCATCCAGCCTAGATCTTCGACTGATGGGGTGGTAGGGGGAGTGAATTTTTTTTCATGGAAGTCATGGAGTCGACTCTCTAATCACCGCATGGAGGTTTTGATTCTTAAAAAAAACATAACTGGAGATGTGCGCTTCACGTGGACCGATTTATCGGGGAGAATACCTTACAAAAGAAATCTAAGCCGCCAAGATACATTCCGACACGACCGTTTGTTTAATACAGCTCAGCAGGCGTGGGACACGTGAGGCAGGTGCTTGAAAGCAGGTGGGACCACAAACCTTGAATGAGTGGACTTTTACATCCCGAAATATGATGTACGGTAGCGGCTTTGAGGGACACGTTTTGGATAAGCATTGGTTACAATTGCGGAAAGAAAAACAGAGAAAAGATGAGAAGTGGTGCGCACTAGGGAAGTGTGGATGAGCCAACAGTAATATTGTGGGGTCCATACATAAGTCAAGGTGAAAAAACAGACTGATTAGATATGATTTGAGCCATTTTATACGTAATTTTTTTATAAATTATGGTGTGCGGTGGGACCCACTTGAATTGTGGCGGAGGATTCGAATCCTTTCCTCTCACGCTACATTCTGACAAAAAAGACAAGGGACAACCATGTTCCGCACCATACTCCCTACTTAGGATTACATATTAAACATTGTTTTCAATTTTCTAAACTACCATTTTGACAAGTGTCTAATGAACCCCACCTGGGGCTATACTTAAAATAAAATAAAATAAAATAAAATGATTTAGTGAAGACAGTGGGATGTTTATAATTTACTCCCTACATCCTACTGTAGCCAAAATGGAGTGGCTTAGGGTTGGTACTTGGTAGGTATGATAATAGATACGCTGTCAGCGTATATCCTGCTCAAGGTTTTAGGTTTAGGATCTTCAATGGTGACTGTTAAGCGACAGATACATTGTGAGTGTTTGGAATCCTCATTGCCACTTAACAACTAGGCAAAAGATCTTTTTGGGATTTTAAGGCATGAATCGGCCTGTGCAATTTGGCAAGGATGGGAAAGATCTCGTCTTCTATTGTTCAGTTGTTCAAGTCTTTCAACCGTTTAGTTATTCAATCATCTATCGAATTGGTTAGACTGTATCATCCTACGTGCTCATTATCTCAATTCATCCGATGAACAACTGGACTAATTGGATAACAAGAGATGAGCCCTATCTTCAAGGTTGATTTTTTTTTAATGAGGTAAGGTAAATACAAGATAAAGGATCGGGTTCCAACTGACTCGATCTAGATCGGCCCATCTCCAACGCGATTGCAAGTACCAAACATTAGTCCCATTGGAAACATTATGAATAGGAATTATACATGTGGATAATTTTAATTTTATTTTTATATTTATCCTTTTATAATAGAAGATTTTAGATAATCTCCTAGAAAGAAAATTCCTTTAACATTTAATTTAATTATGTCATAATTTTATCCTTAAATATTTACAAAATATAAAGTCTTATTTGATGGTGGTAACAAAAGGAAACTATTTGATATTCAACTTATATGCCGGGAATTATTTTCTTTACAATCAATTTTTTTTTTTGGTAGAAATGCTATAATCAACTTAATTGTAATGGATTTAAGAATATTCTTAACATATATATATATATATATATATATATATATATATATATAGGGAATTATCTTCTTTAGTTAGTTGTTAAACTTCAAATTCAAATGAATTTCATGTATTGACATTTCTTCTTGTATTTTTTAGTGAGGGAAGAGGCTATCTGGTCCGCAGCTACGAACGTAAAGACGAAAATGAGACATTTTCACCATTTCATATACAAGGGGCAATGTTTTGTACATTTTTTTTGGTGGATGTTAGTAGACTATGGTTTGGTTTTTCAATTAGAAAAACTTTTGCCATTTAGTATTTATTAATTTTTGTATATTTTTTTTCTTAAATTTTATTAGATAATAATTCTTTGAGCAACAAGGATTTCTTTCGTTCACCAACGAGAGGATGGATGGCAGCTTCGTCATAAGGAGCATAGGAGGAAAGAGAGTATCAAAAGAGAGAGAAAGAGTCAAAGGTGTTGGCGTAGCTTCCACTATACATTCTGACAATTTCCCGATTTTATTTTTCCACTAGATTTTGTAAAGTGTGGAAGTTAATGCCGGCTAGTCCATGAAATATCAACTGCATCCAAAGTTGGATTTGGTTACATTAACTTGCAAGGCACCTAATTTCTTTTATTATCTAATTTGTGTGTCTGCCATTCCTTATAATATTCCTAATCGCAAGCCCCAATGCTTGCAGCAAAGAGAAAATAGTAGAGATGTAAATAGATGGTTGAAAATCTGGATTTAATTGGCATTCGCATCCGTCTAAGGGAATCTGAATCCAAATAGTTGAATTTGAATGTGAATTCAAACAGTTGGGATCAGATTCGGATGCGAATTGGGATATCACCTAAATGGAGCGGATAGAAGGTATCTGCGAACAATATAGCCTTATAGGTTATAATGCATATAGACTACAAATATGTTTTTCTTTACTTAAAAAAAATGAAATAAAATTGTAAGATGTATCTCTTTCCCTTTGATTGATTTTTTTTGTAAATTGTAAGATGAAAAATTATGAGAAGTCTAGAAATTTTTTTTGTAATTTTGGGCTTTTTTATGGTTATTATCATACATACATTTCAAAATAGTGTATTGTATACTTTTTTTGGATTTGAATTGGATTTCAACTAGATATCGGACTAAAAATCTAATTCAAATTTGTTTTTTTATACAGTCAACGGATTTCAGATAAGATTCTGACAGGGTAGTCAGTAAATGGATTTGAATTCGAACAATGGTATATTCGATTCGAATTCAATCCATTTCCATCTCTACAAAATAGTCCAAAGGTGGTCTATGAACAAATAATATTCATGTAATATGGATGAATTTATTGATTCATCTTTTTAACTTTAGGAGGAAGGGGGATTGCTGTCAGGCTGCATCCACAAGACTAATGAAAACAAACACAAAGATACCCTGGAACTCATAGGAAAGAAAATGGATTTATGGATGAAATCAAATATGTAGTATTTACAGATCGGGAATTACTAAATCTGGGACTATAGAGGTGCATTCAATCATCAAAAAAAAGGATTTGATTGAGTATCGAAGAGCAAAAGAATTTGGGCCAAAATGCAAAATGAAACGAAAGTAAATCACTTTTTTTTCATTCCCGAGGAAGTGCATATCTTACCCGGAAAGGAATACCTTGGAACTCATAAGGGATTTACTTGTCTATGTATCGTTTCGTTCGATCTTTTATGTCTTTACTTCACCTTGACGGTTATGTCATGATACCCAATAGAGCTAAGATTTTTCATTTTACATGAACAGGATTGTCATTTCACTTTTCCAACATCTGGCACAGGCTCGTCATAGGCTAACAGCCTTCTTTTTCTCTTTGACTTTGAGAATATAGGTATTATACAATGAATCTATTACATCAAGCACACCTTATAAAAAACAATCCAAATATATAAGAATGGGAAGAAAATTATATTAAAATTCAATAATAATGCTTGCAAAGTGGAGTCTTAAAGTTTTGAGGGCTACTTTGACTCGTAATACAAGATATTAGTTATTATGTCACAAATGATAGAGGGTGTTTTTTGGGCGATTGGTCATTGTAATAACTGGATAAATAGGGTATTTTCTTATATTGGCTTCATTGTCATATCCCAAACCATATGCATGGAATATACCTTTGTGACCAGATCAAATGCCTAAAAGAGTTAGATTAAACCTTTATCTAAGGATTTGAGAATGTTTTGAAATTCTTTTAATGCTCTGTTTGTTTCGACGTAAAATTTTACTGTAAAATTTTACGTGTAATATTTTCTATGTAAAAAAAAATTACAAGATTTGTTTCTAGTAGGTAAACGAAAGATGAAGTTCCTTTTTCATCTCCCGTAAAGATCACTATATTTTATCTCTTGGAAACAAACATTGAAAATCCTTTTTACATACAAAATGTTTCACGTAAAATTTTACTTCAAAACAAAAGGAGCAATATTAGTAGAAAATTTTCCTTTACACTGGATGAAGAGAATCCCACAGATAAGATTCATAATGAGTGACCTCTTGTATAGGAAGTGTTTTGGTATTGTTTCCAGTGTTTCATCCAACCATTATAACTGATTTTTTAAGTGAGGAAATTCCTCCCCACCATGGTCAATGAAAACTGTTTCCTTTTCTCTTTTTTTTTTTGGCAAAAATGCCTTCCTAGGGTTCGTACATGGTTTAGCAAACTACCATGCATGTGATAGAAATAGCAAATGGCATGGGTATGCTCTCTCAAAATGAACTCTGGACTTCCTCAGATGAGTTGTGGCAACTGAATGCAAGAAAAAACTACTAGTGTCAAGGTGGATGAAGATATGATTAGTTAGGTACCTTTATTAGAGGTAAGCTTTGATTTTTTTTTTTTAATTTAAAAAATTTTAAATTTTTTTTTTTATTAATTTTTTTTGGAAATAAAGTATAAGGTTTGATTCATAAAACAGTAAACAATCAATCTATTCCAATCTCATTGTGTTAAACAAATTCTCTTCCTATTATAAAAACAAAAAAAACAAATTCTCTTCCCGGATCTTATTGGTAGCTTTCTCTAGCTAGGCTCCCTACTAGCCTAGCTACCTTGAAAGTCTCTTCTCCCCCCAACCTCCAAGGTAAATAGAGCTTAAAAATAATAAATTAAAATAAATCTATATTGATAAGTGATAAGGGTACAATTTAATAATTAATTACACCCAAACCTTTTGGATAAACATGAACTGGGACAATAACATGGTACCCAATAAAAAAAATTAATAAAAATATCCAAATTATAAGCATGGCAGCACATGCACTTCGCATGCATCACGCACCAAAAGAGAAGGAATGGTGAAGGGGTTTTGCATCGATTGGACAAACATCAATAGTCATTGACATCAGATCGATGTTGAAAAAAAAAAAATCCTAGAGTTAGCACTAAAGGAAATGTCATAATGAGAGACCCATTTAAGTTATTCTTAAGATTGATACCGCAAGAATCTCTCCTTTTCCAATCCAATATTGCACTTGTGAATAGTGATGAGGCTTAGCTGATGTATACGCCAATCTTGAGATATTAGCTATGGAAATAAATTAATCAGATTATAAATTAAAAGAATCACTAATAAAACAATTTGGGTTATGTTCCTTTGTTTGGGTGGATTAACATTTAATCAGCAAATCCCAAATCATGGCTTTGATTACTTGTCAGGTTAATTTATGAATGATTACCCATAATCAATAAAATAATACTAGTTCTCCTGATGAGAATATATAATTATTTTTCAAGTGAGTAACTTGGGTTCTATTATGCACTAAGCCTTATCCTAAGTACATTGGGTCAGCTGCAAGAATCTGACATTCTACTTTATTTAATTAAGACCATTATCTAATACTAACTCACAAGTATTTAGTGTTTTAACTCATCACTTCAACTCATGCCATCTTCAGCGTCCCTCTTCCTAGTGATTTTACTCCCCACTTGTAACTCATATGTTGCATTAGTGTCGTTGTTATTAATGGTTGTTATTAATGTCGTTGTTGTTGTACGATTCGAATAAATGTGTGAAATGACAATAATTATCTTTATTCAAAAAACAAATATATATATTAAAATTTTATACATCCATTTCAATGTCTGTCACTAAATTAAGTACTTACTTAATTTGTTAGGATAGGGTTCTATGCTAGTTCTTTAAATTGAAACCTATTGCCTTGGATCTAATTGGGGACCTCAAACTCATAAAGTAACCAGAATTACTATGAATATGACACCTGTTATTGGTCTTATGTTGTCCTACAAAAATCCCTTTAAATTTATCTGTTTGTTAGAAAAACAAGACATATAGTTTCACTTAAAAAAATTGAGAAGAAAAATATAAGTAAATTAGTATTGTTACAAGGGTGTGTTATTTTTTCAAATACCACAAGATGTTATTCTATCACGTGGACATATGATATGTCCATTCCAACCATTAGATAAAGAGAACATGGTCTAGATTAGCCACATGTTGAATTTTAGTCTTTAATTCAATTAAATATCTCCCTTCATATTAGTATACATCCCATATATGTATGTCCATGCATCTTTAATAGTACTCTAAGCATTATTATGGACTCTTCCAACTCCAATGATTAGATAAAAAACAATAAAAATGAATATCCCATATTAGTCTTGTGATTTTTTGAAACATCACATTCCACTGTTACATTGATAACTACCTCAATGGATAAGGTTGAAATAAAATGAGTTGGAATTGTTCTAAAATTAATTAAACAAAAAGACAGGTGTATGCAACCACAAAGCTGCTTTTAATTGCACTTAATTAAGCATTTTATTTATATATTTACAAGTTTAACAAACTTCCTTTGATAATGAGATGCTAGCCAATAAATTATTTTTCCTTTAATTCAACTTGGTAGATTATAAACTTCATCAACTACATGATGGTTTTTGTCTAACACCCATTTATGTGTGTAAAACGTGTATGAAGCATGCCATATTCAATGTAAAGGGTCTGTTTGGGAAGCTGAGGTCATATTTTGCGAAGATGATCAAAACCTTAAAATGACATTTCAAGGGGAAAAAAGAAAAAGAAAGTATCTATTTACCAACTTAGGAACAATTTTTTTTTTTTTTTGGCCATTTTAGGTGAATACTCAATTTGTAGTTTGACAAAGAAAGGCCATCCTCATATGGTTGGCATATTGAAGGACCATTTTCACCAATCATGAGAAAGGAAAAAGTATCTACAGGGTATTTTGTTGCTTTTAAGCCCCTACATATGCTTTTTTTTCTGTTATTGTGATTCACCACTTGATGCAATCCCTACAAGTGAGGATCTGAAACTTTTCTGTCTTTTGAATGATTGTGTGGAATCCATATTAATAGCCAAGTTGGTATCCATTAATTTTTGGGGAATAAATCCTATCAGCTTTCAACTTATTGGTGTCTATCCTGTCAGCTTTCAGTTTTTAAATAAGTATTTATATATCCTATCATCTTTTAGCTTTGAAGTAAGTATCTAAGGACCACTGTGATAAGTCTTGAGTTTGAAGTCAGTATTCAAAACTAAATCACAGTGATGAAGGAAACCAAGGAAGAATAAGGGTATATGCCAAGAGCATCAATTAAATGGGAAAGGAATTTGTTCCATTGCCGTCTCTGCAGTTGCTGGATATTCTTTTGTATAAAAGGCTTGATTGCTTCAATTTCATGGTGTCCAATTGGCAGCTGATACTTGAAACACCCTCCTCCCAAAATCAAAACAAAAAAAGGGATCGATGTATGGTAACACATCTCTCTCTCTTTCTCTCTCTCCATTAAATGACGAGAGAGAAAAGGTAGAAGCCCCCACCCCACCCCCCCTTCACGCCCCCCACCTCATGGCAAGCTAGAGGCTGGATCTTCTCCCAGACAGGGTATCTTCCAAGGGACCCATCACCATCAATGAAGTGAGGGACTCATTGGATAAGTGTGAGACCGAATGAATATGGATGGTGATATCTTCCAAGGAATCCATCACCATCCAGGGTGAAAGACCCATTGGAGAGGATATCCAAGTTCCACATGGTTACTGTTTAGTTAGCGGATTTTTTTTTCGGTGATGGTATATTGGGGGTACAGAAGAAAAATAATAAATAAATTAGAGAGAAATCTATATGTTATTTATTGGTGTATTGAAGGATTTACACGTTCGCACTTAGCAGGAGAAATGAAAGCATGGAAAAATCACTAGCCGATCACTTGAAGGGAATCTGAATTTTGAGGAGAGAGGAGATAAATGTGAAGAGAAGTATACACACAGTGTAAACTTCCTTTTCGCCAAACAAAATAGTTTATGTAATCTGAAAACCAAATAAGAAAGCTAGCCGACAAATATCTCAAAGAGATACAGACCACCAGAAACATAGCAATAAGTGGGGTTGGTTTGTTAATCTCTCTCTCTATAAAGAAGAAAAAAAAAAGGTCAGTCTCTATTTCCACTTTTTGCATGGCTTGATGTTTATGAATGATCTAGAGACACTGACTACCAGAAACAAAACAATAAGTGGGGTTGGTCTATTAAACTCTGTTTAAAAAAAAGAAGAAAAAATAGAAAGAAAAAGTCATTCTCTATTTTCACTTTTTGGCTTCATGTTTATGAATGATCTTAGAAATTATTGTGAATTTGGATGTGATAGTACTTGTCATTCTTCCTCCAGATGTGTCGTTTTTATGGAACAATATTTCAACTGACCATAGATTGGGTGAGGGTGTCAGGATATCTGCCTTGTCTGGCTTAGATCTGACCCAACTATCAATTTGGACAAGGAAGTAATTACAAAGTCGAAACTCTAAAATAGGATTTCTTTGCAAAATATCCCTGTCCAATCACTAAACACTAAAGACTGAATTGAATGTAGTTCTGTCAAAAATATTGCCACCACTATTTAGAATGTATCATATTGGATTGGGTCAAGTTCATGCATTAAGGATAAGCAGTTCCTACCCATAAAAAAATATTTGAAAAAAAAAAAAAAACAATAACAACTAATCTTTGAATCAAAGAGTCACATTTACATAGACTGCTCTTTTTTGATTGATCACAATGGACAAGAGGATATGATATATGTTGCAGAAATTGTAATGAAAGAAATGTACAGTCCTGATATGAGAAAACTAAGTAATAACATCTTTAATTGTATTTATGGTTTTAGTTCATGGTATTAGAATGAATATCGATCACTTTGAAAATAGATACAAAATTAGTAACGAACCAATGACAAAGTGACACATGGTCAATACTAAATTAAAAGGTACTAAAAAAATGAAGGTATTGGATATTGTATCGGGATAGGTTGCTGTCGAAACAGATATATATTGGCTGGTACAATGTATCAGTGTATCAGATCTGAATACCTGAAACCATGATTTTTGAATACTTAAAACTATGATTGTGTTGACAAATCTTTTCCGTTGCCTTATCTATTCATGTTGTCCCAAGCCAAGAGGGGTAATTTATTTTAAGGGAAAAGTCTCCCTAAACAAGTGGTATAGATTACGCCATTCATATGGTTTTATTTATTAATTTTTTGGCAAAGAGAAAAAAATGAATAAAAAAATCTATGTAATTTGGAGGTGTGGGCTACTCAACTTGTCCAGAGAACCACCTTCCTTCTTTTAAATTTAAAAATAAATAAATAAACGTTTTTATTCAGACATATTAATGGTACATGAACCAAATTAAAAAAAAAAAAAAAAAACAGCTACATAAGATCCTCATCTAAAATCATGTTTTCCCAATAAAAATTAATAGATTAAATATATAACAAACAGAAGAAACAACAACTGGCTAACAACATCCTTCAACAGTTCAACCAAAGAGGAAAACTATCAACCCAACAAAAATCCCAATCTAGCCTAAAATTATAACTAGGAATCGTAGATTTCCTGGCTTCAACTAAAAACACAAGCAGTAGAAGTGAAAATGTCCAAAATAAACTTGATGCCTAAATTGAAAAAAAAAAAAAAAAATAATAAGGATGTCCCAAACTAAATACGTACACAAGAACATCCCTCATAAATAACTTGAACAACAAATGAATACACCATTAGAAGGAAGGAAATATGCAAATCAATATACTATGGTTCTTTTCCACATAATTATTTATTGTTGATTATCAAAAAAATATATATTTATGGTAGGTGGTACATATATACTGTACTTAATTTTTTTTTATTTTTTTGTCTCCTTTTTTATGGATGAGGCTTCTTGCGTTCAAGAATTTAGTGAAAAATTAATCTAATAGGGAATTATAATACTCACAGCTTTGGGAAAGGTTTTACTTTTGTTAAAAAAAATAAAAAGACTTAAAGTTTGTGGAACTACAAGTAAATAAATATATATAAAAATTAAGAAAATATTTTATCCACTATGCTCTCACTTAACCTTTTTTAACGGATTCATATTGTCTCCTCCCAGTGATTCTGGGAGGACATGGTAATATATCTCGGATGACTGTCATGTGGCTCTTGGGTGAATCCGAGACCCACGTCTGAGCCGATACCCCTTGTCGACCACGTCTGAGCCGACACCCCTTGTCGGCTCGACTTGTCGGCTGGGTGTCAATTCGGACGTGGGTCTTGAATTCACCGAAAACCACGTGGCGGTCATCCAAGGCAGATTGCCACTGTCCTCCCAAAACCACTCCCAGAACTACTGGGAGGACAGAATGCGAATCCTTTTTTAACTAAACAATAATTAATGTGAGGCTGTTGAGATTCATCAAAAATAAATAAGGGGCTTAAGTTTGACAATATTTCTGTACTTATCATCATCATAAAAAATAAGGAGAAAATGATATATAAAATTTGAAAAATGTGGTGTATGAGAGCGTGTAGAAGAGATAAAAGTCAAGAAGCCTACAACCACACCCCCAATGTCATCATCATAATCATTTCCCACTTCCCATATTAGTGGGTTTTGCTTCCATGCCCTCCAATCATATGACGACCGCCTTGGGCATGGTGAGTTTCATAAGAGATGCATCAGCCATACGATTAAGCAGTATTTTATTTATTTATTTATTTTTATTTATTTGAGCTGCTGCATGCTCTCTATGGTAATGGAGAATTCTACCCTTAATAATAACTTGGTTGACAAGAAAAATTATAGGGTTCTCCATAGTTCTTGTTGCTTTGTTACCCATCTTCAAACAGTTTTGTTTTCTCTTTGTTGATTTTTCTTGTGGCCTACAGTGTCTCCTTAGAGTGTATAGGAGGCTTTGAAACTATGAATCTGTTAATTAAATAAAAATTGAGATTAAAAGAAGAGTACCCTTTCTTTTGGAGGGTGTAATTGCGTAATTAAGCAAAATGAGGCGTCACTGTGTCACACGTGGATGGATCCCCACCAATAGAAATTCAATACCAAGAATCCACTTCATTGGTTTAAAAGTTTTAAAATAAAAAGGAAAAAAAGTGATTAAATTAGGATAGATCGATAGCTCGAACCGTATTCATGTTCCCATTGAATTAGATGACATTTTCGTATTCATTTTGGAAATGAAATTTGACAAAATTGCATTTATAGAATGTTCTCCTAATGGAGCTACATTTGATCTTGAAACTAAGATCAATTCTAACTTGTGGTTGAGTCAAAATATAAGTTGAAATTTTGGTGAACTTATCACAAACAAGTTACATTACCTCAGAGAGAGAGAGAGAGAGAGAGAGAGAGAGAGAGAGAGACGATCTCATACATATAAATGACTTCTCATTCAATCCATTACCAGCTAATTGTCAACTAATACATGACACACTTGGGCCTACTTAACTATGGCAAGTTGGGATTATCTTAAATAAATCATTTCAATTATGGGCCGCAGCCCAACAAAGACTAAATGATTGGTTCATGGCCATGGATGAACAGGTTAACCACCACCACTAATATCATTGAGTGGAAATTAAGCTTAATACACCAATACTATTTCATATTCTAACCTTGCTAATGAGCCCAAGTTGGCAAAAAAAGTTTGTGTATGGCCCATCACATTCTACATATAAAATGAATCTGAAAAGGATTGAACTCCCTTCACTACTGACTGGGCCCACTACAACTTGCATGGTACAAAGGACATGGTAAGGAGTAGATGCCTTTTGATCATGAAAACTTTGAATTGTTTTGGATAAGTTTGGCATCTTAATTAAAACCTTTATTACATTGGGAATGTTGCAGAATAACAATTGTGTGTCGGGCCCATGTATCAGATAAGAAACTAAAATCTGTACAGCCTATGAAATTGGAAATCCCCTCTTGTGCTAAAGGGCAGTCAAAAAGTATAAACCTTTCAATTAAAAAATAACCATCAAAGGTAGCTTTTCTTGCCACAATAAGCAAGTTGCTTATTGGAATTACTAAACACATTCGGTAGGCTGTCAATGGATTGCTTTTGTCTTTCCCAAGTGTTGAAATCCTCTCTCTCTCTCTCTCTCTCTCATTCACTCACTCACACACATTGTAAAGAATTGGGATCTTCTGTAGTGAAACCAGCGTGATGTGTAGTGAGATTCCACCCACTTAAAGTAGATCTGCATGTATTCTAATGCATTTTAACTTGATCAAGATACGTATCGACCCACTTTGAATAGATGGATTCTCACTACATAGATGCTTCATTACAAAAGATCTTTTTCCAATATACCATTAGTACTGTAGCGTGGCATGAACTCTCTTTTTTTTTTCCGGGTAGGAGCATGAGCTCTCAAGTTACGGAGCTGGCCAATGTTACTGTAATGTAATGGTAGTATTATGGAAAAAGATCTTGTGTTTTTGTCTAATCTATACGTAATGAAAATAAAATTAGCCATATGATTAATTGGCAGGAGAAGATTCTCTCGGCAAGTAAAGGTAGCATACATTCCTAGCAAAGATTTCTTAATTCATCTATATGTTCTTCCCCTTCTTGATCAAAAACAAAAAAGAGATGCTCTTCAATTCCCTTGAGAAACAGAGAAACCTTTGGAGAAAAGAAGAAGATTATTACATTAGATTCATTATGGTATAATTTATATGAATCATAAACAATAATCGTTTAATACCACTAAACATAAAGAAATAATAATAGAATCACAATAATAATAAACACCTTCTTCTAATTTATTTGTAGATTTTAAATCATATAAATTTATTTTAAATAAAAATAAAAATTATAAATCATACCAAACAACTATACATGTCATAAGGTATTATATAATTAATTCTGAAATACATACCAAAGAGAGCCCTAGCATATCCAAATGGGATCTTATTATTTAGAATTTATGACCATTCACTTTGTCGTGGTACTAGGATATGTAGGGAGTGGACGGAATTCACAACGAGTCAAAATTCAATTTCAATTTTAGTAATATACCTTCCATGTATTGGCATACTTCATGATCTCTAGTATAGAAATTATAGATGGCATACTTTCCCAGTGAGATTGATTCCCAAAAAAGAAGAAATACAACATTAGTTATTCCTATCTACAAATTACAGACCCGTCTTTTTCTTTTTGTTGAACTTGTGACCTCTTTAAGGTGTTGATCTTTACCAATTGAATTACCCCCTTGGGGTCCATTAGACTTGCTATGTGGCAAACTAGTATGTTAGCCAAAGATAGCATTTGGGCATGCCAGATAAAAATCCTACCCCTGTTGGAAGATGGTTGAAAATAAATGTGCTTAAAATAGAAGGAAAAATCTTCAACATGGCCATGTAAAGTCCTTTTTGTCCTTTTTGTTACCAAACTACTCTCATAGCCAGCTGCTTTTGTGAGTTGGGCCCTTTCAGTTGTAAATATTGGAATGACATTTTTTTTGCCCTTTCCAAGAAAAATCCATGTGGACTAGAAAATTATGTTTCTTTTGTTTGCTTAACTTACGTTGAGGCTGATGGAGGCTGGTGGATTATTTACCAATTTTTCCCTATTTCCCCATATTTAACAGCAATTTCTTTTGGATAAGTCATATTTAACAGCATTGCCGACTCGTTGGTCTTCTAGGCTTTGTCTAGTACATGTTCAATAGTTTGATCACCTTGCACTCGATGGCTGTATAATATTTGTATTCATCAGACTATGAATTCTTCACATTCTAATTAATAATCTTATTTCTATACAAAACCCAACCCCACAAAAAAAAAAAAAGAGCCTATTCTATTACACCTAAATATCTGTCACGAGGTAGCTCAATTAAGGTTCAAATTCAATGAACATGTAATTCAAATCATCATCTAACTGTAGATGCAATTTCAAAAGGAAAGGTGGCATGCTAGGTTGCCTATCTGAACAAACGATTTAACCATCCTATGAGAACATTTCATCTTTTTATGGCTCCACTGAAAAGTAAGTAAATTTTATCATGTAAAGTATTATTAGGATGGAAAATGTTAGAACAGAACAAATATATGCCTATTGGAATAGTAACACACTTAAATCATTTGCTTGACACAGTCAAGTTACCTTTTGAGAGGGGAAAGGCACAAGCATGCGTGGGCCATTAAAAATTTAAAGGCCTTTCTATTTATTAAACCTTAAAATGATTCTATATAATCATTAACTTCAAACAATTAAATAGTATTCTACAGTATAAGACGAAAGATATTGCCAGATTACATTCAAAATGTAGAGTCGTCCTTCATAAGACGATTTAACATTTTGGACTTCTGGGAAGCCATAAATGACCATGTGCCTCATGTTCAAAGGATCGAGAGTTCGAGACTAACCAATACATTTATTGTATTATTGGATGACCTGGAAAAAAATTTGGTAAACTTGCTAAACAATGAACTACTGTTGAGATGATTGAAAAGGGATGGTCTGATTTTGAAGTCTGTCTATCAATTGAGCAATATTTGGCATTGGATTGTAGCATCCATTCAATGGTGGGTCTGAACCTACGATATGTCACCATTTATAGGCACCACACGCTGATTGCACTGATGACCACAGAGTTTATCTCCCACTCCCATCCCCACCCCTCAAAAAAAAAAAAAAAAAAAAAAAAAAAAGAAGGATAGTCTTGTTATGCTGAGGTAAATAATCATGCTGACAATTTGTTAAAATGCAGTTAACAACATAAGCTACCATATCAAATGGAAATGGGAATTGTGCCTTTGGAGTGATTGGAAAAAGGATTTTTACCTTTGTGCCAATCCAAACATGCCCAGTGTTCCCCCAGTGTGAAGCATCACCACTTTGGTATCCCTATCTGAATTCTGGCAAAGGAACATCGCATGTTCCCAAGCAGCCAAGGTGTAGATAGGATCTACGAGAACACCAGTTTGCTTTGCAATTTGTTGGCATACCTCTACTTCCCCCTCCAACACATTGCCAAATCTGGAAAGTATACAATTCAATATAAAAGTTAGCTCCCAGTCGGCTTATGGCCTGTGAGCCACCATTCATCATTATACACATGCTTAACTTCATTATTTTAAATAGGATAACTTTGAAATAAATACCATAAATTTCAGCAATGACAGAAGGCAGAATAACTTTATGTCAAACAATTCCGAACATCAACTTACAGAATAAAGAATAATGTTCAGATGCATATATATAACTATCAAAGAAACAATTTCTGCTCAAAAGGGGCTTCAAAGTGGAAGCTATATTGGTAGGAAATGGTAGTCATGATTTGGCTTAAGAGCTAAGCACATGAGTCTCAGCAGCCTCTACTTTCTTCAACTCTATACGATGGTGACACAAGAAATTTAGGCAGGATGTTCATTTTTTGGTAAGAATGAAGAAGCCAGTTAGAAGTATGGTCGAGAGAGTTGCTAGACATTGACACACGCTGTCCTATGTAAAGTAGATTTCGAAATTCCTGATTTGACCTCATTTGGATCCTGGGGATGGGGGCCAGGATATTTTTCACTAGTCCCACAAATATTTGGCCTCTTGAAGCATTCGAAGGTCCAACCAGATAAATCAGATCTCTGATTTCCATTTTCATTTAAGATAGTTAAAATCTCCTGACAACATAAGCTTTTATATTTATTGAGCATGATTGGGTGTTTAGTGCCATAATCCCCACCCACTCTCTATACAAGAAGATATACTGCCAAATATTGTGCCTTTTGTGGTTAACTTGACTGGTGTCATTATATCCATATGGGTACAATCCAATGGCAATGTCAATGTGTCCAAAAGGTTCATATTATTAATATATTTATTGTTATTATTTAATGATTATGATATCAAGTCTGTGTAGCATAGTTACCACATTAGATAAACTTAAGCTAATAAGATGGAAAGCAATATAGAAAAACCAATATATATATATATATATATATATATATATATATATATATATATATATGGAAAACCAAAAAATATACTCAAATGAATATTTGAGATGGAAACATTTACTTTCTTCGATGGAGGCGTTCGACTCACTGCACAATTCCACCATCCAGTCCATTTAATGCATGGTCAGAAAGATGCAAACCACAATACATCTTGAAATCAGAAATCAAGCGTTCCTCCTGCTTCTTGTATCCTTCAATAGATTCTGCCAGTTGATAGGAAAGGTAGTGATAAACTCTTTCCACTCTTGAGTGTGTTGGGTTGGGTTTCCCTCTTATGTAGAGGATGACCCATTACTTATAAGCCCATTAAGAATAAGGGGGTCTTAAGTAACTTTCCTATTTATAGTTGAATTAGGGTTTTATCTCTTTAACCCTATAAGAATGAAACAATGAGAGAAAAAGAGAAATAGTGAGTTCTTTGTCCGCCCAAAGCAAGAAGAAAGAAAGCTGCGTGGTTTCAATCAAGGTGAGGAACGGAAGGTCATCCGTGGTTGAGCTGAAATTTGGACAGCAGATTCGTGGCAGGAGTTCTTCATCTGAGCGGTGCGTTGACGATTGGAGTCTTATAGATCAGTCCGATAATCAGCGTTTTCACCTATTCGGGTGAGATCTCTTTCAATATTCATCTTGATATTTGGGTTGTTGATGGTGTATTCCTAGAACATGTTGTTACAGATGTTTTAGATGAATATATGCCAGAATATTGTGTTCTTGAGGAATGATGTTATTGTATGCCTCTAGTTCCAGCTAGAAGACTCTTGTATTCCCATATTTTGGTGATAGTGAAGAGATTTGAGTGGACTACGGTCCCGTGGTTTTACTCCTCACATTGGGGAGGTTTTCACGTAAAATTTTCTTGTGTTATGCGTGTGGATTTTATTGTGCTTGGAATATTATTCTCTATTTGATTATTTCCTATCAGGTTCACTCAAGAGTAGAAAGAGATTATCACTCCCTTTCCTATCAGAGTGAACCTAATAGGAAATAATCAAATAGAGAATAATATTCCAAGCACAATAAAATCCACACACATAACACAAGAAATTTTTACGTGGAAAACCTCCCCAATGTGAGGAGTAAAAACCACTGGACCGTAGTCCACTCAAATCTCTTTACTATCACCAAAATATGGGAATACAAAGAGTCTTCTGGGGCTAGGAACAGAGGCATACAATAACATCATTCCTCAAGAACACAATATTCTTGGCATATATCATCTAAAATATCTAGAACAACATGTTCTAGGAATACACCATCAACAACCCAAATATCAAGATGAAGATTGAAAGAGATCTCACCCGAATGAGTGAAAACGTTGATTATCGGACTGATCTAAAGACTCCAATCGTCAATCGCACCGTTCAGAATGAAGAACTCGTTACGAACCGTGTCCAAATTTCAGCACAATCGACCACCTGATGACCTTCCGTTCCTCACCTTGGATTGAAACCACGCAGTTTTTTTTTCTTCTCTTTTTGGGCGGACAACAACTCACTTTTTCTCTCTTTCTCTCATTGTTTCATTCTTATGAGGGTTAAAAGAAGATAAAACCCTAATTCAACTATAAATAGAAAAGTTACTTAAGACCCCTTACTCTTAATGGGCTTATAAGTAATGGGCCATCCTCTACATAAGAGGGAAACCAACCCAACAAATTTCCCCCTCACGATTATGTGGAGGAATCCATCATACCAGCGATCAAACGACAAACCTCAAGCTTCTCTCTTGGTAAAGCCTTTGTCAACATATCTAATCCATTATGGTCGGTATGAATTTTCTCAATCTCTAGCAACTTAGAATTCAAAACATCTCTAACTTGTTCAGGAACTGATTTTGAAGGGACTAGATCTAAGTCAATCAAATCATCACTTTGTTGAGACACTGTCTTCTCTGCCTTATCAATATCTTGTATCGTCTGGTCTTCCATAAACACAACATCTCGACTTTGGGAATATGCACAAATGCCTTGCATCCAAAGACACGCAAATGATCATAAGAAATATTGTTACCTGTCCAAACTTTATTTGGCACGTCATATTGTAGTGGAAGACATGGTGACATATTCAATAAGTGTACAACTGTACTCAAAGCCTCACCCCAAAAGCATCTAGGCAGCCCTGCATGTGAAAGTAAACATCTGACTCTCTCTACCAGTGTTCTGTTCATTCTCTCAGCTAAACCATTCAAGCGAGGAGTCTTTGGAGGTGTCTTTTTGATGTCGAATACCATGTTCTTTGCGTAGTCATCAAATGGTCCTGTATATTCTCCCCCATTATCTGTGCGAATACATTTCAATTTCTTACCAGTTTGTCTCTCAACTGAAGCCTGAAATTGCTTAAATATATTTAGCACTTGATCTTTTGTCTTCAAGGTATAAACCCATAAATTTCTTGAGTGGTCATCAATGAATGTTACAAAGTAGAGAGAACCACCAAGTGTTCTCGTCTTCATAGGACCGCACACATCAGAATGCACCAAATCAAGTACATTTGATTTTCTTGAAGAAGAGGGACTCTTGAAGGAGACTCTGTTCTGCTTCCCTGCCAAGCAATGAACACACTTTTTCAAATGTGCATTCTTCATTCCAGATAGGAGTTTATTCTTGGATAGCAACATCATTCCCTTCTCACTCATATGACCAAGTCTCTTATGCCACAACTCAGTTGTACCTTCATTGTCAACTGCATTTACAAAGTCCTTAGAAAGCTTTGCTTGCAATAAGTATAATGCTGAACACTTTTTACCTCTTGCTACAACCATAACACCTTTAGTGAGCTTCCATTGACCTTCACAGAAGGTATTACAAAAGCCTTCATCATCAAGTCTACCTGTAGAAATTAAATTCAAACGGATGTCAGGAATATGTTTCACATCCTTAAGAATTAATCTTGTCCCGATATAGGTTTCCAGACAAATATCTCCAATGCCAACAACTTTGGCCAAACCATCATTGCCCATTCTTACAACACCAAAGTCACCTGACGTGTAAGATGTAAAGTAGTCTCTTCGAGATGTAGCATGAACGGAAGCACTGCTGTCAATCACCCAACTTGTCTCATGGCTTGTAAGATTGACTATATCACTATCATAGACAGTAAGAAATTCCTCAGAAGTTGTGGCAACTCGTTCATCATCACTTTCATCATCTTTCTTCTTTTCTTTACCTTTTTCCTTTTTATTATCTCTTTTCAGCTTTCGACAATACTTCTTGGTGTGGCCCTTTAGACCACAGTAATGACACTCAACATTTGCAAATTTATTGGATTTGCCTCTGCTTTTGTCTCTATTCTTTGGACCACGGCTCTTACTCCTCCCCCTGTTTTCAGTGATCAAAGCATCTGATTGTGAAGAAGAATCTTGTGATTTTCTTCTCATCTCTTCATTTAAAACACTGCTCTTACCCAAATCCATTGAGATTACACCATCTGGAGCTGAGTTTGATAATGACGTTCTAAACGTCTCCCATGAGTCCGGTAAAGTACCAAGAAGCCAACATCCCTGTATCTCTTCATCAAATTTAATACCCATCGAGGACAACTGATTGATGATTCCCTGAAATGAGTTCAAGTGATCTGTCATCGGAGTTCCATCTTGATATCTTAAGACCATCATCTGTTTAATCAAAAATAATTTATTATTCCCTGTCTTCCTAGCATACAATTGCTCAAGCTTGGTCCAAAGAGTACGTGCATGTGTCTCTCCACTTATATGGTTCAACACATTATCATCCACCCACTGTCTAATGTACCCACACACTTGTCGATGAAAAATATTCCATTCATCATCAGTCTTATTTTTAGGTTTCTCACTAGCAAACACGGGTAGATAATAATCTTTTACATAAAGGAAATCTTTCATTTTTCCTTTCCAAACATGATAGTTTGAACCCTTCAGAGTAACCATTCTACTTGTATTAGTTTCCATTGTTCAACTCAAGAAAAATTTTAAATAACAACCAAGCTCTGATACCACTTGATAGGAAAGGTAGTGATAAACTCTTTCCACTCTTGAGTGAACCTAATAGGAAATAATCAAATAGAGAATAATATTCCAAGCACAATAAAATCCACACACATAACACAAGAAATTTTACGTGGAAAACCTCCCCAATGTGAGGAGTAAAAACCACGGGACCGTAGTCCACTCAAATCTCTTCACTATCACCAAAATATGGGAATACAAGAGTCTTCTCTAGTTAGAACTAGAGGCATACAATAACATCATTCCTCAAGAACACAATATTCTTGGCATATATCATCTAAAACATCTAGAACAACATGTTCTAGGAATACACCATCAACAACCCAAATATCAAGATGAAGATTGAAAGAGATCTCACCCGAATAGGTGAAAACGTTGATTATCGGACTGATCTAGAAGACTCCAATCGTCAATCGCATCGTTCAGAATGAAGAACTCTCAGTTACAAATCTGCTGTCCAAATTTCAGCTCAATCGGACCACGGATGACCTTCCGTTCCTCACCTTGATTGAAACCACGCAGCTTTCTTTTCTTCTCTGTTTTGGGCGGACAGCAACTCACTATTTCTCTTTTTCTCTCATTGTTTCATTCTTATAGGGTTAAAGAGATAAAACCCTAATTCAACTATAAATAGAAAAGTTACTTAAGACCCCCTTACTCTTAATGAGCTTATAAGTAATGGGCCATCCTCTACATAAGAGGGAAACCCAACCCAACACCAGCATCACTGCAGTAACCTCCCATGGCAGCCTGATATGAAGCAATACAATTAGACATGCTTAGATCTGCTCCAATTAAAAGCTTTCTCCAGTTATTCAACTTATCAGAAGGCAGAAAATTATCATAACTTCTTCCAATTTAGATACAAAAGATATTTAAGGCAAATTGGAACAAACCCTAAACATCTGGCTCCAATCCCTAAGACAATCTGTTGTCGCAGTACCAGCATCCGCAGCCAGTTTTATGGGCTGTTCTCTCCCAAATAAATCAGTTTGGGAGAGGTACTCCACAAGGCGAATGACACCTGTAAGAGAGAGCATTTGACAATCACATTGTAGAAACACAAAAGTTACTTCATCAACAAACTCCAGTCCATTAAGCCAAATGACACCAGGTTGACCAATAACATAAGGTTGATGGATGGCAATTAAATGAGAAAAATAATGTTTATCAAATTGATCATGGTGCAAAAACCAAACACAAATGGTAAAACACTTCAAATTAGGATAGGCATAGGACTCGCAAATCAATATGGTCATGAAGGAGATTTTTCAGTAAACAAAATTATGTTAGATGATCTTTTCCATATATTTTCCAACCCTCCAAAATAATATATGATGAATCAAGAATGAAAAGATGGGGTGGTTATGATGATCATTCAGTGGGTTTCATTATTTGCAAACGGTCTCTTGGGTTTCACAAAGATGGGTCACCCCTGGTTTCTGTGCACGACATTGTGGAATTTCTAGCATATAAGAAATGGATTGAAATCTTCTTCCGCGTGCCAACCCGCCAGCTAAACATCTAACGGGCTGGAATACACCGACACACATGCCATCAACCTCTCCTCCCAGAACCATTGGGAGGACAGCGGCAGCCTTACTGGATGGCCGACACGTGGCTCTTGGTGAATCCAAGACGCATGTCCTAGCTGACACCCAGCCGTCAGGCCGAGCCGTTAGGGGGTGTCGGCTTGGATGTACGTCTCGGATTCACTCGAAAACCACGTGTCGACCATCCAAGTAAGGCTGCCGTATCCTCCCAGAACCGCTGGGAGGAGACGATGTGAATCCCTACTTTTCAGCATAAAAACTATTAACATGAGATTTCCGTATCATTTTGGACCATCTAAACCTCCAAATAAAGCAGCAGAGCATATAACTATAGTAATTCAAATAAGCAATTTGTTCCTGTTAGAGATCTCAAGGTTAGATGGCCAAACAAAACTGAATGTGTCACACATTTACCTTCACAAAATGTAGAAATATATATTACAAAGTAAGTTTGAGACTAATACAGAGTTAGAGGAAGAAAGAATATTTATTAATATTTATTTAAGTTAGAACACTTACAGAATTTTTGAAGTAATATCAACAGAATAGATAGGGCTGAGTCGTGCCACCGGTCACTATCCTTAAGATTAATTCACCCCTTATGTGCAAAGAGTTCCCGTGAGATTAATCCCCAAGATAAAACAGCCCGAGTCGAAGCTTCTTCCACTTAGGTTGCACTCCAACAAGTGGTCTTAGTCAGAATCTCGACGGCTACAATGAACACTCAAACAGAAACCGAAACTGATTGATTTTGATAACTTAGAAAAAACAGAATAAGGCTGGAGGAGGGAGAGAGAGAGAGAGAGATAGATGTGTACGGATATACTATATTGTAACCTTCTGCTAATGGACTCTTCTTGTATTAATAGAGAAGAGGTCCTAAATCAAAGGGTACGATGGAAAGTTGTACCCATCCAACGGGTTGTGATGAAAGGGTGCGTCAGTAGAATAGATGGTCCAGATTTAATCTCTCCAACGATCATAAAGATCAATGGTTGAGATTAAACTAATTTGAATTCATATCTATTCAAATGTATCTATTCAAATACGTCATGTCTCTATGTATTCAAATAATGTTTCTATGTATTCAAATACGTAGAGACATACGTAGAGACATATCCTTTCAAAGGAAAATAATCCAACGGATAAACCCGCACCCGCACCCACGCACGGCACGGCACGGCACGGCTCGGCGCGCACGTGTGTGAAAAGAACCCCGGACCCCCCGGACCCTTCCCTCTAGAGGCATCCTTTCATTTAAGGGCTCAAGATGTTATAGGTCATACAATACATATATACCTCCTCAATCATTCTTCTCCAAGCAATATGGGACTAAAACAAGTCCTACAAGTTATGCCAACCAAAAAATATAAGTGGGAAAATTTCCCTCCAAAACCAAAATTAGAAAATAGAGTTAAAATTTTGAAACTTTTGATGTTTTTGTTTTTTAAAATTCTAAAAACCCAACACAAAATCATTCCCTTGGAGAATAAGAGAATGGAAACATGAGGAAAAGAGAGGAGGAGGAGGGGGGGGGAAGGAGACTGACCAAGGGACGGAATCCATATTCTGAACCAGAAACAAGTAATCTGGGAAATTTCAGTACCAAGGGAATAGCATCTCACCACATCAGTAACCAAAAGGTGTTCCAAAATTGGAAGCAAGCCATCCAGTTTTCCAGGATGCAACAAATCATCCCTCACAACATAAAAGGATAGGCCTTGCTTGTTCTTCCCCATCATGCCACCTAAAGATGGCTGTGAATTGTTTGAAAAGGTAAACCGGACAGATGCCCTTCCTCCATGATGTAATTGCGTCTCAGACAGTATTATTTGGTGGATTTTTGTACTTGGACTAAGCAATGCCCATCTTCTAGCAAGCAATTCCGACATCAAAGTTTTACCACAATGCGTTGGTTTGGGAATGCCCTGGTGGTAAAGGAGAACATTTTAAACCATAAATTGCACTGTAGGTCCTTTCCAAAAATATAAAGAAAATTATAAGTCAAGAGAGGTGGATGCAAGACATTGTGGTCTATAAAGTGCATTTCTAAACTAGCAGCATATTTATTATACCAAAAAAAAATAAGAAAAAGAAAAAGAAACCACAGTACTTTAGGACATAGAGTCGAAACAGATTAAAAAGAAAGCGTCAGTCATGACTGGACTTTGAAGTGTAAATACCATCAACCAGGTTTGCAGCCAATATAAGAATTGTAGTACAATGATCAGATTTACGAATCACCATCTAGTGTATGACCCATCTGAGAGAACCCAAATGGTCATGAATACAATTATCCCCTAGACTTCTATCAAACCAGAACCCACTAAAATAAGCTAGAGACAGTTGGATGGCAGGTGCAACATTCGGAAAATTAAAGACAACTTGAATCCAAGGTAACAACAGCTTTCTCAGGTTTCCACACCCGTGTGCAATCTGTTAAACTACATTATCTAAATAGTCAACACGATGGGACCTGCTCACAGTCCTCATCGCGTGGGACTCACTGATCTGCACACATTCTTCATCATGTAGGACTGCTTGGTTATGCTGCTGAGTTGGAGAAGGACTCTACAGTCCTTGTTGCTGAGTTGGAATAGGACTCTAGTCCTATCTAGTTTACATTTCTATTTTAGTTAGATTTCCTAATCTAATTAGAAGTCTTTTCTTATCTAAAAGCTGGGCAGTCCTATTTACGTTAGCTATAGTTGGGACTTCTATTGTAATCTGAACTCTTCATCTTATATATATATGAAATTAGAAGGAAGAAAGTAAACCAACTAATTCGATTATGCTCTCTTTCTCTCTCTTCCTTTATTTCTCCATCCTCTCTTATTTCTATTTCGATACATGGCATCAAAGTAGGTGTTGTTTTGAGAATCGTATCTCTTTTCCAGTTTGTGGTGGAACCCTAGTTCATAGAAAAAGAACTAGGGCTTCGATGAAGATGATGAATATGTATCATACTTGAAGATTTGTCCTAATATCTAAGCTGATTTCTGGTTCGATTACTGCTACTGTAATTTCTCTCGCCTCTTGTTCTTTTTACCTTATATTCTTGGCATAGGTTGCAAATCCCTAAGGGCGACCCAAACCTTATGTCCTTAGCCCCAAACCATACCTTTCTGTGAGTTCATACCTGCAACTAAGTCTGGGTTTTCTCTCGCCTCAGATTTCAGAATTATTTTACTTTATTATTGTTTGTTTGGATCTGTTGCCACCTGATTTTCAGAAGGTTATTACTGGCGACTCCATACCCGAAGTCTCTTGTTCATCTGCTTTGATTTGGGTGAGTTGTTGCTATTAGAAGCTAGTCCTTCTTCCGCCAGCTTCTGTTCTAACGAAATACTCAAGCATGAAGAAGAAGAATTCCATCCTTAATTGCTATTAAAGAATCAGTTTATTATAAATTACAGAAAACCCCTTGGATTCTAATGTTTTTTTTAACTGATCCTCTTCATAAGTTCCTTTCCAGATTTGCCTTTGATTTAAAATTGTTTTTCGAATTTCATCCTAAGGGATCCCAAGGATCTGTTTGTTTGACCCAAAAGAAATTATATATCTGATTATTCACAATTTCCATTCCTTCCTTATTAACCACCCATGGCCACTTGAACATTGTGGTTAGTTACCAGATTGTCAATGGATCCATTTGTTCCCTTTTTAAGGGTCTGTTTGCCTTTCTAGTATTTCCCAAATAATTTTGCATACCTCATTACTTTAGATTCGGCCGTTGGATGGTTTTGAAATTTGGATATCCTACTATTGATGTGTCCCGCCATAATTTGTCCACATAGAATGTTCCACATGAGGAGAGGATTATATATATATATATATATATATATAGCTTAGCTTACTACAACTACCATGCTCATATTGGGAGCCTACTACAGTTGCACGTGATGCAACCTACTATTTTTGTTCTATTGTTGCTGCTGTTGCTACTGCTACTATTACTACTTGGTTTACAATGACCTATATTGTATAGCTGTTGCTGCTTGGTGTCTGTTCTATTGCTGAAGCTACTTCTACTTGGTTTATTGTAAGAACCGCACTTCACTAACTTGGTTTAACCATGTCATGCCAGGTTTTTCCATCATTCCTGGACTAAGTGGACCGAGCGTGTGAAGATAGATTACAAACCAGGTATGAGAATTGAGTTAAAAACACTGAAAACCTACCTATGGGTAGGTATGGTCGACCATAAAGAAGGAAACAAAAATCTCAAATCCAAAACCCTACAGTCGATGATTTCAACCCTACGGTCGATGGTTTATGAGACCATATGATCGACCGTGAGACCCCAGATCAGACTTCGAGTTTTGGAAACTTTCTTAAATTAAGGGATTGTTTTCCTAATTGAAAGAGGACTCTATATGGAGAGTTTTCCTCTATATAAAGGACATCCTTCAGTCCTTTTTCACTCTTTTAGAACATTAATAAACCCTAGAGAAAGAAAAGGGAAGAGAATGAAGAGAAGGAGAAGAAGGAAGCTAAGAAAAGGAATTTGCTGAAAAGATATTGGCTTTCTATCACAAGCTAAGGTATGAGCCTAATCTCTAAAGATGTTAATTCTATAGACTAAGGATTCTATGGAGGATTGGAAAGTCAACCTATTATGATCCATGTGATTTCCTTGAGAAAATCTCAAGGAGAACCATGAGGAGTGAATTTGATGATTATGGTTGATAAGAAACTACTAATGATGGCCATAGGATGACCTTAGAATAAATCCTATTGAAGAACAGAAGAATTGACCTAAAAAAAACTCGAATTGCATGTAGACTGTGACCAGAAATCTCAAGGTCACAGCTACGGTCGATCATAGCAAGACCAGCATGACCAGAGGATCGACCATAGGCATTCTGAAAGATTTCAGAAACCATATGGTCGCAGCTACAGTCGCACCATATGTGACCGTAGGGTATCGACCGTAGGCAGTAAGGTCGATACAGTATGAGACCATAGGACCAATCAGACACCTATCAGTGCTCTGTTTTGATTTTTGACTACTGTAACATGTCACATATGAACCCTAACTTAAATTCATATAACTTTTAGGTTATTAAATCAATTTAAAGAGAATTTCAAGGCTTAGAAGGAGATCGTATTGCTAACAGATGAGGGAATAAGACCTAAACTAATTGGATAATAACGAACTGTTTATTTTTATTGAGTCCAATGCCATGATTGATTTTATTCTTGTATGTTTGTAATGTGCATTTCACATGTCATACAATATTCTTACTATTACTGCTTATGCATAATTAATTCTATTTATTTATAACATGATGATGATGATGATGCTAGGAATAGGTATGTGAATGTTTATGTGTGGTTGGTGTGTTGGATGCGAGTAGAGCATTAGGGGGAGGACATGGCATGGTGGTCCGTCACCAGACTCTAGCTCTATCTCTACTCAAGTCTTGCCCACTAACATCGTCGTATCGCCATTACCTTAGCAGAACTATTACATCTTAGGGCATCAGGGGAGGTGGTCTCGGACCGTGTGGTCTCTGACTCTACCGGGGGGCCTTAGCTCTATCTCTCTGGAGGCATTAAGAGATGCTGGAGTGAGGCCTTGGATACACTGTTTGGTATTATGATTGGTTAGTTGCGAGCCCAGTTTGCAAGCCCTCGCCAATAGGACCTTACGTGTTGGTATGGGTAGGGCATCAGGGGAAGTGTTGGTGGTGTTTGATTCGAACACTTTAGCTCTATCTCTATTCCATGATGGGTGCATGTGGGAGGGCAATGGTATTTGATCCATTAGGCGGATTCACACACTCGTGTATAGAGGTGCGGTGGCCACCAAACCTTTCTATAACATATTGTAAACTTAAAACCAGACCAAAGATATGAATTGAATGCATGCATATGTTTGTTGCATTGTTTTGTTTGCTTACTGAGCCATGATGTGTGCTCACCCTTTCGACATTGATATTTTTAGTTGATGATGCAGGTCCTACTATTGAAGAATATATGCATGCGCCGACGTAAGGATATGTTGCTACGATAGATGTAGAAGCTGAAGAAGATGCACATGATTCATCATGCGAGTGCAACCAATGTGTTTTTGCTTAAGTTTAGTTATAATTTAAACATCAGATATGTAATTGATTATTTATTTTTATGTCTTGTAGTTTGAAGATAATTGGATTAAATACTTATTTATCACTGTTAGACTCTCAGTTCATTATCTGTAAGACTTTTGCTTATTTGTTTATTACCTCTGATTATTAATGTGGAATGTGTGTGTGGTTTGATATGATGGGTACGACCTATATGAGATCCTAGGTGAATCATTGATTTATTAGTGGTTCATCACACCATCTAGTTAGACCAGAATTGGGGTGTGACAACTTGGTATCAAAGCATCTCAGGTTCTACCCATTGACCTAACTACTTCTATATGAGTCATGAACTGAGTTAGGATAAAATTAAAAGCTGTAATAAGAATACACCATTAGCACTTGTGTTTTATGAGACATAAAC
>CM053273.1:76779794-76802890 GCA_028583415.1 Protea cynaroides | reverse complement strand
TGGAGCAGCGATTAATGAGGGCCTGAATTGGAGAGTCTCAATCGTGAAGCTGACATTGAACGATGCATCCCAATGCATCTGATGGACAACTGGCAGGCTGGACAATAAGAGAAGATTTTTATCAGAATAATAAAGGTCTAAAATACTTTTTTGGGTTCAATCAAAGAGTCAATCACTTGGTTGAAGAGAATAATTTTCCCCATAGATGAAGGCAAACACTAAAAAACCAATTTGAAAGAGGAGAAAATATTTAAAATCATTCTAAAGGATCACATTTTGTACCAAACAGGATTTTGATCAAATTAGTGAGGAATAAAACATCCTTTATGTTTTGGAATCGGTTTTTATACATGGGTTGTCTACATATACGATGTACGATTGTGCATCACGTCCTTCGTCCAGTAGAAGGGATATATTTGGAATTACATAACTTTTCTTCTCTCCATCCAATAATAGCAACTATGGCGCTTTTATGGTGGGTGCCAATATTGGGACAGCACTGTCCCCAAGGTCGAATCGCTAAAAACTCGCATCGGTCTGACCGTTCAATAAACGTGTAGGTCTTAGGACGGACTGATTAATAATCGATCGTTCACAGTGCAGGGGTGTAATCCGATGGTCGCCCAACCGGACCGATTGATTAAAGCCCGAGTTGGTATACACCGACTAAAGACCGATTATAGACCAATTTAAGTTTATTTTTTAATTTTTTTTCACCTACTTTTCCCACCTATTTTTCCCTCCCATTTTTTAACTTCATAGTTTTTCTTTATCCTTCTCTTTTTTCTCAAGTCTAGAACATATAGAGATAGATTGTGGTTCAAGTTTGAGTGAAAGTTGAGCAATCCTATGTGAGGTAAACAGTCACCAGTGCACCATTTTGCTGATAACCATGAAATTTGAAATTTAGGTTGTGATTAATGGGTTGGATCTACAACAAATTAGACCGATTATAACTGAGAATAAAATCGAATAGCATAACTGAACATAAGACCGAATAAGATAACCGATTATAGATATTAATAGACCGATTAAATCGATTAACATAAGACCAATTAGAGATCCAGACTGACTGGACCGAATATAAACAAGTCAATGTCTTGCAAATCAAGATCGATTAGTTAAATATGTCGATCATTGTAAGACCCGCATTCCATGAACCCGATCTAAACCTCTATTTCATGTCATAACAGATCTTCCAATCATCACCGGACCAGACGGGACGAGCAGATGACAGTCAGGTACGAAAACAGACCAAAATTTAGGATAATTGTCATGCCGGTCTCACCATACCGGTCTACATACCTGTTGACCGGTATGTCTGCCCAGGCAGACTAGTTAGATCCGGAAACAGATCTCTGTGGGTCCCGCTTGTCAAATCTCGGTCCTAGAGACTTTCCTAACATAGGATAACCTTCCTAAACCCTATTCTAGCCTATTTAAGTACTTCTAAACCTTCTTAAACCTCTTTGATTGATTCTCACAAACCCTAGAGAGGAGAAGGAGATCGAAAGAGGAGGAGGAACTGATAAAGGTTGAAGAGGAGCCTCTATTGGACGAAAAACACCATAGCTTGTAAACCAACGGTGCGTGTCTAAACTTTCCTCTAGGATAAGTATTGTGGATGATTGATCAATACCATGCAAGGCGAGATATTGATCTAAAACCTTTAATTTACTATCAAACCCTAATACAATCAATAAATCCTATATTTGAATTCTAGGCTAAGGATCATTGAAACTAGGACTTGAATGGATCATAAAATAGACCCTAATACATTGCTCACGCCTAGAATGCATAGGAGAAACCCTAGAAGCCATAATGGGCGACCGACAGAAGACGAACACCAAGTTGGTGGTCTTCCAGAGGAATACCGATCGACTATACCGGTTGCACTATACACGACCGGTATTGTGACCGGTACCTCTCGGGAGCTGGTCATGAAGGGACCGGTCGACCATACCGGTCGCACCATTCCCTACAGGGCAGCGATCGATACATGCGACCGGTATGTACTGTATCGGGTATATTTTGATACCAGTTGGTTTTCGACCAACGTAAACTCTAAGAAACTAATTCTAATTAAACCCTAACATTCTTGTAGGACCCTGTGATAGCGAGATTGGACACTGTGACGTGGAACAAACTAGCAATCAGGCGTCAGGTAAGGGAATCATACCCAAACCCTAATTAACTAATAACAGTAAAACGTTGTTAATAATTATCTTGTGATATGAAATGTTGCTTGTGCATATTCACATGTCATCTTTACTTTCAGTTATTATATTGTTTATGTATACTCGCTATACTAGGTTGTGATTGTTAGGCATGTGATTGTTTTCGTTGGAGTGTGGAATGGGAAGAGCCTAGGGTCTGGGATCATTCCTCACACTAGCACCTTTTCATATCGTTTTTTCTTAGCATGCTTGATGCGGGTAGGGTATCAAGGGGAGGACGTGGCACTGTGGTCTCCGACCTGGCCACCAGACTCTAGCCCTATCTCTATGTTGTAGGAAGCTGTGTTGGGATAGGGCTTACTGTGATGACATATAGGATTAGTTAGTTGCGAGCCCAGTTTGCAAGCCCTCGTCAATAGGGACTTACGTGTTGGTATGGGAAGGGCATCAAGGAAAGTGTTGGAGGTGTGTAATCTGGACACTTTAGCTCTATCCCTATTCCATGGTGGGTGCATGTGGGACGACAGTGGTGTTTGATCCATTGGGAGGATTCACATACTCGTGTATAGAGGTGCGATGGCCGCCAATACTTTCTATAGCACATTGCAAACTTAAAACCAGACTATAATATGAATATTACTCATGCATGTTGCTTGTTACATTGTCTGATTTTCTTACTGAGCTAAGTTGTGAGCTCACCCTTGTATATATACATGTTTTTAGATGTTGATGCAGGTTATACTGTGGAGGACTACGTGGACGCTCTAGTATATGGAGGTGTTGCTGCTTTAGAAGTGCAAGCAGGGGAGGACGAGCACGACGCTTCATGCTAGTGCCCTTTCCGCGTGTACCTCTAGGATGGTTTTATTTTATTCAGTTGGATTCATAAATTGTGTAAAGATATTTTATTTACGTTTTGGTGTGGAGAATAATTGGTTACTATACTTACAATGTAGAACTCAGTTCATTTAATTTAAGACTTCCGCTGTATTTATTTATATCCTGATTATGGTTTTATGCAATGATTTGTATAAGTGGATACGGTCTTATTGAGATCCTGGTGTGAGCCGTTAGTTTAGTGGCGGTTCACTCACACTTCTGGTTCAGCCGGAATTGGGGTGTGACAATCACGGTGCAAGGTGTTAAATTGGTGCGGACCAGTTAGGCCCGACCGAGATCGATCGATTGACACCTTTACAATTGAGAAACTGCATAAAACTACCCTGTCTTTACAAAAGCTATACAGACTACCCCTCTAACACTGCTTTCATACACTCTCACTCACACAGTTATTTACAACTTAACAAGAGAATGTCAATTTCTTTTTAAGATAAAAATACCCTTAATGAATGTAAAATTACATAAATGAGTTTATTGTTAAGTTCTCCAAAAAAACCCTAAGTTTATCTTTATTCTCCACGAATTTGCCTTTATCTTCTTCAAAAAAACTCCCTGGAAAATACCTCTTTGCTTTGGCTCTCATCTTCGCAATTATTCTACTTTTTCTGTGTTGTAATTGCAGGCATCTTTACTGTCTTCCTCCTCATCATCGTTGTGGAGAGCAGTGCCATTGGTGATGATGAAATTATGGTGGTTCTGATGCATTTGAAGAGGGGAATTAAGCTTGAGATAACCCAATGTGGAGGAAGTGAGGAAGACTTTGAGATGACTTTATTGCAATGAGCTTGTTGTTGGACAGGGATTGGAAGTTTCAGAGGTCTGAATTGGTTCGAGATAAGGGAGATGAATCCCTGCTGCAGTGGCGGCATTTCTTTTCCTTGGAGCTTGCGCAACCCATTAAGAAAGAGTTGTATAGAGAAAAGGAAAAGAGGAAAGATAGAGAAAAGATGATGATGGGGCTGAAAGGGATTAATTAATTAAAGGGAGTTTTATATTGGAATTGGAGAGCAGGGTTGAAGAACATTCTTAGATAAATGAGCTGTAACGTTTCATCTATCCATTCATGAAGTTTAACTTTCCGATATAAAGGTGGAATTTAGGGGATCGAGATTATTATATTATAAAATAATAATAATAATAAATAGAGACTGAGGGCAAGATCCACAGGGACCGAGATTGGCTGTTGTTAATTTATTTTATAAAGGACCAGGAAAGGAAAGGAAAGAACACAATGGTGGAAACCTCCTGAAACGCCCTTTAGTATTCTTCTAAATTAGAAGATGGAAGATTTCTGTAATAAGATTTTAGAAATTCTTGACAGGAAAACAGATGAATCTAAATTAAATTAAGACCCAAAAGCTAAGTATAAATTGAATCCAAATTGTATTTCACTAATCCTCTTATGACTCCCATTGATGAGATCTGTTAGCTAGATAATGATCATGCTAGATTGAGCATGATCGTGATAAGATCTTCTATTGAAGGAAAGTTGGTTGGTGTGATTGATGCAAGATTAGTAATTTGGTTGGTGGGTAGGTGATTGTGGTAAGATCTCTTATAGAAGAAAAATTGAGTAGGCTGATTTGGTTGGTGTACAAATTGTATAGATTGTATTACTATCTATGGATAGTTTCCCTTGTATTATTTCCTCTATTTAAAGGATAATAAACCTCCCCAAGAAGTATAAAGAACTTGGGGATTCTCACCGTGGAGTAGACATCTGTGGTAGAAGTTCGAACCACGTAAATATTTTTTCGTCTTTCCTTTATGCATAAGTTAACATGGTATCAGAGCAGATACAGATCTGATCGTGGTGTTTAGGGCACTTTGTTCGCTCTCGTCGTGGTTTGCTGCCTGCATACTCTGATAAGTTGTTATTTTCTCTTGTTATTCTTTTAAATCATTTATCATGACTAGTTCCAAAGACTGTTGATAATAGTAAAGCTAGTTCCGGTTCTCATGAGATGAATACTCGCCTCACCTCTATCCTTCTCACTCGGCCGCAATTACTTGCCATGGTCAAGGGCAAGAATCGTTGCCCTTGGAGGCCGTGTCAAGCTTGGTTACGTTAATGGTCAAATCAAGGCTCCTGCCTCTACGGATAATAAATTCCCTGATTGGGAAGCCAATGATAATATGGTCATGTCATGGCTTTTTAATTCTATGGAACCACAAATATATGAAATATTTGCTTATTCAAAAACATCTAATATCCTTTGGGATTCCTTAAAGGACATGTATGGCCAAGTTGATAACTCCTCTCGAATCTTTGAGTTACAACAGGAGATTGCTCATGCTGAACAACCTCCCAGTCAACCATTTACAGAGCATCTTGGTTCCTTAAAGAAAAAGTGGGATGAGTTACGTCAGTACCGCCCTCCTGCCCAATCAATTGATACTTACATTCAACGTGAAGAGCAGGATCACATTTTTCAATTGTTGGCAAGTATTCGTCCTGAATATGAAGATCTTAAGCGTCAAATTCTTATGAGTGCTACTCTTCCTTCATTTACCAATGTCTGTGCGACTATTCAACGAGAGGAAACTCGTCGTCGTGTAATGAGCTCCAAACCTATGATGAATGAATCCATTGAAAATTCCGCTCACTCGACCAATGGTCATGTTGCTATTGAGGGAAACACCCGTGGTACAGTCGATCTTTCTCTCGAGGGAGAGGAAAATGACGCAGCTCTCATGCACCTTTCCATTGTGATCAACGTAATCGGGATGGTCATACCAAGGACAGATGTTGGTCTTTATATCCTCACTTGCGTCCTCCCAAAGATAAAGGATCAGATACACCTCTTGCTGCTCAAGTTAGTTCGTCCACACCACAATTCTCAATTGAACAACTCGCTGCCCAACTACATCTCTTATGCAGTAAGTTATGTGAGTCAGTTTATGCAAGCACCTACTGAAGGACATATGGAACTTATTGACCGCATCCTGCGCTACCTGAAATCTTGCCCGGGAAGAGGTATTTGGATGCAGAAACATAATCACACAAGAATTGTGGGTTACACTGATTCGACCGGGACGGAAGTCCCTCGAGACGTAAAATCCACCATCGGATTTTGCACCTTTGTGGGTGGCAATTTGATCACGTGGAAAAGTAAGAAACAACATGTTGTGGCTCGTTCTAGCGCTGAAGCAGAATACAGGGCAATGGCTTCCACTACTAGCGAACTCGTCTGGCTTCGAGCTTTGTTACAGGAATTGGATCTTGTGACTTCTAACCGTCCGATGCAACTATATTGTGACAATCAAGCAGCCACTTATATTGCTTCTAATCCTGTCTTTCATGAACGGACCAAACATATAGAGGTGGATTGTCACTTTGTGCGTGAAAAAGTCCAGGATAACACCATTGAAACTCCTTATATCCGGAGTGAGGATCAGCTCGCAGATGTGTTCACCAAAGCTCTACCCACAAAATCCTTTCACAAGATGTTGATCAAGTTGACCTCCGATGATATCTTCGCCCCAACTTGAGGGGGAGTGTTAGCTAGATAATGATCATGCTAGATTGAGCATGATCGTGATAAGATCTTCTATTGAAGGAAAGTTGGTTGGTGTGATTGATGCAAGATTGGTAATTTGGTTGGTGGGTAGGTGATTGTGGTAAGATCTCTTATAGAAGGAAAATTGAGTAGGCTGATTTGGTTGGTGTACAAATTGTATGGATTGTATTACTATCTATGGATAGTTTCCCTTGTATTATTTCCTCTATTTAAAGGATAATAAACCTCCCCAAGAAGTATGAAGAACTTGGGGATTCTCACCGTGGAGTAGACTTCTGTGGTAGAAGTTCGAACCACGTAAATATTTTCTCGTCTTTCCTTTATGCATAAGTTAACAAGATCAATGCAGCAAGCTCATTCAGGGATCCTACCGCTGCTTGGTTTCATGGGTCAATCAAACATGAAACCACAACTCACATGAACAGAGTTTCTTTGGAGAAGATCAGAAAGGAAGAAAATGATAAACTTTGGAGAAGAAAATGCCAACTCGTAAAGAAGAAAACGGCAACTTGTGGAAAAGAAAGATGAAGCTAAGGTTTTTTTTTTTTTTTTTGGAGAACTTAACAATAAATCCATATAGGTTATTTTACATTCATTGAGGGTATTTTTGTTTTAAAATTTTTTTGATATTTTTTCATTAAGTTGTAAGTAATGGTGTGGGTGAGAGTGTATGATAGCTTTGTTAAAGGGATAGTCTGTGTAGCTTTTGTAAAGACAGAAGATTCTGTGTAATTTCTCAACTGGAGAGAGGGTGTCTGTGTAATTTTCTTTTTGTAATAATTTTTTTAAGAAAACGGCTCAGCAAGTGCTTTCTTATAGAATTTTTTATTTGTTAATTTTCTCCTCAAAAAAAATATTTTAATTTTCCTTGAGTTATTGTCAATTTGATATCGAAATTAATAAGGTATCATTTATATCATATCAATTACTATTTTCCATCTAGTACAACAATGGTTTAAGTTTTGATACTGTTTTTTATTTAATACGGTCATATTAATATACCGACAGTGCATACCATTTAGTTATCAAATTGTATACCGTTTATATATAAATTTGTATACCATGTAAATATTTTATACTATTTATATATCAAATCATACATTTACACTGTCACACACGCACTCAACATCTGTATTAAAATAGAATCATATTTCATTCTAAATTAAAATCGTATTTTATAGAATTAGAAAAACAATGTGAACAACAACAATCTAGTCCATTTATAATGTCCCACAGTCATGGGTCCTGCACCATTTATTCTCTGTTGATGGTACCTCGATTTCCGAACTGAGGTAGTAAATTAAAAAAAAAGAAGAGAGGTTTGGCTTCACATCTAAAATTGCAATGTATCTGTTGAACAAAGAGATGATCCATCAAACTGATTATCAGATATATCTGTTGCAGAGAGTACAGACAACAGAGGGAATAAAACCAAAGTAGTGGGGTCCATCGATTCTTTTTCCTTGTAACTTCTTAGTGATTTCTATCCAACGGCTCACGGCTCCCCACCGCTTACTCCATCTGTTCTGGAACTCTACCGTTTGAAAAGGGAATTGGCTCGTGCTACGACTGAATGAATTCACACGAGACTGAAAGAGAGAGAGAGAGAGAGAGAGAGAGAGAAATAAACCCTGAGAAAAGACAAGGCATTAAACCCTTGAAACCCAGAACCGTCTATTCTGAGCTCTGAAGTTTTGTTTTCAGCTTTCAACTTTTAGTAGGAACAAGATGCCCTTTAAATTTGTCATGTCATGCACGTGCTTCAGGGCCACCGCACTTAGCAGCGACAACCTGTCAGACGACTCCGTTGGCTCCCGATCACGAGTCCAGATCGTCTCTAATCTGTACGGTCCTTGGGGAAAAACCAATGACCGTTGGATGTACACCACGTGGTCTTTCTTCAATCCAAAGGAGACGATCCTATGTAAATGTAGAAATAGAAATTAAAAGATCATATTCATTGGTTCTTCAGTTTTAGTTTTCAAAATAGAAAACAGTAGAAGATTTACAAATTCAAAATCCGAAATCGCAACCGGTCGGTCGACGAACAAAGGGATAGGTTTTGCAAAAGAATTTACATCCTCTGATCTTCTTCTTCGCTGCTCGTATCCTTTGTTACCTTCTTCTTCGGTGCAACAGCTTCAGCTTATGATGTTTCTACAGACCATTTTTTGGATCCATTTCCTTTTCCCTTCCTCTCCCTATTTTGGTTCTTTTTGTTAGATTTATGTGGGCTTAATTAATTACCTAAACTAGTTAATTCAGTGGGAATCTGATTGACACGATATAACCGATTTGATTTGATTCGTCACATGATATGAGATAGGTTTGGTAACTCTAATTCTATTGTGGGAAGGGTTTTAGGGTTACATCTGTATTCTATAAATACAGGGTTAGACTCTCTACAGCCACAGTTAATCAATTCTCTACACCTATTAGCAAGAGACGTCAGGATATCCTCTGGAGGCTGTGGAAGACTGTAGCCGAGGGATTTCGATTAAAGCTTGAAGCGTCGGAGAGCGCATGGGAATTAATCTCTCCACTGATACGTATGTCTTTATAATTCATATTTAATGGCTTCTCTATTGTGTTATAGGGCAAGTGTATGGGATTGGAATGAGTTTCATTGAAACCCTAAACACATAATTTTTTAAAAATTGGTATCAGAGCCAACCATACAGACCTAGAATCGATGGAGATCGATTATAAAGACTGATAATGAATGGTCAAATTAATAGAGAAATTTTTCTCAAGTTTTGGATCGAATCTCGATCAGATCTGTCGGAGTTTTCCATAGACGAAATTTTTTTTTTTCGACCGACAAAATAAGTCAAGCTACATACCGTTGGAAAGGTCTCAAAGAGACAGAGTCGGCGATATAAAAATCATCAGCGTCCGCGAGTGGATCTCACTCGCAGGTGGGAGAAAAAAAAAAAAAAAAAACTGACGGCGCCGAGTCATCGTCGGGTCGACTCAACGCCGAATCGCTAACCCTAACGGGTTCGCTGGTTGACTCGGGCCGAGTCCACCCAGCCCAGGCGCGCCAGGCCCAGACCGGCTCTGCCAGAGCTGGCCTAGCCCAAGCCAGACCCAGCCCGACCAGTCAGACCCAGCCAGTTCAGGTCCGACCCGAACCTGGATGGGCCAACCCGAAACCCGACCAGGTTGACCTGGATACCCATTTTATGACCTGATGGATTGACTCGGAGACCCTTTTTCTGTAAAATGCTGGGGATGACCCGAAACCCGATGTTTTGACCCGCTTACCTGACCCGAAAACCCTATTTGACCCGGATTTGACCCGGGTACCCGAGATATTTGGGCCGGGTTGACCCGGTGGTTGGCTCGGCGAACCAACTCTCTGGTTCAACCCTGCCAAACCAAAATGGTTCGGTTTGAAGGAAAAAAAAGGGTTTTATATATGCTCGGTTTAGTTCGAACCGAACCGAAGTCAGGCCAGACCTGGCCAAGCCGGATCGAACCAAACCGAACCAAATTGACTCAGACCGACCCTGTAAGGCTCATAAGGGCCTGTTTGGTTTCTATTTTTTTAACAAAAGAACATTAAACAGTGATTCTGGGAGCTAGGAATGTCGGATTGACCTCCGGTTTGTTTCGTTGGACTCCATTTTTAATGCTCTTCAATCTGATATATATTTTGGTATATTTTGATGCATTGAAAAATATGTTATTATAGAAAAATACTCTATGGGAACTCAATTTGTAATGTTTTTGCTGATTTTTCTTAAAGTTATTGTACAAAATTGATTGATTGAGCTAATGTGCATGTTTATATGAATGTTTAGACTTGTAAAATTATATTTTAAAGCATTCATGGTTAAATAAATATCACACATAAGCTGCAGTTTAGGATTTGTTCATATCATGGTGGAACTTGGTGTGACCACCAAAGTGGCAACCTTATTTTATTATGATGTGTTCAAATTCTAGAATATGTGTTTGTAAATGATTCAGTTTTGATAATGTTCACCCAAAGGTGACATTGTCCAAGTTTATTCAAATTATGATTTATAGCTATTGTGTAAGGATTTTGGTGTGACCACCAAAGTGGCAACCTTAATTCTATCATAATATGTTCAAATCTAGCATTTATGCATTTACAAACTACAGTAAGGAAGTATAGTGTTCACACAAAAGTGACACTAACATAAACTCTTACTTTTATGGATGCAGCAAAGAATGACACTGTCCACCCAAAGGTGACGTTGTCTAATATTATAAAGAAAGGCACTGTCCACCCAAAGGTGGCATTGTCAAAGAAAATAAGAAACTCATGCACATGGTTGAAGGATTATGACTTTAGGGGTCTTCATCCACCCAAAGGTGGTGAGATTTTTGAAAGTCATTATCTCTTCGCAGTTATTGCACATATATTGAGAGGACCAGTGCACATATTGTCCCAAAGGATGTGTGTGTAGTTCGATTGACTTTTCAAAGATATTAATTAGCTTGCACATGTTATGTATATATATATATTCTTGCTAGCTAATTTTATTTGGTATTAATCGTAGACTTACAATTATTTACATTGTTGTGGACATGTAATAATTAAATACCTTAAGATCCTGTCTTTGGCTGCCAGTTTTATGAATTAGCATGAAAATTGAAAACTAGTCTAGAACTGTTTAACCTAGATGTACTCAATAGAAAAAAAATTGTATTAGATCCTTAGGGTGTTCAGTCTTTAAGATCAAGTAAAGCAATTTTCAGATGAGGAACATTGGAAAAGAATATTTCCTGGGAAAATCCAAAGAAAGATTTAATTTTTTCAAGAAGGGACAGAGAGATGTTTTATTACTCTAGTCCATGAGTATCAGTTTTGATGATAATGGGTGGTTTTAAGAGTGTAAGGAAGTATAAGGTAGAGCTGTTAACTATTAATGATAAGTTTAAGAATAAGTAAATATTTGTAGGTTCATTAAAACCTATATATGTGATATTTTAGACTTTTCACTTCCTCACAAGAATCGTATAATCAGATCCTGGTGACATATAGTACTCAAAAATATAGTGAACCCTAAAGTGAAAGAACTAAGGATAGAAGTTCAAAGAAAAGAAAAAAAATTTTATAAATGCCAATGCCATGGTGCATATACATACCCAGATAAAGGCAAGTTGTAAAAGGGGTAGAGAAACCCATAGAAAGAAAAATATTTTTTCATGGAATTAATAGTCAGAAACTTTATGACAAAGAAATTAGACATTAAGAAACTACAAGATAAAATGGGTCTAAGTAGAATAAAATTCTTGTAGTGTGACCCAAAAGGGATATGTAAAGAAAAATTTATATAGCTGGACAGACTTAAGTGAAAAAAGAATAAAGATTATGAACCTTTCGAGCAAGAAGGTGCAGAACATTAGACACTTAAACATCAATCGTAGTCTGAACCCATAGAAGTATAAAAATCTATAATTTATTCTATCTTTAGAAGTTAAACTGTATATTGTAATCTTCCACCCTGGTCATAAGGGTTTAGGACTATTGTCAAAAGAAAGATTAGAAAGAATATATTCTGAAATTCTCCTTCCAAGGTTTATTACATGTATATATGTGAGAATTAATTAAAAGAGAAGATGACAAGATTAAAGTAAGTGAAGGTTATTCACAACAAGGATTTATTGGACTTTGTGGACATTAAGATTTCATCTAGGACTTCTTGTCACAGTTTAGTCTATGGTTGTTTTTCCAAATAATGAAAATTAAGATGGAAAATTTTTATTAAAAGAATTGAAACTATTGGATCTGAATGAGAGAGTTTTGGGAGACCATGTGATACTGGTCTATTCCCTGATAAATTTAAGCAAGTGTTTACAAAAGTCTAAGAATGATACTGAATATTAGCATCTACAATGCAGTAGAGAGCTTGATATATGTTTAAGGTTGTAATCTCTTCATATAGCCTTTTCATTGAGTGTCATAGGATGTTTTTAGTTGGATGCTGGTATAGCTTACTGGACAATGGGGAAAAGAAAGGTCATGCGGTATATGCAGATGACCAAAGTTTATATGTTCATTTATAGAAGTAATGACACTCTAGGCTATTTTGATGTAATTTATAATGATTGTATTAATGACAAGAAACCAACATCAAGGTTCATTGTTCATTGTCATGGTGATAGGGTTTTGTAACTCTATATAATGATAACAAGCAAGGTATCTGGTGTGAAAATTTATTCTCTAATTTGGAGGTTGTAGACTCCACTTCTAAACCTATTGAGATGTGTTCTTCTCAAAGAATAATAAGAAATATAGTATTTCACAGCATAATAGAGATCGAATCTCTTCAAGTAAGGAAGATGTCAAAAGATTTTATATCGTTGTAGATTCTCAGATGAAGGTTTTGTCAGTGGGAGTCTTTAAGGGACGGTATGTCCAATATAAGAATGGTTGAAAACAAATAATTTTATCAGAGGCTTAAGTGGCCAAAGATCTGGGAATCAGTGAGAGTCTCTAGATATGCTTAATCAGTGGGAGACTCTTTATGTTTATACTTGTGTTTTCACATTGCTTACTGTACTTGATTGTATTGCTCATGGTTTGATGGTACAATTTTTTGTAACTATGATTTTGTTTACATTATCATTTGCGTTATTGCTATTTTGCATACATAGTTATGTGTTTGACATGCCACATATATGAGACAGTATTTAGCCAAAATTTCAAGGCAGTATTTTGCCAAAGTTTCAAGACAGTATTTAGCCAAAGATTTAAGGTGGTGTCTAACCAAAATATGGTATTATAATTCTGGAATATTTAAATACCATGTTAAGTTGCCCATAAAAGTTTTGGGGCACTTTGATTAAGGTTCTTTAATCAAGTTTGGACTCGCATGAGAGTTTACTTTCATGCATTATCTCAGGCGATTCATGTATTGAGTAGACCTCTGTTGTGGCTGACAGAAGTTTATACACCATATGTTAAGGTGTATTATTCGCTGTTGCTCGCATTGGAAAGCTTGATGGATGTTTCAAAGTTAGTGACGATTTAGTGTGTTGGATTCCGTGGCCACACTAGTTGACGATAGTTTTGTAATTAATATAGCCCAAGTGGGAGAATGTTAGATTTATGTGGACTTAATTAATTATCTAAACTAGTTAATTCAGTGGGAATCTGATTGACACGGTATAACCGATTTGGTTTGGTTCGTCACATGATATGAGATAGGTTTGGTAATCCTAATTCTATTGTGGGAAGGATTTTAGAGTTACATCTGTATTCTATAAATACAGGGTTAGAGTCCCCACAGCCACAGTTAATCAGTTCTCTGCACCCATTAACAAGAGATATGAGGATATCCTCTGGAGGCTGTGGAAGACTGTAGCCGAGGGATTTCGATCAAAGCTTGGAGCGTCGTAGAGCGCATTGGAATTGATCTCTCCACTGATAGGTATGTCTTTATGATTCATATTTAATGGCTTCTCTATTGTGTTCTAGGGCAACTGTATGGGATTGGAATGGGTTTCATTGAAACCCTAAACACATAATTTTCTAACACTTTTATGGTATGCTGGTTGTTGACAAAGATCAGTTTTCTATTGAATCACTGTTTCCAGCACAGCTGCTCAACATTTTACACCGGGGGCTCATGCATGGAGAGTCAGGACACGTGTTGGTTCTATTCTATCTTGGTGACAAATAGAGTAGATGAGCCTTTAGAAGTCTTAGCCTGAAGAAGGACCTGCTTGCAAGTGTCTCATCCGTTAGACATGGATGTTCATGATGGGGGAGAGGAGTTTCAGCATGAATATCCTCCTCTCCTTAGTGTTCGTGTTTCTGTTCGAACTTCCATTAGGGTTCCAGCAGAAGCTTTGTTCTAAGGTTAATGTAGGAGGCCAAGTGGGCGAAAACCTGGATTTTCATTGACCTTGAGAAACAATGGCTACTGAGAGGGAGGATGGATACATTTCTTCTTGTCGATGGAATTTTTTTGTTTCAGTTCACAGATGAGGGTGATATGGGTTGCATTCTAGAAAATGGGGTTTGGTTGATGGCGAACAAACCTATTTGCCTGAAGCCTTGGAACCGGAATTTATAACTCAACAAAAATGGAGTTCAGTTGGTGCTGATGTGGGTCTCATTGTAGGGCTTCCTTTGCATTTCTGGAGCGGATGGAGAGTGCAAAAAATGAGTCCGAGCAGAAAAATAAACCCCAAAGTATTGGAGAAGTCACTACCGATCAAAATGATTCAGGCCCAAAGATAGCAGGAGATGGAAAAGTGGAAGTTACTCCCTCTGTAATTGCTAGAGCCACCAAACAGAAGGCTACTGGGGAAATCTTGGCTGAATCAGATGATGTTTCTACTTCTAACTTGACGATAACAACAGAATCCAACAATCAAAAAGAGATGAATGATAACTCTGCAACAGCTAAGATTTCCCCAATTGCATCATATGATGATTTTTCTTAGTCATTGGCAAGCCAAAGTACAATTATTCTCCTTTATAGTGTAATCAAACATCATAAACTTAACATGCTATTTTGAGTTCTGTGCTGTAGGTGCAAACTTCTCAAATAGATTTTTAGCAGATGAACTTATACATTTTGGGGCCTCAAGTACCTTTCAAGTCTTGTAGTTGTAATCCATGTGTTCCCACATTTTGTTTTTTTCCTTTTATTTTTTCTTTTAGTTTTGCTGTTTTTTTTTTTTTTTTTGCTGCTCCTGTACCTCTAGTTCACCATTTTTAGAGGTTCATTCTTTGATGAAATGAATTTCATTACTGATCAAAGTATGGAAGCCAGCCATCTCTAATACAGGACTGGTTTGTATAGGATTTTCTTTGGAAAAAAACAGACGTAGCTTTCAAAGTATTGAGGAATTTAGCAGCAATATACCATTGTGTTTGCCACATTGAAGATGCCAATGTAAGACAAAACTACAAACCATATGTATGTATATGCGGAATAAGATTCGACATACCCGTAGTGTAGGGATCTGTTCCAGCCGGTGTCCGTCCAATCGATGTTGTCTTCTTCTGATTCATTCCGATATACCCTGCTGCACAAAGAAAAGAAAAGAGAGAGGGGGAGGAGATAGGGTTTCTGTGTACTCTTTATTCTCCGACAAAGAGAACGTAATGGAAATTCTCTGATTGCATAAGTGTCCACAGGACCCCACCCTTGGATTATTTATAGATCAATCGTCTCCTCCCATTAAGGATCGACGGTGATCTGGGTGCCACATGTCACAGGATCCTAATGTTAATCATCCAACTTAGGTGGGACCAGGTGGCATGTGGGCCACCCAATTTACATTCTCCCACTTGGCCCATATTGCCACACGACAAGCCACTTTATGATTATTAACATGATGTATGGCCATACAGTAATTTTCGGATCCTTCTTTATGGACTTGTTCTTTATGTTCATAATAAAACTCCCAACCCACGAATCATGATGGTGCATGTCCCAGTATTGAAGTACAATGGAAACACTTCCTTCCATGTATTACAATAGATTGTTTATTTTACGATGAATCTCAATTGTGACTACCCTACTTTATAGAATCAATTCAATAATCGATTCAAGGGTCAAACTTTATTGCCTAGAAAACTTTATAGGCATCTGTCATTCCAAAACTTTATGTATACAACCAAATAAATGACAGGAAAAGAAATAACTTTATTTCGAGTCGTCAAAACTTTATATCGCAATATCATAAATAAAACATTCAAAAAACTTAATGATTTACATAGTCCCTTATGATCCACGTAAACTACATACACCTTGGGCGAAAGCCCTTTAGTGAAAGGATCAACTATCATATCATCAGTGTCACTATGTTTTATCTAAATGCGACGAACTCGAATGTCTTCTTTAACAAGAAAATACTTTATCTCAATGTGTCGGTAGCGACTCACTGAGCATGTGTTGTTAGAGAGACGTACTGCTACAATATTGTCACAGTAGATCCTTATAGGTCTTTCAATAAAACTTATGAACTCAAAACTGTGATAAACTGTCTCAACCATAATGCCTGAGATATTTCTTTATAGCACGCCACCACTTCCGCTTCAATAATAGAAGAAGCTGTCTTAGGTTGCTTTACGTTGCGCCAAGACACTACTCCTCTAACAAACAAAAATGAAGCCAGAAGTATACTTCCTTGTATCTCTACATTTAGCAAAATCTAAGTAACTGATTAGCTTTAAAACATCAACATGTCTATATATGAGCATGTGATCCTTGATGCCCTGTGGGTATCTCAGTACTTTTTTTGCTATTGTCCAATGTGGCAAATCAGGGTTCTTTGGAAACCTACCTAATACTCCCACTGAATATGAGATGTCTGGTACAAACCTGAACATACATTAAATTTCTTACTACTGATGCATAAGGGATATTTTGCATTATCTGCTATTTCAGATTGGTCTTCGGACATTGCTCCAGACTAAGTCTGTCGCCTTTAACAAGAGGTGCTACACTTGATGAATATTGCTTCATCTTGAACCGTTCCAAAACTTTGTTAATATAATCCTTCTAGGACAGTCCTAAGGTCTTAAGAAACTTGTCCATGTAAATCTCTATGTCTAAGACATTGGAGGCTTCACCCATATCATTTATGTCAAAATTTTGGGTAAAGAAATATTTAGTCTCGTGTAGCATCCCTAGATCATTGCTAGCAATAAGAGTGCCATCCACATATAACACTAGTATGGTGAAACTAGTTCCCTTGATCTTTATGTAAATGCATTGATCAGCTCGATTCTCCACAAAACCGTAGGAAGTAATCGTGCTATCAAATTTCAAATACCACTATCGGGAAGCTTGTTTCAATCCATATATGGATCTCTTAAGCTTGCATACTAGATGATCACCTTTATCCGAAGTAAAAACCTTCAAGTTGATCCATGTATACCTCCTCAATCAGATCACTATTCAAAAATGTCATTTTGACATCCATCTGGTGCAGCTCAAGATCATAGTGAGCCACCAGTGCCATAATGATCCCCAAAGAATCTTTTCTAGACACGGACGAAAATGTTTCTTTATAATCATTGTTAGTCTTCTGATTATAACCTTCTGTCACAAGTCGAATTTTGTATCTTTCAATATTGTTATGTGGGTCTCTATAGTTTTGAAAATCCATTTACACCCCACAGTGGAGGTGTCCTTAGGCAATTCTACAAGTTCCCATACTAGATTCTTTGACATAGATTCTATTTCATCCTTCATGGCATCATGCCATAAAATGGTATCTATACAAAACATAGCCTGTGAAAATAATATCGGATCATCACTTATTCCAATATTAGTTTCACAGTTTTGGAGATACACTTCATAATCTGAAGGGATTGCCAATTTTCTCTCTAGAGAGGATCTCCTTAAAACTTGTGGTTCAGGAGTGGTTTCTTGATTCTGGAGTCTGGACCACAGGTTCAAAACGACAACTGGTTCCTGATGTAGTGTATCCTGATGTGGTAATTCATCATGAACAGGTAGTGTTGTTCATGAACCACAGGTACCACTGGTAAAGGGATAAATCCCTGACCACCAGATATATAAGGAATTGTCGATACATCTTGTTCATTGAACTCAATGTTTCGACTCTGTATACTCCCACTGTTGTCGTCATCCTCTAGAAACTTGGCAACTTTAGACTCTACAATGGTAAGACTATATGAGGGACAATAAAACTTATAACCCTTTGATCTTTAAGAATAACCAATGAAATATCCATTGACTGTTCTAGGGTCCAACTTCTGATGAAGTGGATTATAGACTCTTATTTTGGCTTGACAGCCCCATATGCGAGTATGTCAAACTAGGTTTTCATCCATTCCACAACTCAAAAAGAGTTTTAGGAACCGACTTGGATGGTACCCTATTCAAGATATATACCGCTATTTTAAGAGCTTCACTCCACAATTTCAGAAGTAGATTAGAGTTACTAATCATACTCCTGACCATATCCATAAGTGTACGATTTCTTCTTTCAGCAATGCCATTTTGATCAGGAGATCCAAGCATGGTATATTGTGGTATAATACCTTGCTCTTGAAGATACCGTGCAAATGGACCAGGTCTTTGATCATATTCTGTGGTTCTATCGTAGTATTCTCCACCTCTATCTGATATTACGATCTTAATCACTTTTTCAGTCTGTTTCTCTACTTCTGTCTTGAAGTTCATAAAGGCTTCTAATGCCTCATCTTTATGAACTAAAAGATAGAGATACATGAATTTAGAATGGTCATCAATGAAGGAAATAACGTATCTCTGACCATTCAGACAGAGAGTGGAAAATAGACCACAGATATCTGTACGTATGATTTCTAGTAGTTCAGTTGACCTTCTGGCATCTTTCTTAGTTTTGTTAGTCTGCTTTCCCTTGATGCAGTCCACACATAACCCTAGATCAGTGAAATCAAGAGTCTCAAGGATTCCATCATTCACTAATCTTTTAATTCTGTCACTAGATATGTGACATAATCTAAGATGCCACAACTGAGAGGATTTCTCATTCACATTCATTTTCTTTATGCCAATATTATTTATAGAGAGTAAAATACTTTCATATGTTGGATCTACATTTAAGAGAAATAAACCATCAACTAAAGAACCTGAACCGATAAATACATCATTTTTTTTACTTAAATCATTATTTCTGTACTAGAAAAATTAAAACACATAACCCAAAGGTGTTAATCTAGAAACAGAAATTAGATTCTTTATAAAAGATGGCATATAAATGGTTTCTCCTAAATCCAACACATATCTGGATTGCAAATTCAATCTATAGACACCTATAGCTTCCACTTGAGATTTCATCCGATTTCCTGAATGGATATGTCTCTCAGTTTCTTTCGTAAGTATTGTCTGCAGAAAGCCTTGCATGGTATTGGCCACATGGATTGATGATCTAGAATCAATCCACCAGTTATTTGAATGAGAATCAACTAAATTTGATTCATAACAAACCAAAATTCTCTAAGCTAAGATGTCCCTCATGTGCATGATGTAGTTATACACATCATCCTTACCATTGTAACTTGATGAGTCTGATTTTTCCATTAGAGCGCTTACTAACATCTTGTTTGAACTCACAAATTGAGCATCAATTGCCTTCATGTAGTCAATGACCTTTTTACATTTAGGAATTGATCCTTTAATGCTCTTGTCGATATTGTTCATGACAAGCATTAGGCTCAAGTGGTTAGACTGCTCCCACTTATCATAATGAGCAATTTGGACTAGTGTACTGGAATCCGTAAGAGCAGCGGGCTGGCCTGCTGCGCCTAGCACGGCCTACAGTCTTGCTTGGCTGCCCCGGCTGCCAGCAGATTCTGCAAAGGCTGGCTGCCGCAAGGCCGCGGCTGGCTGGCCCTTGCGGGTTGGCCTGCTGCTCCTTGCGCGGTCGGCCAAAACCAATAGAAATTTTTTTTTTAATTCTTTTTTATGCTCCATAGCATTCGAGCATGGTGGACAGGCGGCGGAAACACCGCTCTGATACCAAATGTAAGAAAAAACTACAAACCATATGTATGTCTATACGGAATAAGATTCGACATACCCGTAGTGTAGGGATCTGTTCCAGCCGGTGTCCGTCCAACCGATGTTGTCTTCTTCTGATTCATTCCGATATACCTTGCTGCACAAAGAAAAGAGAAGAGAGACGGGGGAGGAGATAGGGTTTCTATGTACTCTTTATTCTCAGACAAAGAGAACGTAATGGAAATTCTCTGATTGCATAAGTGCCACAGGACCCCACCCTTGGATTATTTATAGATCAATCGTCTCCTCCCATTAAGGATCGACGGTGATCTGGGTGCCACATGTCACAGGATCCTAATGTTAATCATCCAACTTAGGTGGGACCAGGTGGCATGTGGGCCACCCAACTTACAGCCATCGCACCTTACAGTGCCCTTCCACACGGACTTCATTATCTTCAATCAATAATTTTATAATTTTACCAACTAAATTTGTACAGATAAGGAAGTAACAGTAGCGCCTATTGTGAAGCAAAACAAAAGACCCTCCATTGCATTAACAAATGAATTTTTAATATTTTTCTGATTAATTGTCAAATACAGGGCACAAATCAATGGGCACCAGAACCCACTTCCAAACTTTAGTTTGTGAACTTCCACGTGAAGCAAAGGAAGATGAACACATCATGATCAATAAAAAAAAAAAAGAGGACAAGCTACATATTACACCCACCCTTCTTCAACCCCTTTAAACCACTCTCTAATTCTAGAGGAAAACCATGACCATCTCTCTTCACATCAGTAAAACCAATTCCTTGTAATGGTTGTGATAAACCACTTAATTTAAAGCTTCTACCGCCACCTGATGTGGGCTCCACCCCATGCAACAGTATTCATCTCATAACCCTATTTATCCACATACTCCTTGGTTTGCATTAGCTACTGTGACTTGCAAAAAAAAAAAAAAAAGCATAAATCTTTATTATAGCATGAATTTAGAACTACATTTTGTATTACTTTCCAGGTGCTAATGTTGGTACCATAGCTACTAATAATGCATGTTTGGCTAATTCAGATAGCACCATTAGATGAATCTCCTTGAGAGACTAGCATGAAATCAAAGTGAGCCCCACACCGACAAAACAATATTTGAAGAATCATAGAACTCATAATACACCTATGTTTCTTCCACAGCCATATTCCATTATCAAAACAGTATTCCAGGAATCATAGAACTCAAAATACAACCTTATATCTGCAATGAAACACAATCTTATAAGTAAAATCATTGATCAATGTACTACAATATACAGAGAATGAGGGCTTTTTTTTTCTCTCATTTAAGTGAGGATGAGAAAATTGGTATAACCTGTACATTATAAAAGCCATGGCTCCTACAGTCCACTCCACACCAGTCCTTTAAGGCTTCTCACACTCAATTAGGAAGTCTACCAGCTCCTTTTCCTGGTAGTTGATTGTAGCTACAATGAAGCACAACCTTATAATAGAAATCAATGATCATAAATTTTTTATCCAGATACAATTTACTTTAATATACAGTGACCATATTTTCACCTGAAATTATTTCCTTCATTAGGTTGAAAATATTGCACCATTGTTCTTGAGGACTGGGAAGTAAAACACACCAGAAGCCCTATCAGGAAAGAGAAGACGAAGAAAAATCAAATGTTACATAAAAAAAATCACATAAACCACATTGCAACTCCAGCATGCAAAAATCTAGACAAATAACATATTAGAAGCATAAAAGTAGGACTTCAGAAGTTTGAAGAGCATAAAATCAACAGAGAGAGTAAATCAACATTTTCCTCACAGAGAAAAAGGCCCCTGAACTCATATTTATATTTGGGAAAGGGAAAGGGTTGACGGAGGGAAGGACGAAGTAGTATGACCGTACGAGGCAACGAGGAACTGAAGAAAGTAGAGCTAAGGTTGAGACCATCCAGAGAACCAGAGGGTTCTCCCTGAGGCATCTAGATCGTCTCCAAAACCCTTTGGTTGCAGACAGAGGTTAGGTTCGGCTGTCAACTGAAGGAATAGCTTTGCATAAAGAAACTGATTACCTGTATACGGAGAGGTGATTCCAGCGGAAGCCCCGTGGCGAACCTTCTATTGCATTGATGAAGAAGATTAGAGAGGATGTGAGTTCTTATGCGAAACCTCTCCCTTTGTTCGTCGACCCACCGTTTGCGATTCCAGATTTTTATTTAGTAAATCTTCCCTCTATTTTCTATTTTGAAAACCAAAACTGAAAAACCAATGAATAAGATTACATATATATCTTTCAAATTCCATTTCTACGTTCACATAAGATTGTCTCCCTTGGATTGAAGAAAAGCCACGTGGCACGCATCCAGCGGCCATTGGCCTTTCCCCAGGGTCTGTACAGATTGGTGACGATTTGGACACCCCGATCACCATTCAGTCCACCACCCTAGTTAATATCCGTGGAAAAGCTATGTCACCCTGCAATGTCTCTCTCTCTTTCTCTCCCCATCTCTCTCTCTCTCATCCACATCCTCTTCTCCAAGAGAATGTGAAGAGGATGTGCATGAGATGTGGTGCTCCCATTGGATGGACAACACCTTGGGTTCGGGTGAGTCCGAGTCTTCCATCTAAGTGAACACCCCTCTGTCAGCTCAGCTTATCGATTTAGTGTCGGCTCGGATGGAGGGCTCAAATTCATCCGAGCCCCAGGTGTCACCCATCCAATGTGGGTGCCACCTCTCCTCCAGATTCTCTTGGAGGAGAGGATTTGAATCCCTCTCTCTCTCTCTCTTTCTCTCTCTCTCTCTCTCTCTCTCTCTCTCTCTAACTCATTGGGAATAGAACAAGTAATTCAGTTACTCAGTGGATAAGGGAAAACAAATCTTTTGTAGTGAGACACCTGTGTAGAAAGGTTTACAAAAATTTTCCCCTATACCTCTTCAAAGAACCCTAATGGAAATGCCAGGATGAGTCATTGTTAAGTTTTGGAGGCACCAATGGGAGATCCCCATTCTCTCCTCCCCTCCTTGGGAGATC
>CM053273.1:76748909-76779294 GCA_028583415.1 Protea cynaroides | reverse complement strand
AAAATGCCATGTATTGCCACATATACTATCACATATACATCACTTAACGGTGGGATTACATGTGAGAGGGAGTAATGGGAATAGTCTCACATTGCTAATGAGATTAGAATCCTGTGGTTCTTATATATATATATATGGAGAGTCCCTCCACTTATTAGTTCAAACTTTTGAGTTGGAAACTTGACTTGACATGCTGATATGGGTATGATTCAACTATTTGAACTGGGAACCCTAAGGGTAGTTCAGTTGGTAAAGAGTCTATACCTCAAGAAGCGGAAGGTATTGAGTTCGTTTCTTTTTACTGTCTTGGAGCTACTAACACGGGGTGTTAAGTGCTCTTTCTTTCCTGTTATAGGTGCAAGTGGAATGGTTTTCATTCAATCTCGGAAAGATCTAGTCCATGTAGTTGTGGGTCAGTATGGGCTTACGAGATTAGTCAAGCCAAAAGTTTGAATACCGATTATTAGCACAAAAAAAAAAAAAAAAAAAAAAGGGTATTTGAATTGGGGGAATGAAATCGGCGGGGGTGCCTCCGATCTGATTTCACCGATCTCATGCTAGATAGGCTAAAATCAGCCAAGAGCGGTGCAAAAACCCCTAGCAAAAATCCCTGGACTAGGCATCATACGTGTGAGAATCGGCCTTGCATGGCTCTGAATCAGGTGACACGGGATCAGCCCCCACTGATTCTGATTTGAATAAGCCGATCCGGTTGATCCGTGCCGTCCTAAAAATTAAAACCATGTGTATAGCCTGTTGATATATATATATATATATAGAAAAATCATGAGAAAAACTGATATCTTTGTGGTTTGTTTTTACACTCGTTCCCTCTTACACGCATCCTCTCCAATCTGGACGGAAATCGGCCCTAAAATCTCAAAAATGGCTTAACACCTCTCCAATCCCCTCCTATCGAACCTTGCCAATCGTGGCCGACATGGGACCTGCATGGGATAGGGCCTGGCCGGTCCGATCCCTAAAACACCATTTACAGGACGTACTGGAAATTTAACCCTCCAGTGAATCAGTTTCTTTTTTATTCGGTGATAAGAATTGATAGGGTCCTTTGAATTAAAGATATGGAATGAGTAGAGAGTAAAGGTTATTCTTTCCTATATGAACATCCGCAATAGATCCAGTGCGGTTGACAAGATCTCCTTTATTAGCGGTATTACTTCCAAAGACTTCGATAAAGAATTGTGCTTTCTTCACGGTTTTTGTTTGTTTCAAGTCCCACGAAAAATTCAGTTTGGATTCAAACAGTGTATATAAATAGGGAATGATGGGCTACCTGGGAATCAAATCTTCTCCTGCGGCAAGAGGGTCCTGCAGCTGATCCAAGAGCTGGGTTTCAGCCGGCCTGCATACCAATATATGGGTATGTGGGCCAACTGAAATCCAGCCCTTGGCAACCTGCAGGTGCGCAGGAGAGGATTTCTATCCGGCTACCTGTCACTAAATTTGTGTCAAATTTGGGTCCTAGTTGTCCTACCGCATGACGAATAAGACTGTTGGTACGAAACCCAAATGTAATCCTCACCCGAGAGACGTTAGGAGGACATAGGTTCTTCTTGTCCATCCACATTAGTAGATGAAATTTTGGAATCGCTACTTAAATAAGATCTAGAACCTATAAATATTGTATTTCATTTGAAGAAACATTAATGACTCATAACATAGGACTTGGTTTTTTGTCTTACCAAATATGGGTAAATGTTATGTTATAATTTGGAAAGGTATTATGCATCTAAACTACCTAGTCTAAAAACCGATCTCCCTTTTTGGCCTGTCTTATACTCTATATGAGACGATTTAATTGGTCAATGGGAAACCTAGGCCAAATTTCTAAGTTATGCTAACATAGGGTTTTGCCAAATATGTTTTGAAAAAAGAAGAAGAAAGAAAGAGCGAATTTATGAGATCTTAGTAATTATGATTACGTAAATGATGGGTTAACCAATCCCAATAGGATACAGAATATGTAAATGATATGCTCATCGGATCTCACATATATCCACACATCACTCAAAGTTTAGGCTGAAAGCCCCTCACCGTAAGTAAATGAAATGGAAAATTTCATGCACCTCTCTTGTAAGGGTAAAGGAGAGGTGGTAACACAGTCTTTTCCGGCAATAGTCTCCTCATCTCTCCTATAGGCAACCCGATCTTTGTCACTGACCTTGTCAAATCGGAAACTGTAACTCTGCCATGCGAGAGCTCCTCTAACAACTCTCGAATCGCCGCCTTTCCCGACAGAACCTTTCTTCTAACAATAGATGTTAGTTCAACAATTTTTGTCGTCATATAGTTCTTCATCGCATGTCATTTAAGAAGCCTATCTCGACAATAAAATTCAGCCCTGATGGAGCCTTAATAGCTATTGGTGTCGGTGAATTGCTGCAGATTTGGTGGTCTCCTGGTTTTCGGAAGGAATTCTTTCCATTTCAATTGATTCGAACTTTTGCTGACTTTGATGCCTTTGACACGGCCTTGGATTGGAGCCCAGATTCTAACTATGTTCTTGCTGGTTCAAAGGATTTGGCGGTGAGATTGTTATGCTTGAAAAGATTGGATGGGTTTAAATGGCTGAAATTCAAACATTTACATGGCTTTCAAACCCTCATGTCGCTGATAAAGGCCAGGATTCAAGAGTTTGAGATAAGTTGAATGTCTCCGGAAGTGAAGGAGAAGGGGAAGGTGGAGAAGATGAAGAAGAAGGAGAATGTGGATTTCGCTTGTTCATGAAGCGAGGTGGATGCAGAGATGATTTCATCTCCTGGGAGGAATGCGTCGCAAAGAAGAACCAAGAGGATGTGGTCGACAAATGTCCTATAGCAACTGTTCTTCCAATGGCGAAACCTCTCTATTCTCGGTTCTTCCTCTCCCTTCCTGTCCTTTGATTAACTACCCTAATGTCTTTTGTTAAGTTTAAAAAGGGTTTTATAGTAAGTTTGCATGTTCCAATGGTATTTTGGCATTAACGGATTTTAAAGGAGGACATGTCACCAAGTAACAGACCTGTCATAACAGACAGGGTTTATATAACGCACACTTTAGCTAATAAAGGGATGTTCGAGTAATTATCGTCGAAGTGGGGGGTTGCTGCTTTTATGGCAAAGTACAGGAGAGGGACGTGAAATTTTCCCTAAAGCTCCGTTTGTTTCATAAAATTTTATATGTATATGTAAAAAAAGTTCAAAATTTGTTTCTAGTGTAAAAGAAAGATGAAGTTCATTTTCCATTCCCCATAGAAATCACTATATTTAATTTATTAGAAATAAACATTGAATTTTTTTAACATATAAAATGTTACACGTAAAATTTTATATCAAAACAAACGGAAAATAGATGAAATTAAAAGGGGAAATTTATGAGAACCTCCCCTTGACAATTCGTTTAATACACATCATTACCCTACCTTGTGAGAAATGACACGAGCTACCCTTGGAAAACCAGATTTGTGACACATAGATTCACTCCATAAGGCAAGGAACGCTAGTTGCTGATGTGGAGATGACTAATTTTTCTAAAGACAAAAATACCCTTAAATTATTTGAATCTATTTACCCTTAGATGTAAACAAACAAAATTGACAACTATCGTACTTTCTTCTATTTCATATCTTCTTCTCCAACGATACCTCTGCAACTAATGTTCCAACCCCAACTTCTTTTCTTATGCAACTATTCCAACTCCATCATAAAAGAAGAACCCCATTGTATCGTGCAACTTTAATTTGTTCTTGCGACTTCTCTGTCTGCTTTACCCTACATCATCTTGTCCATCATCTTCTCCAACTCTGAGTTCTTCTACGACACTGGCCCAACCTTTGACTTCAACATATTGATCCATTCAGGCAATTCACAAGTGGAAGAACCAACCTAACAACCAATAGGTGAAAAACAACGTAAACCACCAATTAGTGAAAATTCCCAAAAGACCCAAGAATTTGTGGTTGCAGACAAACAACAAAGTACTGCATCATAAATCATGATCAAATCAATCATTATCTCCCTCTTGTTGGGTTTGTGTCTTGTATTCTATAGGGTCCACACAATTAATAGAGGTGTACTTGTATTAGGGTTTGGTCTATTACATGTATTGTAAGACCCGTGTCAATCTAACCCGGTCTTACCACCTTGAACCAGGTTTACCCATCATGGTCGAGTCAAATGGACCAAGGGCATGAAGGAGATCGAGATCCCAGGTATGAAATCGACCCAAAAACACTTAATTCTAGGGAAGGTCGCACACCCAGCTAAGGCGGGGTCGGACCTCCCAAACCGGAAAGATCGACCCTCAGTTTTTGAGGGAGGGTCGGACAGCTTAAGACCCTAGGGTCGACGGGATCATCGACCCTCCCATCGACCCTCGGTTTTTGACGAAAACTGAAATTAGGAAATTTCCTAATTTTCGGTTGGGATTCTTTCCAAATCTCAATGGGATTATTATAGGACATTCCTAGTCTATTTAAAGGACGTCCCTAAGCCACATTCACTCCTTTCACAACCCTAATTGAATTAAGAGAAAGAGAGAAGAAGGAAAAGAGGAAGAAAGGAGGCTAGGAAGAAGGCTTAGCAAAAAGGAGAAGAAACTGCAGAGAAAAGTAATCTTCTCAGGTATGGATACTAATTCCATGAGTTTCTACAGACCTTAGGTTAGATATGATTGAGTGTAGGATTTCGGAGAAACCCAAACCATCCATCCATGGTTAGGTTTTCATGAAAAATCATGGGAGGATGCACGAAAGCTATCTAGATGAATCATACATGGTTCTAGACCATGGAATGAATGTTGACTGAGTGTAGGAAGCAAGCCATAGGACCCCAAACACGAAGAATGGATTAAAAAGTGGAAATTGGACCAGAGTGCACCGAGGGTCGCACCGAGGGTCGATAAACCATCCGACCCTAGGTGTTTCTGACCATCGACCCTCAGCATTCGGGAAGTTCAGAATGCTGGGAGGGTCGATATACCCATCGACCCTAGCATCGACCCTAGCATCGACCCTCAGTTGACAGAATGGTTTTTAAATTCTGAATTAATTCTAATTAAATTCTATCGACTTTGTTAGGTTTGCTAGCAATATAATACCGTTATAACAGTGAATCGAAAGCTTGGAAAATATCTATTAACAAGCTAAGGTGAGGAATCTTAACCCCAAACTAAATTGGTTAATAATAAACTGTTTTTTTCTTTTCTTGAGTCCTATGCCATGTTTGATTCTATATGAACATGATTGTAATGTGCATACAGCATGCCATCCAATATTTCTATTACTTGTTCATGCATATTTACTTTACTTTTTATAACATGATGATGATGATGATGATAGGAATAGACATGTGCTTGTATGTGTGTGGTTGGTGTGCTTGATGCGAGAGAGTATCAGGGGAGGTGTGATGAGAACGTCAATAAACATTAACCTTTGGCGGGTTTCAGCACTTTAGCTCTATCTCTAACTCAAGTCTTGTGCATTGGCATCGTCGTATCGCCATTACCTTAGCGGAACTATTATGTCGTAGAGTATCGGGAGGTGGTCTCGGTCCCTGTAGTCTGACTCTACCGGGGGCCTTAGCTCTATCTCTATGGATGTTCTGAGGGATGCTGGGGTGAGGCCTTGGATACATTGTTTGGCATTAGGATTGGTTAGCAGCGAGCCCAGTTTGCAAGCCCTCGCTAACAGGGGCTTACGTGTTGGTATAGCATTATATAGCAATAAACGTTAACCTTTGTTGTATAATGTTATGGTAGGGTGGATGGAGACGACGATAAACGTTAACCTTCGGGCGGGATTCCACACCCTGTGTATAGAGGCGGTATCAATAAACGTTAACCTTTGATCACCCAATCTTTCTATTGCACATTGCAAACTATAAACCAAGACCAAAGATATGAATTGACTTTTTGCATGCATATGTAATGTTGCATTGTTTTGGCTACTCACTGAGCCGTGTTGTGTGCTCACCCCTTGACGTCGAATATTTTTAGTTGATGATGCAGGATATCATTGTTGAAGATTATATGAACCCGTCGGCGTATGGAACTGTAGCAGCTATGGAAGTTGGAGCTGAAGACGATACACACGACTCCTCTTGCGAGTGCAACTCGTGTGTATTCGATTAGATATTTTTTGTAGGTTTCTTATTTGGATTTATAAGACATGTATTTGGTATTTAAATACTTATGTCTTAGTTAAACACAGAATAATTTGATATTATTTATGGGTATCATTCTAGTTCTCAGTTCATACTATTTATAAATTTTCCGCTATTGTGTATTACTCTAAAAGCTTTAATACAAACACACTGTAAGCACAAGTGATGATTGAAACCGAATTAAAAAGAGAATAATGGATCTATTAAATGGGAAACCAGTTACATACAAGGAGTGAAGAGAAACAAAACGATATATACATCACTAAAGCAGAGTACCGTCCACAACCCGGACAGTTACTCCGTAGTACAAGAAAAGTAAAGTACAATCGGGAAGCCGGGAGGCGAAGGAGGAGGCGGTGCCTCACGATCTCTATCGTAGTCCCTCAGCATAGACTCTAGTCAACCGAGCTATCCGAGTCCGGGTCGCCCTGTAGACTAGCCGTGAGATCGGCTACTCTCCGTCGGGCCGCACGCTGGATCTCCATGAGCTCACCTATCCGCCGCCGAGGGTGTGCCGAGCAGCCAACAGCTCATCCACTCTCATGCGCCGAGCATCTAGCAAATCCTCCACCCTCAGTCCGATCTGCGCCGAGTCTCTCCGATCTCGCGCAAGCATCTCCATCATATCGAAGGTGGGCGTAAAGGACCAGCATCATGAGAAGGACCGGCCTCGGAACCGAAGCCGCCGCAGCCAGAAGTACCAACTCCATCCGCCCGTGTGGGTGATGGCGGGGGGTATCGCGTCGACATCCATATACATACGATCATCATCGCCGACCGGATCTCCCCGAGCCCTAGCAAAGCAGCGAAGATCGGCCACCTCGACCCGAGTGTGAGGGCGCACCATCGCGTTCCTCTACTCATCGCTAACCTCCGCATCTCGCAGCCCCATCTTGCGGATAGCCTCCCAATCTAGAGGCGACGGAAGGTCTTCTCCCGGATCTTCTCATCAACCGGATCCACCCCCAAACGGGTCAAGAGCATTGTAATCATGCGTCCATAGGGTAGATTACCCTATGACCGGACAATGTGGCACCGATCATCGTCCGCATGATGATGTAAGGAAGGCGGACCCGGCTGTCGAGTGCATATGTCGTAGATCAAGAATCGGGTCAGTTGAGACACCCTCTCATAGTGCCCACTTCCGGAATCGGATTATGCTTCGGATAATCTTGCGAAGACTCGTGGAGATGGACGCAAGTAGCAAGCTCTCATCCGCCATCTATCGGACAGAGCAACCGATTGTCGATCTCTCGCTCTCATCTCCATCTCAACAAACCGCGGGCTCTCCCGGCGCCAAGACACCATAGGGCCATCAAGGGAATGCCCAACAGATCGGCCAGCCGCCGATAGTCAAAAGAAACGTGCACCCCCTTGACGTAGCTAGTGATGCGCAACTCCCGACCCCGCCGACATCATTGTAATCCCCCACCACCGGGAGATTACAATAGAACTGGCGCACCAAGTCGGGACATGTGCACGCGTCGTATGTGATGACGAGGAGCCACCCCATGTCGCCAAAAGCTCTCGACGTTGAACAAGGCTAGATCGGCCGGGTTCACCATACGACCCCCTTCCACTTTCTTGCCCCGTATAGTAGGCATACCGTGCCTCGGCCTCATTTGAACGGAAACGGAGAGGATCACGCAATCTTGGCACTTTAGTACGGGCCATAGTACCTGCAAAAATAAGAAAGAGAAAATAAACCAGGAGTTAGTAGGATAAAATCCGAAATTGGATTTAATAACTACGTAAGTTAACAATAAAGTCCCATTTTTCACGATACAAGTTGGCGTAAGAACTTACGTAAGTTAAAACATATCCTACAATCTATAGGCAGTAGAAAATTTTAACGGATAAGGTCTAATTTGGAGAAATTTAAGAAAAACCAAAAATATCGACAAATTAGGGCAAAAAGAGAAAAATTTAAGTTTCTCGATGACCAACCGATGAAACTCAAAAAAAAAATTTGAGGGCATATTAAAATCAACTGGATCACTCCCGGCTAGTAGAGAGATTTTTGAAAATGAAACCGAGAGAGTTCAACGGTAAACCGTCTGATCCACTGTGGCCAGCACACTGGATAGACGACATGGAAAGGAACTTCCTCATGATGACTATCACCGAGGAAGAGAAAGTACTATGCGCCACCTTCATGCTCAAAGGCGACGCACACCATTGGTGTAAATCTACAAAGACATACTTATTGACCAAGTACGTCCTACTGACATGGGCTATATATAAAGAAGCATTCTTCGAGAAGTATTTCCCAAGAAGCTTCAGAGATTCAATGGAAAAGGAATTTCTGAGTCTGTACCAAGGGCAGATGTCCGTAGACTCATATCAACAATGTTACGAAGAACTATTTTTCTTCGCACCGGCTAGCATGCAAGAAGAAGATACAAAAACCCGTAGATTCGTCGCGGGACTGAGAGGAAGTATCAGGGGAACATGTTCTCGGGATTAGAGAAGAACATATACAACGAAGCTGTTCAGATTGCTCGAGTGATTGAATCGAGCCAAAAGGAGAGCTATTTCTCCCAGAAGGAGGAATTAAGAGACCAGCCGGAAACTCCTATAACGGAGGCAACAATAGGACGTATAAGCCTTTCCGTCCTCGGAATTTTAATGCTGCAACCAAGACTATCCCCGTAGCTCAACCTCGGCCAAAGCCAAATTTTGAAGCCCCGGTGCTATAATCGCAACCAACCGGGGCATATGGCAAGAGAGTGCCCAAAACCCAAAAAGCTGTTACATCAAGGACGGGTATATGCTTGTTACATCGAGGATGCAGCCACATCGCCCGATGTGGTCACGGGTATGACCGAAACTTTAAGATTATAATTACACCGATTGAGTATGTAGACTAAGTAAAAACGGATCACGGGTATCGTACCTATCAATGGCGTACCCGCCAGAAAGTACTCTTTGATTCGGGAGCTACTCATTCATTTATATCTATGTCGTTTGGAAGGAAGACCAATCTGCCCATCAAAACCTTAGACTACAAATTACTGCACGGTCACCGATGGGATTAGAAGTGGAATTAGAGAAAGGTTATGGACCATGTCCAGTTCTCATTGAGAGAAAACCTTGGATGCAACTTTAATACAACTTGAGATGGCAGACTTCGATGTCATCTTAGGAATGGACTGGTTAGCTCGGTATTCCGCAAATCATTTATGCGCCGAGAAGAAGCTAACGTTCAAAGATAAAGAAGGAGCGGAATTCGGTTTCTCGAGAACCAAACTTCCCGAGAGACGCAAGCTCATACTTTCCGCATTAAAGGCAAAAAAGTGCCTTGAGAAAGGAGCGGTCGGATATCTAGTATCAGTGGTCGACCTAACCAAGGACGTGCCACAAATGGAAGATATTGATGTAGTGCGGGACTTTCCTGATGTATTTTCGGAGGAACTACCCGGATTACCACCCGACCGAGCCACGGAGTTTGTAATAGATCTTATACCTGGAGCCGCACCAGTATCAAAAGCACCGTATAGAATGACTCCTACTGAACTGAAGAAATTAAAAGTGCAACTACAAGAACTGCTGGATAAGGGTTATATTAGACCCAATATATCTCCATGGGGAGCACCGGTGTTGTTCGTAAAGAAGAAAGATGGTAGCGTGCGGTTATGTATCGACTATAGAGAGTTGAATAAGCTGACAATCAAGAATCGATATCCACTACCCAGGATCGATGACTTGTTCGATCAGTTACAAGGAGTGAAGGTATTTTCAAAGTTCGATCTTCGATCAGGCTATCATCAATTGAAAATTAAGGAAGGTGACATTCCGAAGACAACTTTCAGGACAAGATACGGACATTATGAATTCTTAGTGATGTCCTTCGGACTAACTAATGCACCGGCAACGTTCATGGAACTTATGAACCGAGTTTTCCACGATATGTTGGACACGTCGGTGATAGTATTTATTGATGACATATTGGTATACTCCAAGGACAAGGAAACCCATGTCAAGAACCTAAACGCAGCCCTACAACGTTTGAGGAAAGAGAAGTTATACGCCAAATTTTCTAAGTGCGAGTTTTGGCTAAGCGAAGTCGCATTTTTAGGCCATGTAGTATCCGCGGAAGGAATCAAAGTGGACCCCAATAAGATCGAAGCTATTGTGAAGTGGGAAGCACCAAAGAGCGTCTCGGAAATTAGAAGTTTTCGGGTCTAGCTGGATATTATCCGAGATTCGTAGAAGACTATTCTCGGATTGCCGTACCTCTCACCAGGTTTGACCAAGAAAGGAGAAAAGTTTGTATGGACGGATAAGTGTGAAAAGAGCTTTCAAACACCGAAGACCAGATTGATATCCGCTCTAATTTTAACCATTCCCGTTCCGAGGACGACATTTACTTTATACACCGATGCATCGGGATTGGGATTAGGGTGTGTGCTTATGCAAGGAGAACAAGTAGTTGCGTATGCATCGAGACGATTGAAGGTACATGAGAAGAACTACCCCACTCACGATTTGGAATTAGCGGCGTGAGTACATGCTGTCAAGATATGGAGACACTACCTATACGGAGAGAAGTTTCGGATTAAGTCGGACCATAAAAGTCTTACTTATCTATTTAATCGAAGGAGTTCAATATGAGACAAAGAAGATGGCTGGAATTATTGAAAGACTATGATTGTGATATCCAGTATCATCCGGGAAAAACGAACGTGGTAGCGGATGCATTGAAGCGTAAAAGCAATGATAAAATCTCAAGGAGAAACCAGCACGATCGCAAGAATGTATACCAATGGAATGGTGTTTAATCACGGCAACGAGAAAGTATATGATAGATACACCGGATGGATCAACCAACCAAGGGTTCATTCATCCGTTTTCAAATATGTTCGCAAGCATTAAAAATTATACCGGATATAGTGGACGAAGTGAAGACACTATCAAAGCAGATCCTTATCCGAGAACAAAGACAATAAGATATTGAGAAAGGTAGGACTAACCCCGAGTTCACCTTGGATGACGAGAAGGTACTGAGATACAAAGGGAGAATATGTGTACCGAAAAGCGAAAGTGTAGACATTAGACACCGACTCATGAAAGAAGCCCATACCACCATCTACTCGGTACATCCCGGAAGTACAAAAATGTATTATGATCTAAAGAAACTGTATTGGTGGAGGGGAATGAAGGCGGATGTAGCCAAGTTCGTGTCTCAATGCCTAAATTGTCGAAGGTAAAGGCGAACGACAAAGACCCGCAGGATCGTTACAACCATTACCGGAACCAGCTTGGAAATGGGACTGCATCACTATGGACTTCGTCACGGGACTACCATTGACTCCTCGAGTAGTTGACGAGTTTGGGTGATTGTAGACCGCTCGACTAAGACAGCTCGCTTCATACCGATACGATCCCCAAGATACACCGGAAAGGTTAGCAAAGCTGTATGTGGATAATATTGTTCGGCTACACGGTGTTCCGGAAAGCATTGTGTCCGATAGAGATCCACGATTTACTTCCAGATTTTGGGAAGGACTGCAAAAGGCTATGGGTACAACATTGAAGTTCAGATCGCATTCCACCCACAGACCGACGGACGGTCGGAGCGTATAATTCAGATCTTAGAAGATATGCTACGAGCATGTGTGATTGATTTCAAGGGATCATGGGACGAGAAGTTATCATTGATCGAAGTTCAGCTTACAATAACAGCTATCGGGCTACTATACGAGATGTCACCTTATGAAGCACTCGTATGGTAGGAAGTGTCGAACTCCCTTGTTTTGGAATGAAGTTAGGGAACGTAGTATCGTTGGACCAGAATTTGTTGAAGAGACTTGTCGAGTGGTCGACATCATCAAGGAAAGAGTAAGAGTAGCTCGGAACCGTCGAAGCAATACGCAGATACTCGACGAAGAGATCTAGAGTTCGCCGTAGGCAAAAAGTATTCTTGAAAGTATCGCCTATGCGAGGATTGAAGAGGTTCGGACGTAAAGGAAAACTAAGTCCAAGATATGTCGGACCATATGAGATTCCCGCTAAGCGTGGAAAAGTAGCTTATCGGTTAGCATTACCACCATCTATGTCAAGTGTGCATGAAGTATTTCACATATCCTTATTGAAGAAGTATGTCAAAGACCCAACACATGTGTTGACAAGATTTGCTTTAACCGACCGATGATTTGACATTTGAAGTAATACCAACGGAAATCACTAGTCGAAAGGTTCAACGTCTACGCAAGTAGAGATATCTACTATGTTAAGGTCACATGGAAAAGTAGAGACATGGAAGAGATTACATGGGAGGAAGAAAATGCTATGAGGAAGCAATACTCGACTTGTTTGACTCGAAGGTACGCATACAATTTTGAGGATGAAATTTTTATAAGTTGGGGGGGAGTTGTATGACCCGTATCTATTAAACCCGGTCTTACCACCTTGAACCAGTTTTACCCATTATGGTCGAGTCAAATGGACCAAGGGCATGAAGGAGATCGAGATCCCGTGTATGAAATCGACCCAAAAACACTTAATTCTAGGGGAGGGTCGCACACCCAACTAAGGGGGTCGGACCTCCCAAAACCGAAAAGATCGACCCTCGGTTTTTGAGGGAGGGTCGGACAGCTTAAGACCCTAGGGTCGACGGGATCATCGGCCCTCCCATCGACCCTCGGTTTCGACTAAAACTGAAATTAGGAAATTTCCTAATTTTCGGTTGGGATTCTTTCCAAATCTCAATGGGATTATTATAGGACATTCCTAGTCTATTTAAAGGACGTCCCTAAGCCACATTCACTCCTTTCACAACCCTAATTGAATTGAGAGAAAGATAGAAGAAGGAAAAGAGGAAGAAAGGAGGCTAGGAAGAAGGCTTAGCAAAAAGGAGAAGAAATTGCAGAGAAAAGTAATCTTCTCGTGTATGGATACTAATTCCATGAGTTTCTACGGACCTTAGGTTAGATATGATTGAGTGTAGGATTTCGGAGAAACCCAAACCATCCATCCATGGTTAGGTTTTCATGGAAAACCATGGGAGGATGCACGAAAGCTATCTAGATGAATCATACATGGTTCTAGACCATGGAATGAATGTTGAGTGAGTGTAGGAAGCAAGCCATAGGACCCCAAACACGAAGAATGGATTAAAAAGTAGACTGGGAGGGTCGATATACCCATCGACCCTAGCATCGACCCTAGCATCGACCCTCAATTGACAGAATGATTTTTAAATTCTGAATTAATTCTAATTAAATTCTATCGACTTTGTTAGGTTTGCTAGCAATATAATACCGTTATAACAGTGAATCGAAAGCTTGGAAAATATCTATTAGCAAGCTAAGGTGAGGAACCTTAACCCCAAACTAAATTGGTTAATAATAAAATGTTTTTTCTTTTCTTGAGTCCTATGCCATGTTTGATTCTATGTGAATATGATTGTAATGTGCATACAAAGATGCCATCCAATATTTCTATTACTTGTTCATGCATATTTACTTTATTGTTTATAACATGATGATGATGATGATGATAGGAATAGGCATGCGCTTGTATGTGTGTGGTTGGTGTGCTTGATGCGAGAGAGTATCAGGGGAGGTGTGATGAGAACGTCAATAAACGTTAACCTTAGGCGGGTCTCAGCACTTTAGCTCTATCTCTAACTCAAGTCTTGTGCATTGACATCGTCGTATCGCCATTACCTTAGCGGAACTATTATGTCGTAGAGTATCGGGGAGGTGGTCTCGGTCCTTGTAGTCTCGACTCTACCGGGGGCCTTAGCTCTATCTCTATGGATGTTCGAGGGATGCTGGGGTGAGGCCTTGGATACATTGTTTGGCATTAGGATTGGTTAGCAGCCGAGCCCGGTTTGCAAGCCCTCGCTAACGTGGGCTTACGTGTTGGTATAGCATTATATAGCAATAAACGTTAACCTTTGTTGTATAATGTTATGGTAGGGTGGATGGGGACGACGATAAACGTTAACCTTCGGGCGGGCTTCCACACCCTGTGTATAGAGGCGGTATCAATAAACGTTAACCTTTGATCACCCAACCTTTCTATTGCACATTGCAAACTATAAACCAAGACCAAAGATATGAATTGACTTTTTGCATGCATATGTAATGTTGCATTGTTTTGGCTACTCACTGAGCCGTGTTGTGTGCTCACCCCTCGACGTCGAATATTTTTAGTTGATGATGCAGGATATACCGTTGAAGATTATATGAACCTGTCAGCGTATGGAACTGTAGCAGCTATGGAAGTTGGAGCTGAAGACGATACACACGACTCCTCTTGCGAGTGCAACTCGTGTGTATTCTATTAGATATTTTTTGTAGGTTTCTTATTTGGATTTATAAGACATGTATTTGGTATTTAAATACTTATGTCTTAGTTAAACACAGAATAATTTGATATTATTTATGGGTATCATTCTAGTTCTCAGTTCATACTATTTATAAATTTTTCGCTATTGTGTATTACTCTGATTATGATTGTGGATGCGTGTAAAGTTTGGATAACGCGGGGATAGCCTATTAGAGATCCTGGTTGAGCCGTTGTTTATTTAGCGGTTCATCACACCATTCTGAACAGTGTGGAATTGGGGTGTGACATGTATGTGATAAACTTATAATTGTGGTGGAATTAGGATTTCTAGGTTTCCTTATATATTGTCTCCGTGTCGGAAAACCTAGGTAAGGCTGTAAGGGCTATCAGAGGATTCTCTTCTGATAGTGGAGAGTTGAAGGCGATGTAAGGTTGACAGATGAGATATGCCTGTCAGGTAGAGAGCTGTAGTAGTTTCTTGGGAATAAAGAATTTCTCTTTTCTCTAGTGGACGTAGGCATCCTACGATGGGGTGCAGAACCATGTTAATTCTGTGTGTTTTCTTCTTGTTTGTGTCTCCAACCCTAACACCTCTCTCAGAATCTCAAGGCTCACATACATAATAAGCATTTCAGTATATTCTGTAATCCCAAGCATGAAAATAAATTCAGAATAGCAAGCCTCAAATTCTTAAGTTACACACATAATGGAAGTAAACATCTTCACTCTAAGCAAAAATGGCACCATATACAATGAAAGTCTAAAGATGTAAAAAAAAATCTGGTATGCCAAGTACACCCAAGAGTAGATCAAATCCTTAAAACCACAAGTTTTATGGCTAAGACGGTATCATGGGCTTTTACAGCTTGACAGCCCTGAATTGGTAGATAGGAACCAAAAACCATGGGGAACAAGAACACAAAGACGCATCCGAGAAGGGTCCCAATGGAGATGGTGGTATTAACGATCAGCTAAGGAGAGAAATATCTTAGCAAGTCTAACTACCATATGGTTCCTGGGTACAATCCCTCGCCATTTTTAATGGTTTTCGTTTGTTTGACTGCAAAAATATCAAATGCTCTATTTTTTAGTTGTGTTCATGAAGATGGAAATAAATTCTCTCATGCTTCTTATGTCGGCATGTGGCTGTAGTTTGCTGTGCGCACATATCGATGTACAGTGGATGACAACCATTGGATTTCCTCATGCCCGCATGAGGGGCATGAGAGGATAAAATTTGGTTCAAATAATTATGAACTGGCGTTGGTTTAGATTGTTAGACTGGAAATTAAAAATTAGAAAAATTACTCAGACACCCCATTGACAATTGATTTACTACACAGAACTACTTTCTCTTGTCAAAAGTTACACGGACTACCCCTCAAACACTGTTTTATAACAGTATAATCCACACCAGTAGGTTTTAGGCGTTAAAAACTTATGAAATTTTGTCCCAAATTTTTTTTAGACAAATAGTACCCCTATTTAATGTAAAATTATATATATATATATATATATATCTACCCTTTAGGGTAAAAAAAACATCTGTTTAGTTTACTTCTCTATTCGTTGTTGCTTCTTCTCCAATGAAACCTGCAAAATAGAGAAGGGTGTGTTACCTGCAAACCATTCCCATGGAGTGAAAAGGGGGTTTTCATTGTCATTACGGTGGGAGTTCTCTCTATTTACCATCGTTCCTACAAACATTCCTGCAAAATGAAGGTAATCTCCAATGCTTTCAAAACATTCTGGCTTCAAGGTTCTCCAATGAAGACTGCTATTCCACTCGTCATCATGTGAATCGAAAGAGAGCGTCTTTCTGTTAATTGACTGGTATAGTTCTTCTTTTTCATAATTGTGAGCTTGGAGATCTAGTGGTGAACTTCGTTGGAAGCGATTAATTCGACTTCATTTTGACTGAGATTCTTGTACGTTACCTGGATCGAAACAGAGTCCTTTCCCCGCCATTGGAAGTGTGAGGTTTATTATCTCAGAGAGGCTGAAAGAATTATGATTTTGATTCTCTCTCCATGGAAATCGATACCAGACCAAGCTTATTAGATCTTAGTGTTATGGAGAGAATCTCTCACCGGTTACAAAGATTCAAATTCAAATTATGAATTAGAAAATTAAAGACAGAATCTCACACCGGTTACAATTTGAATTCTCACCGGTTACAAAGATTCAAATTCAATTTTTGAATTACAAAATTAAAGAGAGAATCTCTCAATGGTTATAAATATTCAAATTCAAAATTTGTAACTTACAAAAACAATAGTTGGATTTGATATCCTGCTCTTAATTCCTTTCATCGGTTACAAAGATTCAAATTCAAAATTTGTAATTCAAATACATAATGTAAACAACTCCAGCATATTATAAATATACCTGTACCCAATGTATTTGGGTAAGGCTTTGAATCAATTCAAAATTTCAGATTTTACATGGTATCAGACGACCGGGTATTCTCCATGGCTTCCGCTTCAACTTTTGTTCCTACGCCTGGTTCGTCAATCTCTTCCTCTCCTAATGTTCACCATCATCTTTCCATCAAACTACAGTCTGATAATTATCTTCTATGGACTACTCAACTCCTCCCTCTTCTTAGGAGCTATGATTTGATTGGTTTTGTTGATGGCACTAAGCCAAGTCCACCCCCGACAATCACCACCACCACCGCCACTCCCACTTCTCCTTCGGAAAATTCTGCTCCACCTACCATCACCATTCTTCCTAATCCTAGCTATGAGGACTGGCTCTGTAAGGATCAAATGGTCCTAAGCTGGTTGATTTCCTCTCTTAGCCCGGAAGTCCTTCCATATGTAGTTGGCTTGAACTCAGTTGCAGTAGTATGGTCGGTTTTACGTTCTACCTTTGGCACCTTATCTCACACTAGTATTCTACAACTACACATGCAACTCCAAGGTATGGTAAAAGATTACAAAACTATTTCTGAATGCCTCCGTGAGGTTAAATATATTTCGGACCAGCTGGCAGCATCCAATAAACCACTTTCTGTAGAGGAGCTTAATGCCATTGTTTTTCGTAATCTTGGAGTTGATTACAACGACATAATTGCTGCACTAACTACAAAGTCTGAGGCCCTTCCCTTCCATGATCTTCATCGCCTTTTATTGAGTCATGAAATGCGACTCAACAATGCCCAATCAGTTATCACTGCTAGCCTGAGCAATATGCAGTGCTCACTGAATGCTCCTACGCATTCCTATTTGCCTTCACAAGGACCTATGCAAACCCCTCCACAAGGCTCTCCCCATTCTCGACCACCCTCCAACTTTGGTCAAAATAGAAAACATGGACACCGACATGGTAAAAGAGAAAGGTGTCAAATCTGCAATCGTTCCAATCAACTGGTATCCAAATGCTACTTTCGATACACTGGTGGTGCAGCACCTTCCCCCACCAATAATCCAACTGCAAACATGGCAGGACTACTTCCTACTCCACCAACATTTCCACATGAATGGTATCCTGATACAGCGGCTACTCAACATGTGACACCTGACCTTAGCAATTTATATGTCTCCAATAGATATAATGGTAAGGAATCATTACGGGTTGGTAATGAAGTTGGTCTTAATATTAGTCATATCGGTTCCTCCTCTATTTCTCTATCACCAAACTCCTCTTTTCAATTTTCTAATATTCTCTATGTTCCACACGTTCAAAAGAATCTATTATCAGTTCACCAATTCACAAAGGATAACCAATGTTATTTTGAATTTCACCCCTATTATTTTCTTGTGAAAGATCAGATTACGAACAGGGTACTGCTGAAAGGCCGACTTGATGATGGACTGTACAAGCTGCAGACTAGTCTTCCTTCCCATAAACCTTCCGCTCACCATGTTCACTCCACAGTACCTATCAATGCAGATGATTGGCATGTATGGTTGGGTCATCCCCATTCCCGAACTGTCAAGCACCTAATCTCCTCCCATTCTCTACCTACTTCATCATCTATTATTAATAAATGTGCTGCTTGTTTTATGGGCAAGACTCACACCAGTTCTCATTACCATTAACAGGGTCTGTTAGTAATGCACCTTTGGATTTGATTTTTAGTGATGTATGGGGACCTGCTCCATATGTTTCCTCTACTAATAATCTCTACTTTCTTATTTTTATTGATGATTATTCCAAATACACATGGTATTATCCTATATTGAAACGATCCTCTGTTCCTGCAATTTTTTATCAATTTCAAGTAATGGTTGAAAGTCAGTTTTTCCACAAAAATCAAATGTTTTCAATCTGATTGGGGAGGGGAATACCCAAAGGTGAATACTTCACTTCGAAAATTTGAAATTATTCATAGAGTTGCATGTCCCCATATGCATGAACAAAATGAAACTGCAGAACTGAAAATTCGACACATTGTCGATACCGGTCTTACTCTGTTGGCACATGCTTCATTACCTACATTTTGGGACTATGCATTCTGATGTGAATTTAATATATATGTAATCGCAAGTGCACGATATCGTGCAGTAACGGATCGATCTCAGGGAGGAATCGCTATTATCCTAACTCAAATAAGGTAAAGCGTACCAAAGGGATATGATTGAATTAACACCCTAATTACTTTAAATAAAAATTAATCAAGCAATAAAAACAATAATAATCATTCATAACGGTACAAAAATTTATGAAACCACTAACCATAAAGTAACACAGATTTATTGCAAGAAAAAAACGAAATTAAAAGTAAAAGAATGTAAGAAAAACTTATCTCGATAGAAGATTTCTCTGTCGTTGCTCGTCGTCCTATTGTCACTCCAAGGCGATGTGCAAACGATTACAAAGGGAGTCTTCTCCTCTAAATTAAATTAGTAATGGGGTACAACCTATATTTATCTACCCTACTACAGAGTTCTAAATCTGAAATTAAAACTAAAAGAAAATAAATGAATAAAAATAAACTTAAGCAAGAAGAACACAACTTGAAAAGAAAAAAACTAAGAATCTTGAACTCTCTCATAAATTCTCAAAACTAAGAAAAAAAAACTCATAATAGAATTCTTGGATGATTTCTCATTGCTGAGCATTACATATATATACAAGAGAGTAAAGATCACAATCAATCTTTACAATTGAATTACAAGAGATTTTATGGAGATAATTTTGGTAACTGAATTCCAATCTTATAGGTTCATTGTATATGGACGATTCTTGAGTAGAAAAAATATTGCACCAACTCATCATATCTTTAGCATTATTATCTCTTTTTGAAAACTTCCATAATCGATTGGATCTTTCTATTCTTCCATGTCATGTCAATCTTGTAAATTTGATTCCAAATAACTAAGGAATATTTTCTCAAGAGAATAGAATCTTCCACATGAGATTGGGCTACTCTTTGACTTGGTCCAAGGCTAATCTTATACACAAAATTCGTGGTTCTCCTCATAAAATTAGTCTTATGCCCGGCTACCGTGTTGACTAGGTAGGTTAACTGGACAGGATCACCAAAAATTCATGAAATGATATTTTTAAGCTCAAATTTCTCCATTCTTTCACCTATATCCAACAAACATAAAATCAGCATTAAATACCCGAGAAGCATCATAAATAGAATAAGAGATGTATATTTTATGCCCTAAATTCACATATAAAATGTGTTCATCAGATTCCCCCACACTTGAGCTTTGCTAGTCTCGAGCAAAGAAAAATATAAAAATAAAATAAAATCCTAACTCACTTTCGTAGGAGTCACGATTGCACTTAGCACGTGCAACAAGCCTTTAAACCCCTAGGTTACCCCTAGTGGACGAGTTGTGTCTCGTGAGTATTTTCAGAGAATAAACACACAAAATTCATATAGAAATTTCAAACTTTAATTTTGGTATTAAGAAAAGAGAGCACACACATATCTTATTAGTCAAGACACTCAATTTGGGATCAAGAAAACATAGAAACCCCCACACTTGAACATTGCTACCTCATATGATTCAAACACTAAGGTTGCATCTCAATTAGGAAACCTTGTTATATCTTCCAAACATATCTCTCCTTAGGGTAAACCCTTTGTAACATACTGGTAACCAAGACCCAACAATAGCTTTCAACACTTGTATTTTTTTTTCTTTATTTCTTTCTTCCTCTTTAAGCTACTCCACTACAATTGGCTTGAGAAGTGCATGTGGTTATGCATTCCCATGTTACTATGTAGCTTCGCTTTTGACATATATCTTTAAAGACATTGATGTTAAAGAGTACTTTTTTTTTTCTTTTTTTCTTTTTTTTTTCTTTTTTTTTTTTAATAACAAGAGCTGTATCCAAGGAATTTCAATCAAGACACCTCGCTTCTTGAGGCGGAATGTCATGTATAGTTCCAAGAACAAAAAAAAACTCTTATATTATTATTTTCTTATTATGATTTTTTTTATAGTACAAGGAGGTCTCAGCTTTATTCAAAGGTTGAAATTACCAACTATAACCATAAAATATTCATCCCTTCAGGAGAGGTAAGATGTATTTTCTAACTTAATTCCCATATCAAAATACAACCTAAGTACTATCCTCACATAGGGTTTCATTACTTCGTATATGATAGTTTCCTAGGTCTCTTTCTCCTTCCTCTTTTGTGTCAAAACCATAGAAATAATGATTAATTTTCCCAAAAACCAAAGTTAAAAGGTTAAAATTTACAATGAAAACTCAAAATTCATTTTTTTTTTTGAAATCTCAACCCTTCCCCCATACTTAAATCATGCATTGTCCTCAATGTATACAGAAAAATAAAAGACAAGGACAAGGGGAAGAAAAAAAACTCTCTGAATCAAGGATCAGTGTAAAAAGGCTCATGGAGATCCATGACCTCTTCAGTGGAGTCGTGTGGAAGCTCCAAAAATGGCTTCAAACGACGACCATTCACTTTGTCGGGTTGCACTGTACTGGATTTAAAATCTCAATTGCACCCGATGAGAAAATATTTTGAACAATATAAGGGCCCTCCCAACGAGATCTAAGTTTACCAGGGAAAATATGCAAACGAGAATTATAAAGCAAAACCTTGTCGCCAGGGGTCAAAGACTTCCGAAGGATATGTCTGTCATGATAAGCCTTGGTCTTGTCTTTATAGATGCGGGCATTGTCGTAGGCATCATTTCTCAATTCATCCAACTCAGAGAGCTGGAGTCCTCTATGAGTGCTAGCATCTGACAAATCAAAATTTAATTTCTTAATTGTCCAAAATGCCCGATGTTCCAATTCGACTGGTAGATGGCAGGCTTTTTCATACACCAAACAGTAAGGAGATTGACCAAGAATGGTCTTGAAAGCAGTTCTATAAGCCCACAAAGCATCTATGAGACGAATGGACCAATCCTTACGAGTAGGATTGACAGTTTTTTCCAAAATTTGCTTGATTTGTCGATTGGACACTTCAACCTGTCCACTAGTCTGAGGGTGTTAAGGGGTTGCCAATTTATGGGTAATACCGTATTTTCGAACAAGGACCTCAAATGGTTTGTTACAGAAGTGTTTTCCTCTATCGCTAATGATAGCTCGAGGGGTACCAAATCGAGAGAATATATTCTCCTTTAAAAATTTAATTACTACCTTGTGGTCATTGGTCTTAGTAGCAACAACTTCTATCCATTTAGACACATAGTCCACAGCTAACAAGATATACTTATTCCCAAAAAACTTTGGGAACGGACCCATAAAATCGATGCCCCAAATATCAAAAACCTCAACCACCAGAATTGGGTTTAGTGGCATCATATTTCGCTTGGTAATGCGGCCTAAAGACTGATAAGAAGGGCATGCCTTACAGTAATTAAATGCATCCTTAAAAAGACTAGGCCAAGAGAATCCGGGATGTAAAACCTTGGCCGCAGTCTTATTTGGCCCAAAGTGGCCACCACACGCTTGATCATGACAATAAGACAACACAGATTGTTGTTCATGGTCAGGTACACATCTCCTGATAATTTGATCAGGGCAAGTCTTGAACAGATATGGATCGTCCCAAAAATAGTACTTGACTTGGGAATGGAATCTATACCTATCCTTGGTGGACCAATGGGAAGGGGTCGCACCCGTTACCAAGTAATTTACAATATCAACGAACCAAGGCTCACTAGATACTACAAACAAGCGCTCATGCGGGAAAGACTCGTTGGACGGTGAATCGACAAATCAAAGAATTAGGCGATCGGGATAAGTGGTCAGGAACCAGAGTTTATATTCCTGATTTATCCCTAATCTCTAAATCAAACTCTTGTAAAAGCAAAACCCTTCTAATGAGACGATCTTTGGCATCCTTTTTCTGCAAGAGATGCTTGAGAGCGGCATGATCCGTATACACAATGACATGGGATCCTATCAAGTAGGCACGAAATTTCTCTAAAGCGAATACAACAGCTAAGAATTCTTTTTCGTTGGTGGTGTAATTAAGTTGTGCATCATTTAAAGTCCTACTTGCATAACAAATTACATGGGGTAACTTATTGATCCGTTGCCCAAGGACAGCTCCTAATGCAAAATCAGAAGCATCACACATAAGCTCAAAGGGCTCTGTCCATATGGGTGCCCGAATAACGGGGCAAGTGGTTAAAATCTTTTTGAGTTGATTAAAACTGTCAAGACAGGCATCATTAAAATCAAAGAGCTGGTCTTTAGCAAGCAAAGAGGTGAGAGGACGAGCAATTTGACTAAAATCTTTAATGAACCTCCGATAGAAACCGGCATGCCCTAGAAAGGAGCGAATGTCCTTAATGCATTTGGGAATTGTAGCTTTTCAATCAATTCTACTTTGGCTCATCAACCATGATCCCATCTTTGGAAATGATGTGACCCAACACTATGCCCTGTTTTACCATGAAGTGGCATTTCTCCCAATTTAAAACTAAATCTTTCTCCGTACACCCGACAAGAACTAAGGAAAGATTATGTAGGCAATCGAAAAAGTAGACCCATGTACAAAAAAAATCATCCATGAATACTTCTAAATATTGTTCTACCATATCCGAGAATATGCTCATCATGCACCTTTGAAAAGTGGCGGGGCATTGCATAGCCCAAAAGGCATGCGCCGGTAAGCATAGGTTCCGTAGGGGCATGTGAAAGTGGTCTTGTGTTGGTCATCTAAGGCAATGGGGATTTGATTGTAACCGGAGTATCCATCTAAGAAGCAATAGTATTCATGTCCGGCCAATCTCTCTAACATTTGGTCAATGAAAGGCAAAGGGAAGTGATCCTTCCACGTTGCCGTATTCAGCTTTCTGTAGTCTATGCAGACTCTCCATCCTGTTTGGATACGAGTTGGAATCAATTCATTGTCTGCATTAGCAACTACAGTGACTCTTGACTTCTTTGGTACCACATGTACCGGACTTACCCACTCACTATCAGATATGGGATATATGATCCCATGAGCTAAGGACTTTAAAATCTCTTTCTTAATGGCTTCCTTCATCACAGGATTTGTCCGTCTCTGAGGTTCCCTTGAGGGGTTGATATCTTCCATAAGGTGTATATGATGCTGAACAATAGACGAACTAATACCTTTGATGTCGCCACAACCAACCTAAGGCTTCCTTGTGATTTTGTAAGAGTTTGACTAACTCTTCTTCCTGATTAGAAGTCAAATCAGATGCAATAATAACAGGAAGAGTCTGGTCAGGTCCTAGGAAGGCATACTTCAGAGTGGATGGTAACTCCTTTAATTCTAAGCTAGGTGGTTCAACCATTGAGGGCGTGCATTGCTTATAGCCAGAAACGGTCTTCCTAAAATGATAGGGATTTGATCTCTATTGGAGACAGGATGTATTTCTAAAACAATAAAATCCACAAGAAAAAGAAATTCTCCTACCTTTAACAAAACATCCTCTACCATACCTTTAGGAGTTTTTACAGAGCGATCAGCTAGTTGAAGTGAGATGGACGTTGGTTTCAACTTTTCCAATCCTAATTGTTGGTAAACATGATAAGGTAGAAGATTTACATTTGCACCTAAGTCTAGCAGAGCATGATCAATAAAAGTGTTGCCTATGATGCAAGAGATGGTAGGACAGCCAGGGTCCTTGTATTTGGCTGCCACAGGATGGTTCATAAGGGAACTTAAATGTGCAGCCAAGAATACCTTTTTAGGAATTTGACTAATCCTCTTTTGTGTGCATAAGTCTTTAAGGACTTTTGCATAAATAGAAATTTGGTCAATTGCATCCAAAAGTGGGATATTCAATTCTACCTGTTTGAAGACCTCTAAAATTTTATCAACTAAAGCAGTCTTCTTTTGGTTTACCAACCTATTAGGGAATGGGGCTGGTGGAGTAAAAACTTTGTCCGATACAGTCTCTTTGGGTCTTTTAGATACATTAGACGAACCTGAAGAAAGAGGCTCAGTAGTTGTCCCAGATTGGGGAACATTAACAAGAGCAACTTTGGGTTTTTTCTTTGGTGCTTCATCCTGTAGGTACTCTTGGTCACTCCGTAATGCATGGACTGCATTGCATTGTTTGGAGGACCCTGATTGATTCTCTATGCCATTCACTTGAGGGTTTGACCTATTTGGTTATGGGTGATGGCGTGGGTTGGTCTCTGGTTGGGTCGGGGCGAATATTCTTGTTCTTTTCACACATTAGGGTAACCAATTGGGTAAGTGTCCTCTCCATACCGGTATGCCCCGCCATTAGAGCCGCCACATTCTTCTCCAACTCACCGAGTCCGGCCGGCTCACCGTGTTAGAAAACCCGTGGGGTTGCTGAAAATTACCTTGGGGAACAAAATTGGGTCTAGGGGGAGCATATGGTCTGGTGTGACCGGGAGGACCTTGATTTGGAAATTGGGATGGGTCCACACGGTTCCCTTGGTTCCAAGAAAAATTTGGGTGATTTCTCCATCCTGGATTGTAGGTGTTACTATACGGATTGTAAAGTGCACTTACATTAGCATTCTGAGCATTTCCTTGTGAAGGGCATTCCTCTACTGTGTGTCCAGGAGTTTGACACCAGTTGTACATTAGGACTTGCTTTTGGATAGGGTCTTTAGGAACTAAAGCTTTTATCCTTTTGATAAGGCTATCTAAGTGTGCCTCCTTAGCTACTATGCCATCGACAAAGTAACATTTACCTTTTTGGGTGCGATCTGTCTCCTGCACAGACTCCCACTCTCTTGTTTTTTCGGCGAGATCCGCCAAAAAGTTCCAAGCATCGTTAACATCCTCATAGGAAGTGAATCCTTGAGGACACATAGACTCAAGCATTTGCTTGGTAGGAAAGCCTATCCCCTCGTAAATAATTTGACAAAGCTGTCATATTTCAATACCATGGTGAGGGCACTCTTGGAGTAGACCTTGGAACATTTCCATGAGTATTGAAAAAGACTCATTTGACTCTTGTTTGAACCGCATTATATCCCCTCGAAGTTTATTTGTCTTGTGAAGAGGAAAAAACTTTTTAAGGAATAACACAATAAATTTTTCCCAAGATGTAATGGAATTTGTGGGAATACCATAAAATCATTTTTTAGCTCCATCCTTGAGTGAAAAAGTGATCCACCTCAATTTGACAAAGATCATCATCGAGTGTTGCATTTTTAATGAGGGCACACACCTCCTCATACTCACGGAGGAACAAGTATGCATCCTCTGAAGATAACCCATGAAAATGAGGAAGTATGGTAATGAATTGAGTTTTCAATTCATAGTTGTTGCCTGTGGCAGCCGGCAATTGAATACATGAAGGTTGTGCTGCCCTAGCAGGATAAAATCTATCCTTAAGTGTCATCTTTGGTTCAGCCATTGTAAATGATGGGACTCTTACTAGACGATTGCTAGAATCACGAGTCCATATGCTCATGTATAAAACTGTTTCAAATGATAAAAAAAAATTTCTTTCTTTTTCCTCTAAATTCGATGCGAAAAGCTGGATTTTTTCGAATCGGGGTCAATGCAAACCTCCTGACGATCAATGGCTTAGAGACCGGTCATATCCGCAATTACCTTGAGAAACAACACCGTTACCATCGAAGCTATTGGTCGTTATTCCTCTTGATAATTCGATAGCCAAAGATCCCTTAACACCATATCATGGTCGGATTGGACCGTCGATTGTATCGTTCCAACCTAACGGATCGGAGATGCAAAGAAAGGCATAAAGAACAATGTAAACTTTTTGCATTTTTTTTTTTTTAAATCACTTAGAATTCAATGAATTTTTTTTTTTTTGGTTTTTTGCAATATTTTTTTTAAATCACTTTGAACTATTTAAAATAAGAAAATAATAAGCTTGTCCCACCGCAACGGCGCCAAAAACTTGATGTGAATTTAATATATATGGAACCGCAAGTGCACGGTATCGTGCAGTAACGGGTCGATCTCAGGGAGGAATCGCTATTATCCTAACTCAAATAAGGCAAAGCGTACCAAAGAGATATGATTGAATTAACACCCTAATTACTTTAAATAAAAATTAATCAAGCAATAAAAACAATAATAATCATTCATAACGGTACGAAAATTTACGAAACCACTAACCATAAAGTAACACAGATTTATTGCAAGAAAGAAACAAAATTAAAAGTAAAAGAATGTAAGAAAAACTTATCTCGATAGAAGATTTCTCTGTCGTTGCTCGTCGTCTTGTTGTCACTCCAAGGCGATGTGCAAACGATTACAAAGGGAGTCTTCTCCTCTAAATTAAATTAGTAATGGGGTACAACCTATATTTATCTACCCTACTACAGAGTTCTAAATCTAAAATTAAAACTAAAAGAAAATAAATGAATAAAAATAAACTTAAGCAAGAAGAACACAACTTGAAAAGAAAAAACTAAGAATCTTGAACTCTCTCATAAATTCTCAAAACTAAGAAAAAAAACTCATAATAGAATTCTGGATGATTTTCTATTGCTGAGCATCACATATATATACAAGAGAGTAAAGATCGCAATCAATCTTTACAATTGAATTACAAGAAATTTTGTAGAGATAATTTTGGTAACTGAATTCCAATCTTATAGGTTCATTGTATATGGACGATTCTTGAGTAAAAAAAATCTTGCACCAACTCATCATATTTTTAACATTATTATCTCTTTTTGAAAACTTTCATAATCGATTGGATCTTTCTATTCTTTCATGACATGTCAATCTTGTAAATTTGATTCCAAATAACTAAGGAATATTTTCTCAAGAGAATAGAATCTTCCACATGAGATTGGGCTACTCTTTTACTTGGTCCAAGGCTGATCTTATACACAAAATTCATGATTTTCCTCACAAAATTAGTCTTATGCCCGGCTGCCGAGTTGACTAGGTGAGTTAACTGGACAGGATCACCAAAAATTCATAAAATGATATTTTTAAGCTCAAATTTCTCCATTCTTTCACCTATACCCAACAACATAAAATCAACATTAAATACCCGAGAAGCATCATAAATAGAATAAGAGATGTATATTTTATGCCCTAAATTCACACATAAAATGTGTTCATCACATTCCAAACAGCTACTTTTCCCATAAATTGATTATCCACACCGGTTTTACAAAATAAATCTCCATTTGAAGTCTTATTCAAAAAGACACCTAATTACGCATTCCTTAAAGTATTTGGGTGTACTAACTTCCCCCTCCTTCGACCTTACAATTCTACAAAATTCAGTATGCGCTCAATACCATATGTTTTCCTTGGGTATAGTCCCCTTCATATGGGATATCGATGCCTAGATTACAGAACAAATCGAATGTACATTGCACGACATGTGCAATTTATTGAAAATTCTTTCCCATATGCATCGATCTCCCCATCATCCCCTAGTCCTCCCCCACCCACATCAGTCCCATGGCTGTCGGTTTTGGCTCCTAATGGACACCCATCATCACCTCGGGCTCCACCAGATCCTCCATGTCTCCAGGTATCTTCTCCATCCTCCCCTCCTATCATATCCCCTTCATTCACCGATGCTAATATTACTTCCAATCTCCCCAATCCCTTGATTTCTACTAATGCTTTTATTGAAGAAGTTGTAGATTTACCTACCATTGCAGATTCACCACAGGACCTCAGTCCACAAGCCCAAGATTTACTAGCACCTCCTCCGGTTGCTCCTCAACGTACTCACCACATGCAGCTGCGTCGCAATCCAAAACCTTCATCGAAATACCCTATTCCTTCGGCTCATATGATCACCTGCAACAGTGAAGTGGAGCCAAACAATCTTACAGAGGCTCTAAAACATCCTCAATGGAGAGCTGCTATGATGACCGAATTCAATGCTTTGCTTAAGAATGGAACTTGGAGCTTAGTTCCTCCTTCCCCTTCCTTTAATGTGGTCGGTTCAAAATGAGTATTTCACATTAAAAGGAAGTCCGAAGGTAGCATTGAACGCTACAAAGTAAGACTCGTTGCCAAAGGATACAATCAACAAGAGGGCCTAGACTATGGAGAAACATTCAGCCCAGTGGTTTACAGTATGATGGCACCCCATCATCCCCTAGCCCAGGGCTCCAAAACCGACACCTCTCTCTTCATCTTTAATGATGGCTGTCGATGTATGTATATCTTGATCTATGTTGATGATATTGTCTTAACAGGATCTGACTCAACCTTCATCACATCAGTAATAGCCTCTCAAAGAAAGAATTTGCAGTTCGGGATTTGGGCTCCCTCCATTACTTCCTTGGCATTGAAATAATTCCAACTCAAAATGGTATTATACTTTCACAACAGAAGTACATTTTGGATCTACTTCAGAAAACTGCAATGGCTGAGGCGAAGCCCGTTACTACACCTATGGCCACCACTACTCGGCTCTCTATACATAGTGGCACTCCTTTGGCCGATGCTACAGTCTATAGGAGTACAGTTGGCGCATTGCAATATGCCACACTGACTCGACCTGATATCTCTTATTCGGTCAATAAAGTTTGTCAATTTCTGAAGGCTCCAACCGATGAACATTGGCAAGCCGTCAAACGCATACTGTGTTATCTCAAGCACACCTACACTCATGGCCTGTCTATATCAAGGGGACCTTGCAACCAACTCTTTGCGTATAGTGATGCTGATTGGGCCGGCTGTGTAGACGATCGTCATTCAACCGATGGTTTTGCAGTATTTTTAGGTCCTAATTTAATCTCTTGGTCAGCTAAGAAACAACACATCATTGCCAGATCATCTACCGAGGCAGAATATTGCTCCCTCGCAGATACCACTGCCGAATTACAATGGCTCCACTCTCTCTTACATGAACTCGGTGTTAAGCTTCCTCAGTCTCCAATTTTATGGTGTGACAATCTCGGTGCAACATACCTCACTGTTAATCCAATCTTTCATGCATGGACAAAGTATATTGAGATTGACTACCACTATGTTCGACATTTGATTGTTCAACGTCTTCTCGATGTTCACTTCATCTCAACTCATGACCAATTGGCTGACATTTTCACCAAACCACTGTCCTCCATTCGGTTCAATCATCTCCGGGGCAAGTTGAAGATCGATCAACGACCCTTTCCAACTTGAGGGGGGATGTTAAGGAGAGAATCTCTCATCGATTACAAAGATTCAAATTTAAATTATGAATTAGAAAAGTAAAGACAGAATCTCTCACCGGTTACAATTTGAATTCTCACCGGTTACAAAGATTCAAATTCAATTTTTGAATTACAAAATTAAAGAGAGAATCTCTCAATGGTTACAAATATTCAAATTCAAAATTTATAACTTACAAAAACAATAACTGGATTTGATATCCAATTTTTAATTCCTTTCATCGGTTACAAAGATTCAAATTCAAAATTTGTAATTCAAATACATAATGTAAACAACTCCAGCATATTATAAATATACCTGTACCGAATGTATTTGGGTAACGCTTTGAATCAATTCAAAATTTCAGATTTTACACTTAGCAATCGGCGGCTCGCTGATGGTTAAATGATCGCTTATTGAT